>CM076582.1:999775038-1000193790 GCA_034641835.2 Pinus albicaulis
TGTATGTGGGATTCCTCATTGTATTTTTACCTGGCTCATGTTTATGCCGGATGTACTTTATGGTTCGGTCCCTTGTTTACTGGACACTCTATTCTTTTGTACTTTGTCTCGGCGGGCATAGGTATGCCTCCCCCGCCGCCTTTAGCACAGGTACCCTCTCATAAAAAAAGACTTGTTGCACCTGTAAGTCTCGTCTCCTCAGGGTCTAGTTCTTCAGCACCTTAAGTCTACCTCACATTTCTCTCTTTGACTTCCCTCTTGATGTCTGGTGATTGAGTTCTTACAACGTACTTCGGTCATACGATTTTCTCCTAACACTCGCACGCTCGGGGGAAATCTGTTACACCATTTTTTGGTCATCTAACCTATCATCATTAGATGGACCCAAGTACACCATGTAAGACCAATTTTACCCTAATTAAAATTGCTTTCACTATGTAAAATAACTTAATAAACCACATTTATTAGGTTGTTTATGGTCTAAACAAGAAACCCCAAAAGGAAATATTAAACAAACCCATTTTGTTTGATTTTCCTCATGGGATAATTAATTAAACCATAATTTAATTATTATTCCTAGTCATGTTTAACCCAAAACAAAGAAATTAATGAGATAAACCTTTATTTATCTTATTATTTTCTAGGAATAATTATTTAAATCTTATTTAGATAATATTCCTTGTTAAATATGACCAAATCACCCACAAATAATTAAATAAATCATTATTTATTTGATTATCCTTCAACCACTTCCTTAAAAAGATAGATAAATCATTTATTTATTTATTATTAACAAATAAAGGGATTTGACCCAAGTCAAATACTTTTTCCCTCCAACAAATATAATAAAATATTCCGTAAAAGGTGGATCTAGATTTGGTTAACATTATTTTAATCATGCACCAAGATCTAGAATGACCCAATATTTTGTTATAAATAGGAGGGTTTTTCCTACCATTCTTCACCTTTTGTTGCCTATTAGATCACTCTGGATCTATACACTTGGTCACATTTTTCTACATTATTTTGCTGTGTGAGCTCCCTTTGATTTCTATCTTTGTCTGGGTTTTCTACACCAACAAGAGAGAGAGATTCTAAATCTGAAGTGCTGAGGACTTCTAAGAACCCATCCCATTGAGGAGAATTTGATACGCCTTCTTGTTTTCCTCCCAGGTGCCCTTAATACAAAAATTCTTTCAAAAATTGTTCTTGTCTTGTCTATTGGATATATGGAGCAAACCCTTCTTTTTTACTGCTTAATGTCTTTCTATGTATAGATCTGGTTTTTTGCAGCTCTTGTCTTGATCAACTAACTACAGATCTGAAGATATTGGCAGCCACTTTTGATGTTAGGGCTATTAGTTATGCGTAGCTAAAGTGGTCTTTTTTCGTACACTTCGACAAAGGATTCATACTAACATATTCCACCAAGTACAGCATAAAAATGCTATCTTCTCATAATGGAAGAAAAAGATCGAAGGGACAAAGGGTATTTTATTTATAAAGTGGAGGATGAAATTTATCTCTAAGTTGGAGATTGTGATTTGTATGAAAATATCATACTATTATGAATATTTCTTAAAACTCCCGAAAATTATATTATGCCTTCATCACAACCCCTCGAACCCACATATTTTCATTTATCCTAAGTCCTAACTACCCCCCAACAGTCATTCATTCCCCTACCCCATCGTCGCATCATACATCACATCACGCACTAAACTTCCCGCAACTCCCCGCCATCTCTGCTAACCACCACATATCGAATGGCCCACAATGCATTTCGGCCCCACCTCGGTCGTCGAACGTTAACAAAAGGGGTAGGGTCCAAAATGGGTGGTATTCAATTCCACCAAGAACGCTATTAACACTGGAAAATAATACAACAGAAGATGACATTAATTAATGTCAAACCAAAGGATTTACAGGGCAAGAAGAAATTATGGAATCTATAAAGTATTTAAAATCTCAAAGGTTTAAATGAAATAAAATTTGAACTGGTCATAAAATGCTATTTGCGTGCATTATCCTTCGAGAAGAGTGTCTTCTGCGCACCTTTTTTCCCAATAAGCGTGAATTCCTGAGAGTGGCGAAATGTCACTATCTGGGACCACATAAAAGAAAAGGACAAGTTACTCCTTACATGAAGCCACCTAAGGACAGCCACTAGCGCCTCGTTAGACACTATGTGAGCACACAATGGAATATTCGGAGCACATAATGGAATCATACCTCTCCATTGGGTCACCATCCACCATGTACCAAGGGAGGGAAGGAGGATTTGAAATCCCCTATATAAAGCCACCATGAGATGAAGAATGGGTGATCACATTGTTATGTTGGCCAGAATTGCCTAAGAAATACCATAAGTGTGTAACCTGGAGCTAGAGATAGAGGGCACTCGATTGTTGGCAATCCAACAATCTTAGTCCATCTCAGCAGAGAGAGAGGGAGATTGCACTGAGGTGAGCTTGGAAAACAAAATCCTTGCATCGAGACCTAAAACCATTGTCTAGGGGGCCCTTTGGAAAGTGGGTAAAATTTCTTCTTCATATCAAACGCTTAATAAGAAGGGACATAGAGCCACCGTTTGCATTATTATCATTTTACTCTCTCCAATAGCTTCTTTATATTTGTGTTTTAGTTTTAGCTTAATTTGAGTATACATTTTCATGCTTTTTCCTCTATATTGTATGCTTTTGAACTCCACCACTTTCTGCTTGTTACCTATAGTTTAAAGGGGTAAACCACACCCCTTAAACTAGTGCGATTTCGTACATCCGTGCACCAAATCCACCACAATAGGATTGGAGACTCCACTAACGTTTTACCAAGTTTATGTGGTTGTGCCTTCTTTTGTAGGAGACCTTTGTCGATGCTGGAGAGTGGAGCTAATAGTCCTCTGATCTATCTTGCAGTCCCTAGATTCACTTTGAGTGACAGACTGAAGAAAAGCAGCTCCTATTTTTTTTTACTTGCAGGAATTTGCGTGCGTTTGTTGCTCACAGACGCACAGAGCACGCGTTCAGTTCTGACTCGTGCGCAGGAAGTGCACCTGTCATGGCCTTTTTCACGCAATTCACATAATGAGAAATTTCTCCCAAGATTTTGTCTCTTTCTGCTTGTAAGGTTCTTGGCAGCCCCTAATGTATCTGCCAGCACTTGTTGTGATACCCCAAGCTTGTTAGAACTCACTTTTAGCTACTTTATGTAGGCTTAGAGTTAGTTTTTTATTCAAGTTGATTTTTGCAAAAAATTCCACATAGTTTAATTAGGGGGAAAATTAACTTGCATTCTGAAAATTTTGTGTTTTTCAAATTTTGGTATGCACACCTAGATAGCTAGTCCAAGTAAGTGGCCCAAGACCATGCATGCATAGCTAGTTTTCATTTTTCTAGTGTAGAAATTTTTTTAGTTTAGTTCAATTTTTGCATTAGGAATTGCGGGACTAGGATTGAATTGTTTATAGAAGAGAAAGTAATATTTGCTACCTTTTCACCCTCTGGTGATCCTAGGTAATCATATGAATGCTCCATATTCACAATTTTCCATCTCCCTATAGTTAGTCACATAGATTAACTAGGAAAATTTGAAAGAAGCCCATTATCCGTACGTGTTTTCCATTTGAGCCAGGAACAATATAACATAGTTTAAATAGGGGATTTTGTAAAGGATCAACGATATCCACACGTTCAAACTATGTGCTTTTTCACCTTATTCTCACACACACTCACCCACTAAGCAAAGCAAAGACACTGAAAACTAACTTAACCAAACTCACTAAAATCTCCCCACAGGGGCCACAAAATAATTTATAGATTAAGTTAGGATCAAGGGGGTAGGAATCCAATAAGCCGCCTTGATCATACTTCATATTGAAACATAGAAGTTGTGTATTCAGGGAGCTTCAAATCCACCTATCAGCCCACGGAAAAGAAAACCTGAGCGCGGCAGAGACCCGATTCAGAGGGGGTTAGGCTTAGGCACAGTGCATGCGGTATTAGTTGGGGCTACCTGACCCAACTGATACTCAGTACTATTAGCTGACTACCAAGAAGTCCAAGACTTGAACGCTCACGTGGGATGGTGGTTCTTAGTGGCCAAAAACTAAGGAATCCTTTACCCTATAGGTGACGATGCAGGGAAGTGCTAGACCCTCTACCCTTACCTTGGTGGATTCTCTTCGGCTGACTGGGGGTGTCGCCACATCTTACAAGACGTTATGCCAGCACTTGCAAGAAATCTTCTCAAGGCCTAGTTACTTTTGAGTGTGTGAGGATGCAATAGGTCTTCTAGGATTTTGAATATCATACGCAAACAAACAAAAACCATTTTTTTTCTTGATTCATCACATAGATTAATTTAAAGGGAAAATTTATTTTATTTTCGCTTTGTTTTATGTATGTGGCCATAATTTTTCTTTGATCATACACTCTATCCTCTCAAATTTTTCCAAAACCTAACCTGGTCGACACCCAAATGGTCCCAATAGAACCTCGTCGATCCAGGCGTCTTTTGGACCTCCCCCCATTACCGGAAGGGGTTCCAAGTCTTTCGCCATTTATGCATCAAAGACAGAACACTACCACCGTCATTGGTTCATCCTTCATTGGAGCAGCGATAGTTGGGAACCCTAGTCGGTCTCCCAACACCACACCACACACCACTCCTCCCTTGACCCCTAGCGGGCACAGGAGTGTGTCCCATTCGAGAAGCCAGCTGAATACATAGCAGGGTACGTCACAAACTAACCCTCTTTCTAACCAGAACTTCGTGTCTTCACAAATTGTAATGGCGTCAACCTCCCAGTCACCTTTATTAGCTTCATTGAATCTACCCGACTTAACTAAGTTAACGAATGACCCCATCACACATGATCCTAAATTGCCTCTCATGCCCACGAAGCTCCCTTCAGATATACCAAAATTCGAAGGCAAGCAAGTGGAATACCCAGGTAATCATGTAATGACCTTTCACCTATGGCGCTCATTGAACAGTATCATTAACAACACTATTCGATTGAGGCTATTTCAACACACTCTTACAAGAGTGGCTACGAAATGGTACGTGGAGCAACCCTCAGCTTCACATGGAACCTTTAGCGCCCTTGCTACTACGTTCCTCACATATTTTCAGTTACCCATTCACCACAATTCAGGAATGGAGTTACTGACTCATTTTAGACAAACTCCGACCATCCATATCTCGGACCATCTTCATGAATGGAGGCGGTGTCGCAGTTTATGTAAAGCTAAACTCGACGATCGGGTCCTCTTATCTTTATTCTTGAAAACTATGACGGCGAATATTTCAAAGGATGTGGCACAGCAAAACCCCACATCTGAAGAGGATGCAATCAGTAAAGCCCAAAATATTGAACTGATTTATACGCAGAGAGGATACACTTACAACATCCTGCCTAATGCCCCGCGCCTGCAAACTTATCAAGAATTTCCAGGCACGTCGAACTCTGCAGACGGGCTAATTTGGTCAATGACCCAAGGTTACCTAGGTAGCAACAGTCAAAACCCCGGTTACACATGTAGTTATACCCAAAACATGTCTCAACCCGGATTTCAAAGTCATCATATGCCTCAGCAAAATTTGACTAATAGGGCGCAAGCGTATCACCGGGGAGGACCTTATTCTCTGGCTGAGGGGACCTAGTACACGGAAAGAAACACTGACGGAAGAGCTCCCCTCCAATGGCCAGGTGCAAACCTGGGACAGCGTTATGCTTAGTCCCCAACACATGACACACCTACGGAAACTAACGCACAGGTGAACTTTGTGCAGCCGTCCCAAAGCCAACCACGCCAGTATAACCAAGAGAATTACCCTCTTAATGTGGTAAAGAAAAAATCCAAAAACAAGCCAAAAGGGAACCCTGGATAGGGGGCAGCAACCAGCAGTGCCCACCACGATCCCAGGCTAGAGGTAACTCCAACCGAAATCAAAACCAAGAGCCAAGAAATGCCCAATGGCAGATAAAAAGGCCACCTCTTCAAAAAAACCATTCCTGTTCGATTTTTGGAGAGTACAGGAACTATACTCACCAGTGTCCCGATCTCCCTAAGCTAAAAAAATTACAGAGTAACCGAGGACAAGGAGGATCTTCCCAGCAACCCACCGTGATGCAAGAACCTTTCCCAAACCAAGGTATGGTAAGAAATCACCCGAAAATACCAGACGATTCCAAGAAAAGAAGCCATGAAATCTACATGACTGGGGAAGGGATGTTTTTCCAGACACGGAATCGCAACTACGACACCCCACCAGACAACAATATGTCAGGGACAAGTACCAGTGCATCAACTGCACCTTTGACCATTTCAAATATGCCTATAGAACCATTTCCAAAGAGGGAAAAGGGACCTAATAGGCAACCAGGAAACTACTCCAAAGCGGCCCATAATTATAGCATCATGAACGATTTAGCACAATCTCCCATTGCCATGTCAGCTTTGGAAGTCTTGCAATCGTGCCCAAAACAACGGAAAGCCCTACTTTCCACATTAGGTGCTATCGACCCAGCCGATACGTGTCTGATGGATTTTGATTTCGAAAAAGCCACCCCCCGGCTTCCTTCCATGGTCGCTTTCGAGATACCAGTGTCGGTCCAGAATATCACTATTCACCGATGTGTCATAGAAGAGGGTGCATCAACATGCATCATGTCAAAAAAAAATTGGCAGAAGTTAGGGTCTCCCAAACTAAAACCCTTAGTCATAACATTTCGAGCATACGACGGTCATCCCTCGACCCTCATCAGACTCTACCAAAGTGTCCCTATCTGTTTAGCCGGAAAGACAGTCCACATAGACATTGAAGTCTTGGATGCTCACTTGGATTATAATATACTCCTCGAGCAGAGTTATATGTACACCATGTCTGCCATAGCCTCCTCCGTCTTCCGCATTATGATGTTCCCCCATGAGGACCGCATCATTACTGTAGACCAGTTGACACACAACGAGAAGTGTCCCCTAACCAACACGGATATATTTCTACCCTATGTAGATACATCCTGGAATGGTCTTTCATGGTACCAAGAATATGGTCCTAGCCAATTCAAACTGTTGTCCATTCTAGGGTCATTCCTAGGAGATCCTCCCATTATCCCTGAGGCATTTCCTGATGTCACAGGGGCTCCGGTGTGCATGATGTCCACATCAAGCGTTGAGGATAGTCAGGACATGAACTCAAGTAGTAACGACACTGAGGCATTGGCCACGACAGCCTCTCTAGCATACACCACCTCCCAAACCCCTTTCCTCTACCCCCTAGCTGGCTTCGTCTCCCAACAGGTTTTGGAAACACTGGTATTACCCAACATATCGTTTGCATTCCCAGTTTGGTACCTCATTCCTCCTTCAGGAATAGGAGCCACCCACGTTACTGCCACAGGGTTGAAGCCACTCAGCCCCAAGGAACCCCCACCCATCCAAGAAACGGTCGAGACCACCCCCATAAAGGAAGTTCCCATTGCAAAACCATTGATCACGACCAAGAAAACCAAGAAGAGAGGAAAGAAGATGGTGATCCCCGCCATTCAAAAAGAATCACTGGCCTACGCCTTATGTGACGTAATAGGCCATCCTACCCATATATGTCTGGAATTGGATGAATTAAAACCACTCCTTGGCTCCAAAACAAACATCTCAACGTCATGTTCCCGTAAAAAGGAACCTACCACCAAAGGCAAAGGAAAAGCACTACATATCAATCACGCATGTGCTCTCTATAGCAACTATGCGCACTATACCCACCATTTCCCAGAGATACTACAATATAGGGATGCCTTACATGCGATCAAGCGATCCTATCAGGAGGATCCCTCCATCCAATCTGTCGATGATGAGCCTCGCATCATCCTATACTTAATGGAACAATGAAGATCACCTAAAAGGCTCGCCGCCAGACCCCGTCCCCCAATCAAAAGATGCATACTTTGCGATGAACTTGATCATTTCATCATTGACTATCCAGCTTTGGAAATGTTCCAACGATGGTACCCAGTCCATATAGTATATCATGGCGAAATGGATGTCCTGTATTCATGTCAGATATGTGATGAAAACCACCCAGTACGTCATTGTCACTATATACCGTGATTTCGCATAGCTTTAGCCTGTATGCGATCAACCATAGTCTGCCTCTCCCAGTAAGATGGCACAGACTTGGAATCCATAAACAATATAACAACTCAAGAGGATGTGACAGATAGATCCATCCCATTGTGGCCATTTGGAAGACAACCAATTAGGGAGATTCATCCCCTGCCAAGCACCGACGATACGACACACCATATACGATTCATGTCATCATGTATCGGAACCATGACTCGAGTTGTCTCCTCATCTCCCATAGGTGTCGAGTCAGCTGCAACTACAAGAGTATTTGTCCCTACAACAGTGAAGACCCAATCTATCTACACTCTGTCGACCACGTCTGGTTCCACCGCATCCTCTATGGAATCCTTTTCTTGTCTCTCAACTAACTCCACCTGGATTACACCCATTCAGTATAAACCTACGCAGGAACAATCCCCCTTTGGGTCCTTTTTTCATTCAAATGAGGATATCCTAGAGGCCATGACGGAGCTGGATTACCCATGGGATGCAATGCATCACCGTTCCCTGTTTCTCCCTAAGAAAACGTTCAGTCCTAACAAAATAACTGAACAAGAAATATATGCAATCGAATCAAAATATTTCCTGCCATTAGGAAAGGTCGATTAGGTTCAAAAACCCCATCCGAGCGCCTGATGTGTTCAAGGAAGGAAATATGTCAAATATTTCGCCTACCATCAAGGTGAACATATCCCAAAATCTGAAAAAGGTCGAAGAAATCTCACTGGGGGCAGCATGTTCTCAAGAAGAAATACCCTCTTACACCAAACTGTTACAGGAGTATAGATATATCTTCGTGTGGGACTAATGAGAAATGCCTAGGCTTAGTCCTACTATCGTAGATCACCATATTGACACTTAGCCTAACGTACCTCTAGTATGCCAGAAGTAACGTCAAATGCACCCATCTAAGGCAGAAGAAATAAAGTGAGAAATCGACAAGCTTCACAAAGACAGGTTTATCTACCCCATTGCCTATACATCTTGGGTTTCCAACCCTGCTTCCGTCATGAAAAAACGGGGCACGATACGCATTTGCACCGATTTTTGAGATTTGAACAAAGCTTGTCCTAAAGACAATTATCCCACTCCATTCATCAACCAAGTCATTGATGCATGTGCAGGACATGAGGCCCTATCCTTTATGGATGGGTTCTCTGGATACAATCAAATCCAAATCCACCATACAGACCGGTACAAAACTGTGTTCACTAACCCCTAGGGCACATTTGCATACAAGGTAATGCCATTTGGCTTAAAAAATGTTGGAGCCACCTTCCAAAGGGCCATGAATTATATATTTCATGACTTGGCACACCTTATCCTCGCCTACTTAGACGACTTGACAGTTCGCTCCAAGAAGCACTCAGACCATATTGAGGATCTACGATTGGTATTCCAAAGATGTCGTCAATACAACCTACACTTGGACCCCCTCAAGTGTGTCTTATGCATCAATGAAGGAAGGCTCTTAGGTTTTATTGTGTCCTAGCAAGGCATTCATGTGGACCCTCTCAAGGTCCAAGCCATCAAAGAGGTACCTCCACCTCGAACCCTCAGACAACTTCAAAGCCCACAGGGGAAGGCTAGTTTTCTGAGACACTTCATCCCAGATTATGCCACCTGCGCTCAAGTATTCTTGCACCTCATTCACCATGAGATTCCCTTTAAATGGGATGACCATGCTCAAAAATCATTTGTTGCGCTGAAGGAGACATTATCCTCAGCACCTCTCATTAGTCCCCCAGACTATGACAAGTATTATACCCTGTATCTATCAGCTTCCGAATCCACATTGGCCGAAGTATTGATTTAGGAGGGCCCAGATGGAAAGGAGCACATAATATATTACATCAGCAAAACCTTGTCAGGCCCAGCATTGATATATGAACCCGAAGAAAAGACTGCCCTAGCATTAATCCATGCAGTCCAGAAACTTTGCCACTAAATCTTAAAAACCACTACGGTTATCGCAGATATTAACCCCATCAAATACCTACTCATGCACCACTTAATGAACCAAAAGTACACTCGTTGGATAGTAGTTCTCCAATAATACGGCTTGCATTTTTGCTCCCCCAAAAGCAAAAAATCACTTGCATTAGGAGAGTTCATTACGGACCTCCTAGGAAATTCGAAAGGATCACTAGTAGATGATTCGCTACCAGATGAACATCTATTCTTCGTAGCAACTGACAACCCTTGGTATGGAGACATTCTCCTATTCTTGTGAACCCAAAATTTCAAACCTCATCTCACACGACATGATCGTACGTGCATACGCCAGCAAGCCCCTCGATATCTCCTTCTAGGAGATGTCTTATACCGGCGAGGCATCGACACCGTTTTACGTCGATCCCTTACTCATGACCAAGCAGAACAAGCACTTAATGACTGCCATGGAGGCGCTTGCAACGGCCATCTATCATGAATGGCTACTACCTAGAAATTCCTATGAGAAGGATATTTTTGGCCCTCCTTATTTCACGACTGCATCACAGCAGTTAAAAGATGTGAATGATGCCAACGCTTTTCTCATAAGGCAAGAGCACCTCCCGCTCCTCTGCACCCCATCATAGTAGCCGACCCCTTTTGTAAATGGGGAATTGAATTCATGACTTGTAACCCTGCCTCATCGGTCAACCATAAATACATCATTGTGGCCATCGACTATTTCACCAAGTGGGCTGAGGCCATGCCCACATACGACAACACAGCAAAAACTACCGCCCGATTTATGTTTAACCACATGATCGCCCAATTTGGCGTACCCAAAGAGTTAGTCTCTGACCACGAGAAACACTTCGAGAATGAATTTTTCGAGGAGCTATCTCACCACCTCATATTTACCCATGAATTCACTTCACCATATTACCCCTAGTCTAATGGACAAGTAGAAGCTATTAACAAAGTACTCAAAACTATGTTACAATGCATGGTGAATAACCATAAAACCAACTAGTACCATATGCTCTTTTCCACCCTGTGGGGATGCCGCACAGCAGTGAAAACATCCACTGGTTTCACTCCCTTCCACTTAGTATATGGGGTCAAAGTCATGATTCCCATAGAACGCGAGATCCCAAATTTTCATGCTGCCATTGAACTCCTCAATGGCACACAGCCTCTAGAGCAGCACCTAGTTCAACTAGAGCTTGTCGACGAAAATTGACGTTAATCACTGCAACACAATGAGGCCCACAAGAAAAGGTTAAAAGCATAATTTGACCGCCACATCACCCCTCACTCATTCACCGAGGGAGAATTAATCCTCCACTATGATGTCACAAAAGAGGCCTTAGGGCCAGGAAAGTTCGAAACCTTGTGGAAAGGACCTTACATCATCAAACACTGCCTCTGACATGAGGCATACATCTTGATGAAACCAAACGGGACTTGCTTCACTAACCCCATCAACGGCCTTTACCTCAATAAATTCTACCCATAAGGGCCCCGACGACCCTTCCCCTAGAGTGAGAGTACACAAAAACCCAACCACTCAAAATGTTTTGACCCAAAGACTTATTTAAAAGTGCTCAAAGTATCACCATGGATCACCAAAATGAACCCTATTTCGGATTTGCTGATGGAGCATCGAGATGGTCTCAAAATTTAGCCACAGCTGCCTGGGTCATTTACTGCCCTGACCAGTCACCACTATGTTCAAATGGTGTGCGTATTGGTTCAGCAACAAACAATCAGGCAGAATATGACGCCGTCATCGGACTTATGGACGATGCCCTCCATCAAGGAATTCACCATATGCATATCTACCTTGATTCCCAGTTAGTAGTATCATAGCTTAACCAAACATTTGATACAAGAGATACACATAAAAATATTTGCGTGCCAAAATATTAAGCAGATAATTTGACTATATCACATTTTCACATGTACCAAGAAGTCAAAACCAAACAGCTGATCGCATAGCTAACAATATCCTAGACTGGAATACATCTCGAATAAACCATCATACATAAAACCAAAAATATAGATACCATCAGCATAACAAAATACATAAACCGAAACAGGTGATACATCATAAAGAGTTGCAAAAAATATCTCTCATATATATATCAAAATATGTATATCTGAGTACAAAAATAGTGTCACTGGCCCAATTTCCAATCCAAAGATACAAAATTCATCAAAAAATAAGGGAATCATCCTCATAATGGGTGCTTTCCCTACGTACAAAACTACTCTAGGGGGGTGCCCCTTCAAGAGGGGCACTTGGACCCAACATTTCTCCCAGTACCACCACCAGAGCTGATGTCGCAACTGCGATCACCACCCGACATAGAGTGGGCCGATAATCCCTCTCGTAGGCCATCACTGTATCTAACCAGACCTCCTTGAAGTCATCCATGAAACCTTGAGAGTCCACTCAACCCTGGGTCAAGCGGTCCACTCAACCCCAGAAGTTGTCAAGAGCAATCACTTGAGCTGTCAGTTCTACAATGCGCACCTCTGCCACATCAACACGAGCTCACTCGGTCGCAACCTCTCCAGCAGTCGAGCTATTACCCTCCCCAAAAGGGCCAGCACCACCACTAGGTCCAGCAACACCACCACCTGGTCCACCTGCATCACCTCCTCCCAGACCACCCCGAGGTCGTCGCGGAGGATCGTGGCCCACCAGTCGGGCCACGGGATGACCCACCTCACCAACATCTGCACGAGTAACCAAAACAATGTCAGTGTCACTAGCAAAACACATAAGTACATATATACTCAAACAAATGCAGAAAAAATATAACACGTACGTACAGGTCCCCAAACATAACCAAAACAGAGACCCATGTCTGGGTCACCCTGGAAGTCCATCCCTGTGTACGGGTATGGAAAGAACATCTGTGGGTTGGCCTCGAACCAGGCCTCTGTTGTGGCATTCCAATAATGCCCCACCATGCCACCACTACCCCACGGCATCACCAGAGCCCACCTCCTCATACATGGCTCCTGTGGCCCCCCAATAGGCACCGCCACCATCGGCCTCAGCAGCACCACCCTCTCGTACATGATGTTGCACAAGATGCTGGCATACGCAAATGGCTTAGATCATGTTGGACCTTGTTCAATTGCGACACCATACCATCAAAACAAAAGCTGGCAAAGTCGAAAAAATGCCCGGACCTCAACCAGCGCAAAACTCCAGCCTACGAGATAGATGCCCGATGCGGAGTCACCGACCCTGCCACTCATATGATCACTGCTAGAGCACACCTCTCTGCCACATCTGTAACTGATGCATCCCTCAGTAAGAGGTGCCCCCCCCCGCAATGACGCCTCCTGAACCTATCTAGGTTCACTCTCCCAAAGGGGAGTGGGTACCTCAGCGCCTCAACCTGAGGCAGTAACCCAGTCACAAAGTAGATATCTGTCTCAGGACAGATCACCAAGTTCGTCCCCCGCAGCACAAATATGTTGCGCCTCATGCGCTAGTACTATATAATGTAGCGTAGTAATCGGTCTTACGACCGAAGAAACTCATTTTCAGCAAAATTCAGAAGTCCCCATGTGGCCAAATGACATCGTGCCCCGTCATCAATAGCTAGAGTGGTCCGGATCTTAGGTCAATCCTGCTCCCTCCACAATAACCTGTCATCAACAGAGGTACCCATCAGTGCAGAGAAATAACCCAAAAAATAGAAAAAAAACCAAAATTTTTGTCACCTCGGACTTTGCGCTCATGTCCCTCAGACAGGTGCGCTTAGCGTGCACCTATATTTTTCATAGGTGCACCTAAGGCATGAAAAAATTACGGAATAGAGTGCCCTCATGTGCCTGTCCCTCAAAATTGCGCGCAAGGAATGCGTACTTTTTCCCAAATCACCTGCGCAATCTAGCGCAAAAGTCACCCAGAGTCTGTACAAACCCAATTTGTATGGACCCCGGCATAATCAAACTGAAAAAATAAAAATGCAGGACATCATGGAAGTTACCTCGGCATAGTATCGCTAGTCCCTAGTACACTAGCTGACTGCAACGGCAAGGAATGCTTCGCAGAGTCCTCTGACCTCTCAAAACTCAGCAAGTACAAATGAATTGAATCAGGGCCATGTTCAACTATTTATTGCCATTTTCAAAAACTTCGGAGGGCCATAACGAGAGATCATAAGTTCCATTCTGCAAACTGTATGTTGATGTTGAGATTCAACAAGATGATGAGCTTAGTGAAAAGAGTCGCCTTCACTAAGTGTGCCCGAAGGTTATTTTTGGCACAAGTCTATTTTTAGACTATGTCTATTTTTAGACATGATGATCATATTTCAGAAGTTGCAGGATGCTATTTGTGGATGGTTGATCAAGTTGGAAAAATATATGAAATTATATTTTTATAATATTGGGCGAAGTCTATTTATAGATCGTCAATCTAAAAATAGATGCATGTCGATTATTATTAGCTCTTAATAATAATCAGACTCTAAACAGCAACTTATTCTCTTGGAGCACTTCAGTTCAGTGCACAGATGTGGCACATCAGCTGACAGAAGGAATTACGCTATTCCTGAGGGTTTACTGGAGCTAATGCATGGAGGACTTAGTTAGAACTCAAGTGGCAGAGTTATGACACAGTTGGAAGAAGTAGTTATGGAGTTGTATTCAGTTTAACTCAGTTAGACTCAGTTGAGCTAGTTGTATCTAGTCTAACTGATTGATACACTAGTGAGAGTGGAGTGAATTAATTATTTAATTAATTCATAAATAATAACTCATTAATCAACTGAAGAATACATCAGTTAACTACAATGCATGGCAGTTTCAGTGGAGACCAGTGGAGAGATAGGTGAAAGGGCAAGATAGACTATCTGTTGTGACTATAGTGATGCATTGATTGCATCCAACACTCAGTGGAGATGCCAATGAGGATTGTGTAGTCAAGTATGGAGTAATTTGAACTCATTCAGAGCTATTATTCAACAGAGATTGTGCAGTGGAGGCAGGCTAGCAGGTGGCAAAGATCGGTGCATGAATTTGCAAGATTAGGCCTGATTAGTGTATGACGACTGTACTGTACTGAGGGCTTGTGATAAGCTTTGTATGTTTATATGAGATTTTCATATGATCTCCATGCTACATAATATATAGTTGGGGTTTTCAGCTTCAGGCTTTCCCGGTTAAAAATTGTGTTATGTGCGATTAAATATTTTTGTTTATGCTTCACATGTGTGTGAAATTAATTTTTCCTCAAAAGATTAACAAAGTGGAATAGATTCAGTATCTTGCATAAAGTTAAATAGTGTGAGATTAGGTGGATCTTGGACATATTCATGCTTAGTGCATATAATTTCTACATGGTATCAGAGAATTTTTTATTGAAGATTGCAATTGTGAAGTGAGTTTGTGCTGGTGGACAATTCGAATTTTCTACAAAAGATTCTTGGTGCAGAAATCAAGTATACATTGAAATGTCTTTCAACAGGTTGAGATTGGAGTATGCCCTTGATGGGAGCTCGAATTACATAGACTGGAAGGATAGGATGGAGGCAGTTCTAGAGGATAATGGGCTAAAGGAGTTCATCGATAGCGATGTTCCTAAGTCGGGATCTAGTGATGCTGCATTACTTGATGCATGGAAAAAGAAGACTGCAAAGACGAGGAGAATGCTATTGGAAGGTGTGAAGGACCTTATTTTTTCTAGCATTCATGGGAAATCCACTCCATTCTTAATGTGGAAGGCTTTGACAGACTTGTTCCAAAGCAGAAGTGACCAGAGGAAGTTGGCGCTTAAAGACAAACTCAGAAAAATAAAAATGGAGAAAGGCGACAGTATTCCAAAATACCTCATGATGTTTTTCCACTACAAGGATGAGCCGGGAAGTGTGGGGGTTACTGTTGATGAAGAAGACTTGGTGAGCTTGGCTCTCCTTGGGCTTCAAAAGAGTTGGCAGAGCTATGAAGACTCTATCAATGGACGAAATAAACTACCAAGATGGGAGCGACTTTGGTCGGATCTTGTGCAGGAGGAGATAAGGCGAGGTACCAGGGATGGATCTTCATCGAAGAATGAATATGAAGGAAATTTTTCTTTGGCTACCAAAGCAAGGAAATGGAAGGGGAAGAAAAATCCTTCTAAATCCGGTGCGAAAGACAAGAAGCAGGACTTGTCCAAAGTCAAGTGTTTTCACTGTCACGAGCATGGACATTTCGCCACTAACTGTCCACAGAAGAAGAAGAATAAGCAGGCTGTTGGATCTGCAGTTGGAGAGGCCTTAGCCTTGCAATTTGAGCTGGATTTTTTTTTGATCACATGCTTGGTTTCAAGCTGCATGGGATCGGTGTGGTATCTTGACAGTGGTGCGTCTTTCCATATGACGGGAGACAAAGAGTTGTTTAGTGACTTGGAGGAGAAGGACCTTCAGATGCATATAGAGATGGGAGATGATGGTTGGTATAGTGCGACAGGCATTGGGACCATTACCTTTGAGATGGAGTCCAGTAATCCATTCTTCTTGAAGAATTTCATGCATGTTCCAGGTCTGAAGAAGAACTTGGTCTCAGTCGCAATGCTGGAAGACAGGGGTTATGATGTTGTTTTCAGTGAGGGAAAAGCCTTCCTTCGACATAAAACAACGGGTCAAACCAAGAAGATAGGGGTTCGAATTAAGAATCTCTACAAGCTAGAGGTAGATGGCTGCACTACAATGGTGGGAAAAGCAGAAGAAGTGGTGAGCCGGGATGAGGGCGAGTTATGGCACAGGAGATTGGGCCATCTTCACCATGGTGCTTTGAAAAAATTGCCACAAATTTCTACTGGACTTCCCACGGGTACTCTTGCATAGTCATATCAGTGCAAAGGATGTACAATGGGTAAGTTTGTGAAGACCACCTTTCATGAGAAGGAGAACCATGTCACAGATGCGTGTGGACCATTCTCAGTTTCTTCAACAGCGAAACACAGGTATTATGTGATATTTGTTGATGACTTTTCTCATAGATGTTGGATCTTCTTCATGCCGAAGAAGAGTGAAATGTTCTCAAAGTTCTGTGAGTTCAAGGCATTGGTGGAGGAGGAGTCGGGGAATCAGGTGAAAGCTCTAAGGAGCGATAATGGTGGTGAATACATCTCTAGCGAATTCAAAGACTTCTGTAGCAAAGAAGGAATTCGAAGAGAACTCATAGCGCCTCATAACCCACAGTAGAATGGGGTCACAGAGAGAAAGAACAGAACAATTTTGGCTGCTACACGAGCGATGCTACATGACCAGGGCCTATCGATGCACTTGTGGGCAGAAGCATGAAACATTGCGGTTTATGTGCGAAATAGTTGTCCTCATAGAGTACTTTGCATGAGTACACCCAAGGGAGCTTTTACTAGTAAGAAGCCTGATATTTCTCATTTGAATATTTTTGGCTCACCTGTTTACATTCATGTGATGAAGGATGCCAGGAAGAAGTTGGAGTCGACTGCACAAGTTGGGATATATGTGGGGTACACAGAAACACCCCATAACTATCGTGTGTATTTTCCAAATAGTCGGATAACTATTATGCGACGGGATATAAAATTCAATGAGGTGAAAGCCATGAAGTTCTCACTTGAGAGGGAGCTACACTTGCATGCAAAGGAGGAACTTCTTGTTCCCAAACATGAGCCTTTGGATGTGGATCAGCCACAGGAGGAGATTCATGGAGTGGAGGAGTCCACTCATACAGAACCAAACATCAGACAAAGCAGGAAGCATACCACAGAAGCTGATAGACTGAAGGTGGATGCAGCACATAATGTAGGAGTTCCTACATTACAGCACAGATATAGACAGTCACCTGACCGATATACTAGATAATGACTCTTATGAGCAAGTGTATTGCGACAGAGCCATCTTCTTTTGAAGAAGCAGCACAGGAGCCCACATGGGTAGATACCATGGTGGAGGTGTATGACTCCATTGTCAGAAACAGTGCTTGGGAGATTGTTCCAAGGCTAGAAGGAAAATCAGTTATAGGATCAAGATGGCTCTACAAGGTAAAGCAAGCTGTTGATGGGAGCGTTGAGAAGTATAAGGCAAGATTTGTTGCCCGGGGCTTCTCACAGATTGAGGGGATTGACTATGAATATTATTCCATACAGACCATCCTTGCTCTCTCAGTGCAGATGGGTTGGCACATTCATCAGATGGATGTGAAGACTGCGTTCCTTAATGGGATCATTGAGGAAAAGGTGTACATTGAGTAGCTGAAGGATTTGAGATCTTCAGCAGTGATTTGCATGTGTGCAGGCTCAAAATAGCATTGTATGAGATGAAACAAGCACCCCATGCTTGGTACACTCGGTTCGACAACTATTTCACTGGACTTGGCTTCACCAAGAGTGAGGCAAATGCAAACCTGTACCAAATTGTGGTTGAGGGTAAGATTTTGATCATTGTACTTTATGTTGATGATTTAATACTAACATGTGACAAGCAGTTGATACACTCATGCAAGGCAGATCTTGCAAAGGAGTTTGAGATGAAGGATTTAGGCCTCCTTCATTATTTCCTTGGATTGGAAATATGGAAGCGGGAAGGTGAATTGTTTGTGTCTCAAGGAAAGTATGCCCGAGAGATACTGGAGAAGTTTCACATGCAAGGCTGCAAGCCTATCGACACTCCTCTTCCAGGAAATTGGAAGAAAGAGGATGCTACATCGGAAGAGGTAGTGGATGCCACTATTTATCGACAGTTGGTGGGTTCGCTCATGTATTTAGTCAATACAAGACCAGACATATGCTATGCGGTGAACCAGCTTTCACAAGTGATGGTTAAGCCTACCAAGGCCTTTTGGAAGGCGGGAAAGCATGTCTTGAGATATATCAGGGGCACATCTGAGTATGGTTTATGGTATAGACAGATGGATGAGGTGAAGTTGCATGGCTTCATAGATGCAGATTGGGCAGGAAGCCCAACAGACAGAAAGAGCACATCAGGAGGGATTTTCAGTATTGGATCTACGGCAATTTCTTGGTACAACAGGAAACAAAGATCTGTGGCACTTAGTTCAACGGAAGCAGAATACATGGCAGCAAGTTTAGCTGCATGTGAGGCTATCTGGATGAGGAAGATTCTGGTTGGTTTGTTCGGTTCACATTTAGATCCCACGGTGATTCATTGTGATAATCAGAGTTGCATTAAACTCTTGGTTAATCCTGTGTTTCATGATAGATCTAAACATATTGATATCCGGTATCATCATATCAGAGATTGTGTGCAGCAGAAGATCATGTTGCTTCAGTACATTCCTACGGAGGATCAGGATGTAGATATTCTGACGGAGGCACTCACCAGGAGAAAATTCGAATACCATAGAGGCAGGATCGGGGTGAAAGATAATCCCTATCTTGTTGAGAGGGAGTGTTGAGATTCAACAAGATGATGAGCTTAGTGAAAAGAGTCGCCTTCACTAAGTGGGCCCGCAGGCTATTTTTGGCACAAGTCTATTTTTAGACTATGTCTATTTTTAGACATGATGATCATTATTCAGAAGTTGCAGGATGCTATTTTTGGATGGTTGATCAATTTGGAAAAATAGATGAAGTTATATTTTTAGAATATTGGGCAAATTATATTTATAGATTTTCAATCTAAAAATAGATGCATGTCGATTATTATTAGCTCTTAATAATAATCGGACTCTAAACAACAACTTATTCTCCTGGAGCACTTTAGTTCAGTGCACAGATGTGGCACAGTAGCTGACAGAAGGAATTACACTATTCCTGAGGATTTACTGGAGCTAATGCATGGAAGACTCAGTTAGAACTCAAGTGGCAGAGTTATGACACAGTTGGAAGAAGTAGTTATGGAGTTGTATTTAGTTTAACTCGGTTAGACTCAGTTGAGCTAGTTGTATCTAGTCTAACTGAATGATACACTAGTGAGAGTGGAGTGAATTAATTAGTTAATTAATTCACAAATAATAACTCATTAATCAACTGAACAATACATCAGTTAACTACAGTGCATGGCAGTTTCAGTGGAGACCAGTGGAGAGATAGGTGAAAGGGCAAGATAGACTATTTGTTGTGACTATTAGTGATGCATTGATTGCATCAAACACACAGTGGAGATGCCAATGAGGATTGCACAGTCAATCCAAGAGCAATTCGAATTCATTCAGAGCTATTCTTCAGCAGAGATTGCGCAGTGGAGGTAGGCTAGCAGGTGGCATAGATCGGTGCATGGATTTGCAAGATTGGGCCTGATTAGTGTATGATGATTGTACTGTACTGAGAGCTTGTGATAAGCTTTGTATGTTTGTATGAGATTGTCATATGATCTCCATGTTACATAATATATATTTTGGGTTTTTAGCTTCAGGCTTTCCCGGTTAAAAACTGTGTTATGTGCGATTGAATATTTTTGTTTATGCTTCACATGTGTGTGCAATTAATTTTTCCGCAAAAGATTAACAAGTGGAATAGATTCAGTATCTTGCATAAAGTTAAATAGTGTGAGATCATGTGGATATTGGACATATGCATGCTTAGTGCATATAATTTCCACAATTGCACCATCATCAGTAGTCCATGATGAATGGAAGCGATGCCACACATTCGCTTTCCAAAAAAAATAATTTTTCAGCGCCGTCAGGTATTCCCTCTCTCATCTTCCTTTTTAAAGCTCATTCCTTTCAATAATATTTGATGAAAATAAGATGCTTTCACTTGAGATAGTTTTTTTTGCAGGAAAAGCCCGCAAACCATTTACATCACCATCTAATGAAAATTCCAGAGCAGGTATCATTCTATCCCCAACATGATAGAGTCCCAAAAACCTTTGCATATCCTGACATCATTTCTCCATCGAAAATAAACCATAAGGTCCTCATATCCGACTGTGTTTATCATCACCTCACCCTGCACATGATAAACATCCGCGTTGGTCAGTAGAGCCTCCCCTCCATGGCGCTCATCACCCAAAGTAGACCATATATCACAGTAACATTGACGCTATGGCCATACCACTTCAGTCCGGGAAGCACCTCATGCTCATCCATTCATCATGCATAAGGAAAATTTTACCATGCAAATTGAAACCCCCTTCTCAGATGACCAGGTTGCACAAGCAGATAAAACGCGCATCGCATTTGGCCCACCATACCTCCACCAGCATAATCCCATCTGCGACACTTTTTTCATCCACTTCATCAACTCCGCACATGAGACCAACCAATGGGACCCCCACCCTCAGCAAAACACCTTCCTCACAACATCAGTGAGTGAACATTTTCATGTTTTGAGGTACCCATCTCTGTGTTTTGTACAAACCAAACCCCATTATTTTATTCTTTTGGTAAGTGTACAAATTAGACCATAAATGGTTCACTTCCCCCCCTCACCCTCGCATTTCATCTTTTCTCCCATGGCAGCTGTTGATCATAATCAGCTCCCTATTTAAATTTCATGGGAAATCTACTTAAACACCCCGGATCCTTCCTCTCTACCTCGTGAATCCATTTTAACGCTTATCGTTACTTTCCTTTGCCTCCAAATTGAATACATTGCACAAGTCTAAAAGCCCGCATTTGAAATTATTTAAGGTTTAGCCCTATCGGCCCTGACCCCTCTGTTTCCTTACTCCGCACGACCAAAAGTTGTAACCACACGTCAGGCCGAAAGGCGCTTACCGAATGCATATCGGGCGCATTCTGGGTCGTCCGATCGAACCATAGATCAACGTATCACATCTCTCCTGCCTTGTGGTCCCCGCCCGCGTCCACTGTTCAAAACCGGGTGGTATGTATCGGATCGCCTTTCGGCGGTAGGTGGTATTTCTCCTTGGGCCAACGATTCCATACTGCGCTCACCACGTTTCCCAGCGTACGGCCTCGAAACCGCTCTCCATCGCGCATTAATGTTTGACCAAAGTCACATAGCGATATTCATCTCAGCCATCCGATCCGAGGGCCTTCATCCGACAGTCATCGCGCTCCGAAGCTGCACGAGATTTAGTCCAAGCACATCGCGCCCCTGGCCCACCATCTTATTGTCTTCCGATGTGTTTTTAACCATCAATCTCACCCAGAGATCGAACGGTCCATATCTCCTGCATACTTCGCCATTGATTTTGTTCCTCCACGTCATCATCCCACGTGTTATCACATTTCTTCCCCCGCCATTTATATATTTCATTCATACGTTATATTTTAATGTTTTTCTCTGGCCAGCTCGTCTGCCATTCCTCCGCTGCATTTTTCCACCACCCTACGTTGTTTCACCATATCACAGTTTACACGACCGTTTCCATTAACCTTGCCATTATCCCCACTGTAATCACCTTCCCGTGCATGGTTTTCTGTAACGAGTTTGTGGATTTTGTAGGTGTGCAACGACGGAGAACTATTATGACTCACAGTCTTAATTGCCGTGATAGAACACACATCAAAGGATCAATTTCAGAGCGGAATCATGAAGAAAATCCTCGGAAGCCGAATCGACAAGACTTCAATTAAAGGAGGCAAGGTTCAAATTTGTCAAACCTTGTAGGGACATCCAAGGCGTTGATTTAACAGATGAAGATATCAATGGGGCAGATAAAGAATATCAGTGATCAGCAGAGAATTAAAGGCAGGTAGCTGAATATTTCGGGGGCCTTGTCCTAGCCTTTGGAAGCAGAGTACCAAATTGAAAATCCTGCACATCATTCGAAAGATCTATACACAGAAAACAATGTCCTCAAGGCTTTATTTCAACAGAGTTTTCTCTCCAGGAAAGGACAGAATGTTGGTATGGTTATCACTATATCGTGTTCCTGAAAATATTTTCACCCAGTGCATCTATTTCAGTTAGCAGGCCACAGAGTACATCCAGCGCTACAGCGTCGTCAAGCAATATGGGTGAGCACTTCTCCACCATTTTGTTTTAATGATACAATTAAATGTTCATCACCTACCTCTTTTTCTAGTTTTTAGTTTCTCCTATAAAAACCATGAAGAAACGCATTGTAGTGGTTCCAGATTTTATCAGAAAATTATGCAGTGAAAGGCTTTTTGCATACATTTTGTAAAATCCTTGTATGAATGCTCAAAGCCCATAGGGTCTTAGTGAGGAGGAGTTCTATCTTTCAAAGAGGATTCTGGTCTTTGGTATTTCACAGTCTGTAATCTTCTTTATTGTGTTATATTAATAGAACATTTCATTTCATCCATCTTTCTTGTATCATGTTTTGGAATGCGAGTAGCTCACTGATTTTTAGTATGGATTCATCCTAGTTGATGCCCATGCCCGGATCAGTCAAGCGCTTTAAATATGGATCATGCATGATATTCTGTTCCACTACTCATCTAAACCGTGTTTCTACTATATTAGTTGCTTTGGGAGGGTGCTTTTAAAATGCTATTATCATGTATGAATTCTTAGAATGGTAAGCCCATGCATGGTAGTATTGTATATCTGGGTATGACCTCAATGTTAACTAGTATCTCCTTAATACTTCTTTCACTACATACACCTTCTGATAATTTGTGTCTGTGAAGTATTTATGAATCGGCCCGCTTTGCAGTAAGTTGTCTCTGAATTGTCTGTTGCTTTTGTATTAGAGTTTTTCATCTTGCCTCTGCAGTATCTCTTTTCCTGTGTTAGTTTCTAAGGGTTTGGTCCCATTCTATTTCTTTTCCCTCTTTACAGGAGATAGCATGTGAGCTGAAGCTGACAACTTCATACATTATATTATATGCTCCTTGATATGTTAAGATGTCCTAGGCACTGGTCTATCACAACTCTAGGCTGTCTTTAGGAGCTACAATAGCAGCAGTCCCTGATCTCCCTTGGTCGGAGTATTTCACCCCCACACACGCACCATCATGACATTCATAGCCGTTTTACACCTTCCCTGGAAGTCCTACTGACTCCAGGTATTTTCCCTTCAGAGATAACTATGACTGCCTCCAAGCTGCTTAAGTATACTCCAACCTCGGGCCACTAAATCCCCATCATTAGTTTTCAGTCACCTCTCACCAACATGCCTATGTTAAACCAACCACATCCAAGTCCCTGATCCCTCATATTGGTGACCCCTTGTCCGGTTGAGGCTTCCTTTTGGTCTACTTCAACACCCATATTCCAAAAAAGAAGTGGTACCTTGCACTACCCCTCTCCATGCAAAGGGGCATCCTCAGGTGGAACTGTGGGAGACATCATTGTCCAAAGATGTCATCGATCCTTCTGACATTCGAGTAAGACAAAAGCTTTCATGTCAAGATGGTATCCTACCTTACAACCATTGCACTTTGATCAGATCCGTTAAAGACCCGTGCGTCCATAAGCATCTCTACGAACAATGCTTACACGGGAAGGTCCCTGCTAGCACCTATGCGTACATTGCAAAGCTATATGCCATACAAATTTTACGCATATGGGTACCACATTCCGCCTATATTCAAATAAAAAATTCCCCCGAGGGTATTAGCAGTCGTCATCAACAACCACCAGCATCACTACCATAGTAGTGACATAGACAGAACATGTATCTGTCAATTTTGTTTAACTAGCCATAGCATCACAAGCATGGGACATGCCCGCCTCATTGAAATTTTGTATATATATTGTAAATTGAATTTTCTTGCAGGGATCCCTTATACTTGGTCATTCTTGGAACCGGTGCAGGGTGTTTTTAACTCCAAAGCTTCACACAGGTCTCCCTCTCTCTCTATGCACGATACAGAAAGAAACTATAATGTATTTTGGCTTTACACTCCTTCCTAGACCTCACACATTAGGGGCCAACTATTAACACTATTAAATCGTACAGCAGAAGATGACATTAATTAATGTCAAGCCAAAGGATTTACAGGGCAGGAGGACATTGTGGAATCTAGAAAGTATTTAAAATATCAAAGGTTTAAAGGAAATAAAATTTGAGCTGGTCATAAAATGCTATTTGCGCACATTATCCTTCGAGAAGAGTGCCTTTTTTGCACCTTTTTTCCCAATAAGCACGCATTCCTAAGAGTGGCGAAATTTCACTATCTGACACCACATAAAAGAAAAGGAAAATTTATTCCTTACATGAAGCCGCCTAAGGACAGCCACCAGCATCTCCTTAGACACTATGTGAGCACACAATGGCATCTTTGGAGCACACAATGGAATCATACCTCTCCCTTGGGTCACCATCCACCATGTACCAAGGGAGGGAAGGAGGATTTTAAATCTCCTATATAAAGCCACCATGATATGAAGAATGGGTGATCACATTGTTATGCTAGCCAGAATTGCCCAAGCAATACCAGCAGTGTGTGACCCGGAGTTGGAGATAGAGGGGACTCGATTTTTGGCCATCCAACAATCTCAGTCCATCACAGCAGAGAGAGAGGGATATTTCACTGAGGCGAGCTTGGAAAACAACATCCTTGCATCAGGACCTAGAACCGTTGTCTAGGGGCCCTTTGGCAAGTGGGTAAAATTTCTTCTTCGTATCAAACGCTTAATAAGAAGGGGCCTAGAGCCACCGTTTGCATTATTATCATTTGACTCTCTTCAATAGCTTCTGTATATATTTTTTTTAGTTTACTTTAATTTGAGTATACATTTGCATGCTTTTTCCTCTAGATTGTATGCTTTTGAACTCCACCACTTTCTGCCTATTACCTATAGTTTAAAGGGCTAAACCACACCCCTTAAACTAGTGCGATTTTGTACATCCATGCACCAAATCCACCACAACAAGTGCTATGTGTCCCCTCCAGACCATTTCACACCCTCGGCTCTGTTACCAGTCACCACTCATGCCCCCCCCCCAAAAACAGTTTTGTTGTTTAACACTACCGTCGCACCTGTTGACTGTTATCCGCACCGCTGACACCACGTGCACTCCCACCTTTTCCCTCCATCCAATCCCATCACCCCTGCCAACATATTCATTGTTCCATTAATGGCCAGTTCATTATCCAACGGACCCATGCCTAATCAATGACCACCAAATTGTTGTAGAAAGCTAAAATTCAGCATAATAGTAGAGTTTACTCTGCTGATTATGGTCAAAATTGTTACATATTTTCAAATTCCCAGGTAAATCAAAGAGGAGTACAACTGAAGAAAGGATTTTTTTCATCAAGGAGAAAACACCAATTCTCTGCAGGTCCGACATTAGGTTTCTTTGTTAACTCTGCTCACAGACCCTTTTTAACTTGTCCCTTGTTTAAATCCAGTTCAATGACAATTTTTCCCTCTCTTTTCCCCCTTATTTCATCCCATTCTTTCCAAATATAGTGGTAAATCCATTTGAAGAGATATAAAATGCCTCCAAAGGCAGACCAACAACCTTTCAATCCCATGGTCTATCCTCAGGTTGACATAGATTACATGATCCATGAGACAGAGTCTCACTTCGACTTGTTCGATGTCTATTCCTAGGTTGAGGACAAATTCCTTCAAGAAGTAGATGATATAGGCCTTTGGGAGACCAAATTTCCGTATTTCATCTTTCCCAGAACTCATAACTACCCTAAGCTAATCATAAAATGTTAATCATGTTATGATATTAACCGGAGAGCTATAGTGAACCCTGCAGGAGAAATACTATTTTCCATCAATGCCCAATCCATTCAAGAAATGATGCAAGCCCCCATTGTTGAGAATACCATTCCATTTTTATATGAAGTCCTGAGAGAATTATACCAGAATCTTGACTTTTCTAGCAGGGCCAAAACCTTAGAATTATTCTTGGCCACAGATGCCCCAATGCCTACCACCAATCCCCCCATGCCCTTCAACCATCTTTCCTGATAGGACTAAACACATTATCATTGTTTTATCTTACTTATTAGGGTATCATAATGATCATGGGGTAGATAAAACCATGATTGGTTTCTTGTATATTCTTTCCTCATATATTGTTCAGCCTAAAATAATGTTCAACTATGCACTGTTTATTGCAAATGCAATTCATGAACAGTTTCTAAAGTTTCTGTTAGGTCCCTATATTACTAGTATAGTCCCTTATTGTTGTTAGTTTAACCCCCTTATTGCTATTTTTGTACCCCTATAACACCCATATTGTTATTAGTGTGCCCATCAATTATTATTACTAGGTCAGCTAGGATTACATTGTGGCCCCATTAGGATTACATTGTGGCCACGTGGACTACTATATATAGAAAGGAGGTTTTTTCATTTGTATCATCCAAGAATTTTTCATTAATGTAATGTATTGGAGGTTTCCCCCTCGAAGTGGCTTATTTCTAAGGCATTTATATATCTTTTCTTCTATTTTTGGAGTTGATTTCTCAACATTTGGTATCAGAGCTTTGGATTATAGGGTTTTGCTGCTCCAAACAAGTCATCGTGGAATTTTCGCTATAAAAATGTTTCTACGAAATTTCAGAAGCTGAAATTTTTAGAGTGAGAAGCCGAAATCCTGAGGAAAATCTTCGCAAAATTGCAAATCTTGGTTCGCAATATGTTCAGAGATATGGTCAGTGGAAGTTAGGTCTTTTGCAGGATCCCAAATTTCATCTCAAAGAGGTGATCATGGGAAAATATTCATAACTCTCTCTCTGAGCATCGGATTGGAATTATATAAAATAAGCCGAAATGACACGGACATTAGTTCCCTGTCTATCAATTTTAGAGCCGAAGGAGGAAACAGTGACACATGGTGAGTCGTACAAGTTCACTCTACTTAACCAGTGCATAATTAGGTCATCGTAGGATATTGGGCACAACTTTGTCTTCAAGAATCCAAATCATGTAAGACCTATGGCATTAGAAAGATAATTCAAAGGGCTACCTCAATATCAAATTTCAGATATTGAAGATCCAAAATCGCAGAGATAATTCAGTTTCAATATAGAGCTCCTCAAAAGCAAGAAAAATGTGTGTATGTTTTTCTGAATTGCATAAGTCTTGTGTAAAAAAAAATATTGGGCATATATTTCAGTATCGGGTTTTGAAATACCTCATAAAAAGAATTCAACACCCATTAAGCCCTTAGAGTACACTACTATGACTCATTAAGATGAAGAATTGCAACATAATCTATCAAAATTACAAGAGAAAGTGCACCAAATTTCACTCTCGCAAAGAGAAACGAAAAATGAAATGGAAGTTTTGAAGAAAGGCATGGAAGTGAAGATGGATGGTTTGAAGAAAGGTTTGGACGCTAAGATTGATGGCATGGAAGTTGGAATGGAAGCTAAGATGGATGACATGGAATAAAAAAATAAAGACAACATGGAAAACATGAAGAATGATCTAAAAGCAGACATGGAAGGTTTGACAAAGTTGATACAAGAAATGTTTCCTAATGGTGAAAAGATAGTAGAGGAAACCCATGATGAGAACAAAATAAATGTTAATCGTGATTTAATAAACTCTAATGTTGGATGGAAGAACCACCATATTCCAAAGATGGATATGAGGAAGTTTGATGGCAGGGATCCCGTAACATGAATACTACAGATGGAGCAATATTTTGATCTCCATAATGTGCAAAACACACAAAAGGTACGCGTTGCAACTTTACCTTTAGAACAAAATACGTTTGTATGGTATCGATGGCTTTGCTCTCGTAAAAAAATGTCACTTGGTCAATTTTTACGGAGGAAATGATAGCACATTATGAGGATACAAAGAGCAACACCTTCTTTAGCCAATTGATAAATCTCAAACAAAAGGGTTCAGTGCCGAAGCACATTGAGGACTTCCAAAAATTGAATATAAGGGTAACTGATATTCCAGAGGAACATAGGATTGATGTCTTCATAGGGAATTTAAAGGATAACATCCAACATGAAGTTTGCTTTTGGGAACCTGATTCATTGGAGAAGGCATTCAGGTTGGCAAGAAAATTGAATGTAAAATTATGGCGACAAGGAAGCCTACCCCTCACATCTATAAAGATGGAAGTGTTGCTACTCCTAGACTTCCAAAACCTACAAGGTTGACACCACAACAATTGGAAGAAAAAAGAGCAAAAGGGCTTTTCTACAGTTGTGATACCAAATACACTAAAGGACATAAGTGCACTGAGAAGAAATTATTTTACATAGATTGTGAAGAGGAGGAAGAAAATGAAGAAGAAACTTCAAAAGTAGAGGATATGCACCAGGAAGAAACCCTAGAAGAAGAATAAATTAGTCCAACCATATCATGTAATGCATTGGCAGGATTTACCACTCCTCAAACTCTCAAGATAGAAGGACATATCAAGAATAAAAAGGTAATAGTGTTGATTGATTCGAGTAGTACCCATAATTTTATTCATTGTAAGGTAGCCAAGGAATTGAATTGTTTCCTATACCCAACACCAGAATGTCAAGTGATGGTTGTGAATGGAGGAACTATAAATTACTCTAGAAAATTCCACAATATCAAGCTATCCATGGGGGAATATGTATTGAATAGTCCAATGCTTTCCATCCCAATGGGAGGTGTTGATGTTGTACTAGGAGTACAATGGTTACAATCTTTAGGGACGATAGCTTTTAATTTTCAAGAACTTTTCTTGAAATTTTTTTCAGAAGGAAAGGAAATTGAATTATGGGGTGTCGCAGGGAAGCCAGGAAAGATAACAAGCTCTAATGTCATTACAAAGCTTCTAAAGAAATAAAAACGGGGCATAATTGCACAATTATGCTCATTGGAAGTTCCAACATCAAAATCATCTATTTCTCCAGATCTCCAAAAAGTCTTGGACAATCATTCCAACATGTTTGATACTCCCAAAGGACTCCCACCTATTTGTGATCATGATCATGCTATTCATTTGATTCCAAGAAGTGTTCCTCCAAACATCAGGCCTTATAGATATCCTTATGTCCAAAAGAGCGAAATTGAACGTATGATTGCAGAAATGTTAGAGGCTTGTATAATTCAACCTAGTCAAATTTCTTTCTCTGCTTCAGTAGTATTGGTGCACAATAAATATGGATCATGGCACACAATTTTTTTTTGGAAAAAATATTATCTTCAGAAGAGCAGCAAAAATGGGTCACAAAGATGTTGGGTTATGACTTTGAAATCATCTACAAAAAAGGGAAGCTAAATGTTGTTGCAGATGCACTCTCAAGAAAGGATGAAGAGGTTGAAGCATTGCTTTGTGCCATTTATATTATCCAACCAGATTGGATAATTGAAGCAAGGGATGAATGGAAGAAGGACGAAGAAGTGTGGACACTCATTCAAAATTTCCAGCAAGATCCTAGTACATCTGATACATTTAGTTGGAAAAATGATTCCTTATGGTACAAAGATCGCTTATATATTTGCAATAATTCCCAACTCAAACAAAAGATTCTTTTGGAATTGCACACTTCTCCTTTAGGAGGACACTCTGGATTTTTAAAAACTTGCCACAGGGTGAAGAAATATTTTTTTGGGATGGCCTTAAATATGATATTCAAAAGTTTTTGGTGGAATGTTTGGTTTTCCAGCAAAATAGAGTTGAGACAATTAAGACCCCGAGTCTTCTATAACCTTTATCCATTCAAAGTCAACATTGGGAGGAGATTTCAATGGATTTTATCACAGGTTTACCTAAGTCCGAAGGAAGGAGTGTCATCATGGTGGTAGTTGATATAATTACCAAGTATGCACACTTTTGTGCATTATCTCATCCATTTATAGTGAGTATAGTTGCTACTACATTTATCAAAACAATTCAAAAGCTACATGGAAACCCAAAGATTATTGTAAGTGACAGAGATTTAATTTTTACAGGAAATTTTTGGACAGAATTATTTTCTTGTTTGGGTACTCAACTAGCTCATAGCTCATCTTATCATCCTCAATCTGATGGTCAAACAAATATAGTGAATAAATGTTTGGAATGATATCTTCATTGTTTTGTATCTGATAAACAAACACAATGGGTCAAGTGGTTACCTCTTGCTGAATGGTGGTATAACACTTCCTTCCATACTGCAGCAAAAATGACCTTATTTATGGCACTTTATGGATATCATCCACCATCCATCACATCATATTTAAGGGAAAATTCGAAGGTTCAAGCAGTGGAAGATCACATCGAGCATCAAAAAGAAGTTCTCCAACTCTTAAAGGATAACCTGAATTTGGCACAAAATCGAATGAAACAACAGGCAGATCAACATCGCAGTGAGAGAAGTTTTTATGTGGGAGACTGGGTATTTTTACGGCTACAACCATACAAACAAATGTCCCTCAAGCAAGCTAAGAAGGATAATAAATTATCACCAAAGTACTATGGTCCTTACAAGGTGTTGCAAAAGATTGGTACTATGGCATACAAATTGGAGCTTCCTGCTTCTTCACAAGTGCATCCAATTTTCCATGTTTCATGCATAAAGAAGGTTATAGGTGAAAATCTTCCAGTTCAAACAATATTGCCAGAACTTGATGAGGAAGGAAAAATCATATTGGAACCTGAAGCGGTCACGGAAACAAGAACTTGACAACTACGAAATCGATCAATTTCAGAGTATCTCATCAAGTGGAAGAACTTACCCACTGAAGATTCTACATGGGAGGATGAGAATTTTATACAGAAGCACCCAGAGCTACTCAAGCGTTGAGGACAACACTTTTTTTAAGGAGAGGGGCATGTTAGGTCCCTATTGTAGTATAACTTTATTTTTGTTAGCGTAACCCCTATTTTCATTTTTTGTACCCCTGTAACCCCCATATTGTTATTATTGTGCCCTTAAATTATTATTGTTAGGTTGGCTAGGATTACATTATGGCCCCACTAGGATTACATTGTGGCCCCATGGACTCCTATATATAGAAAGGAATTTTTTTCATTTGTATTGTTATCACCCAAACATTTTCAAAATTTTACTTGAAATGTGTCAAGTTAGTCTTTAGGTTAGTTAAGTTGCACAACATCATGAAATGATAAGTTTTATTATTAATATAGGTTTCAAGGATTGTTTTAAGTTGTTAGGGATGATCTCAAGTCATATCATAGGGATAGATCATGAATAGATACTTTGAATCAACCTGAAGTCTCAAATCTAGCCACTTGTTAAAAACTTTCTGAGTCCATAGCGATTTTAGTTCTAAATTAATAGTTTTTGTTGCGGAAACACCTAGTAATTCCTTAGCAAAACTGACACTTGTAAAACTAAATGTGCTACGAAAGTTGTGTCATCCTATAACGATTTTCTGTATAATGATGAGTGGTTAAACTTTAAGGGTTTTTGAGGTCACGTTGTCAGAGTAGAGTCATCATTTGAAAGTTATGCACGTTTTAGCATCAGCCACCATTTGAAATCCATCTCTTTTTTCTTTTCAAGGACATCCCTCATTCCTCATACTTTGTTTCCCACTTTTTCAATATGCTACCAAAGAACCTTGCTATCATTTACATCTCCCGTAGAAATCCCTTTTCATGCTAGCCTCATCTACCATAACATCTTGTTGTCCAAATTGTTTTTTTATAGCTGTCACATTTTTAAGAAGGTAGTTTGGGTTATAAAAGGAAATTTCCATGAAGAGGAAAGCATAAAAAGGAGGCTACGTGTTTGGATAGGAGCCTATGGAGTTTTAACTGATCATGGACAACCTTATCTTCACACAAGCTTTCATACAGACAGGTTACATGTTTTTCTACTAGGAGCTACAAAGGGATTTTTGTGTTTCTTGGACTGTTTGAGCTATTGGATTCAAGAGGAATTTTCAGGAAAATGAAGATGTGGTTCCCAAATCTGAAGGAGGTTTTTTCTAAGAACATAACAAGGAACAAAAACCTCTTTCAATTTTCTACCAGGTGGGACCTATTTTCAGAATTCTGAATTTTTCCTGTTTTATACATGATTTTATAATGCAAATTTCAAACAACTGAAGCTGGTTTTCAAAAAACCAAGAGAGGTTTTTCTTATAAACATTCTTATATACAAAAAATTCCTCCATTTTTGTAACATCTATCAGGGATCGAGATATAGGATCTCATGATTACAGCCTTCTTTTTCAGGAAAAAATAGAATCATTTTTATTGGTTGATGAAATGGTTGAAGGTGAAAAGTTTGTTTCTTGAGGAGGGTAAGAGGTATTTTTAACCAAATTTTCCTTATCATACTTCATACTATCATCTCACATAGCAATGGACATTTTCTAGGCCTAAAATCCAAATTATGTGAAGTTTGTGGGCAATTAGGCAATTCGGCAGCATGTGCCAGGCTTAAAGCTCAGTTTTTGCTGCGAAATTTCTGAAGAATTCTTTTTGGTTTTAAGGTACCCAAAATGATAAGGAGGAAGAGTTTTGAAGGCTATGTTTAATTTTTTTTGACCAATTAACATCCTCAAATGAATAAAACAAAGCAGGAGAGTATCACATATCATCTTTTTGTTTGTGCTACTAAACTAGCTACGAGAGTAGCTCAAAACAGAGTTTTGACAACAAGGTTAACTTTGGGAAGAAAGAGAAAGGTAAATAGATACTTAAATTTGTTCTACATAGGAATGACAAAGAGTATCAACGAATTGACAAAGAGGATCAGATCAATTATTTTCTAAGTGGAGATATTCAATTAAGGATATAGTTTGAAGACACTAGTTCACATGTTGCCATGTCATCAAACTAACATTTCCTAAATAATAGGCAGAGAAACTTCACGAAGGTAGTTAGAGTATTAATGCCTTGTTGATGGACAGCATGACTGAAAGACAGGATTCCTTTCGAGAAATATTTGGATCACTTTTTTTTAAATGTAATAATTAGCTGTTTGAGTCATAGTAGGACTCTAACTCCTAATTCGAAAAGGTGTCAGACCTAGTTTTAAAAAAATCTAGTTAGTGGTTAGATTTGGTGTCAGTAGTAAATTTTAATGGTCTATCCACTTGGAAGACTAGATGTAAAGGCTAGATGCCTATAAGTATTGAAGACTTCGTTGTACCAAGGGTTGGAAAATGTTATCAAAAAACTACTTCTGTAAAGCTCTGGATTGACTGATATATACAAAAGAAGTTTAACTTTTTTAGACCTGAGATTCTCTGTATATTTCAATGAGTTTATATCTTATCCTTGAAATGTTTCCCTTTCATATTCGTAATGCTTATTACTCAAAATTCATGGTTAGTCATGCTCTGACTTCCTATAAGTGTTGAACTATGGTCAAATGAGTTTTTTGGGTCCTATCTTTGGAAGGTTTTATTCAATGTTTTTAATTCTTATTACTGAGAATTGATGGTTATTCATGCTCTGACTTCCTTTAAGTGTTAATATTTGATGAATCTTTTTAAATACTTTCTCTTCAATACCTTGATGTATCATTACTCAGAATTCATATATCATATGCTTTGACTTCCTTTGAACCTCAAGTTATTGGGATTTTCCTGAATGTGTCACTCATTGAAGTATATACCAGCCTCAGTTTCTATAAGAAGAGCCATTGTTATCTTTATCGCTGTCACTGACTCCAGAGCCCAATGGTAGCAAGCCTCCATATTTTCAACCTGTAAACATACAAAACCAAGACACATAGAGTTAGCCATCTATCTATATCATTTATTCCATATCATTAATCCTTGAGAGAGCCCTCTCAGGCTGAGGAGGCTAAGCCTCAGTCAAAATATTGTTTTGAAATAGTTACACTGAAGTTGTTTGATCAGCATCCAATCAGGTTTGATTTTGGTGATAACATGTATCATCCAAGAATTTTTCATTGATGTAATGTATTGGAGGTTTCCCCCTTAGAGTGGCTTATTTCTAAGGCGTTGATATCTCTTTTCTTCTATTTTTGGAGCTGGTTTCTCAACAGTTTCAGAAAAAAGAGGTTTTAAAATACACCTCTTTGTTGGTGTACATGTTTGTTTATTTCCAATCCAGTAGATTTCAGTTTGAGATGATGAAGCTCAATGATGATTCTCCGCCCCAATCTGTGATTTTCTGGACTACTTTATTGATGAAGGAGAATAAGTATTACTCCTACAAGAGATTTGTAGACTTGTTTATTCATCCAAAAATCAGTGCACTCAGGAGTACTACTGAGCCAAGGATTAGTGAGGAAATAAAGAAGGTGATGCAGTTGACAGAGCAGATCAGAAAAACAGATTGGTACCTCTACCAAAACTACACAGAGATCAGGGTTTATGGCAGTGAATTGGCCCCCTATAAACTGCCCAAGTATCTCTCTATGAGAATTTTGGCCCTTGAATATATCAGACAAATGAAAAATGCATATGAGGTGCATTTTGTCTCTGCCAAGAAGAAGTCACAATTCAGGATCAAATCACTAATTGGTCCATTTATTTGCAACAACAGAGTGGTAGGTGATGAGGAAAATAAAATGTTAAGGGAGATGAAGTTCACACATAGCTTCACTTGGTGCTATCATCCAATGGGGATCATCTCCAAAAAGAGGGTGGAGAATAATTCCACACCCTACATTCATACTCACAGATTCGAGATGGAGCAGTATATGAATAAAGAAGAATGGGTAGCTAACACACTCCAAGAGGCAAAAGAGCAAGTCATCTCTACTTCAGGAATACAAACACCAACTCCACAAGAAAGAAAATCTATAGGGGCACAAGATGACAAAGGAAAGGAACCAGATAAGGAAGTAGGAAGAAAGAGGACCAAGGAAGATAAAAAAGACGTGGACATTTCTCCCTCCACTAAAGAATTAAAAATGAAATACAGGAAGAGGGCTAGAATCTGCATGGACATTGACCAGGGCAGTGAGAATGATCATCAAATAGTGATCAAAATTAGAGATTCACCAAGCTCATATCTAGCAGGTGGCGAAACAATTTTCTCAACATCCTCTGCCACTATACCTTTCCAACAGCAAAATGTGCAGACTCCAACATCTACATCCACTGCAGGGAAAAAGGAGGAATATATCTATGACACATTCAAGGAGATCAAAAGAAGGAATGGTTTCTAAAGACCAACACATATAATCATTTTTGGAAACAAAAAAGTAGCTCCCAAAGCAGACTTCTTTCAGATTTTGACTCTGAAAAGGGGAGAATGAATATGGCCTTCTTAGAGGCACAAATCCCTCAACCCAAGACTTTAGCAGGTTACAAGAATACCTCCTTTGATTTTTATATAAATAACATTCACCCAATAGACCAAATGGAGATGCACAAGAAGACAGGAGCAATGATCTCCTCCACACTAACTAGTAAAACCATGAGTCTCTCAAAACTTCAGGTGACATTATCCAACACACAGTCACAGTTGAAGGTGGAAAATATATCCTCCATGGCTAAAGACTCAAGGATTAAATCTCTAGAGGATTTAGTGATGTAAATCAAGTACAATCCATGAAACATAGAAGTGGCAGAAACACTTATGAGGAAGAAGAATGCAAACATAACTGCTTTGAGGAGGTAGCTTAAGATGCTAGTGACAAAAGATCCTATGGCCAAGGAGATAGAAGCAAATGAAACACAGAAGGCATAAATGTTGCAATTGATTGTCAAACAAATAGAAAAAGTTAAGAAAATGGAGAATGAGATGGAGAAAATGATAAAAGAAAGGAAGAAAGTGATAAGAGATGCAGTGAATGAAACAACAAAAGAAGTAGCTAAGGCCATGATTCCACTGCAGGCAGACCCTGTTATAGTGATTTCAGTGCCTACAACAACAACACATACACCAGGTGAAGGCACTAAGCAGTTACCCAAAGCCATGGAGAACATGTCCTTACAGACAACAGAAATTAAAAAGTTGCAAGATCATCTTAGCGACCTACAAGAGCAGTTTAAAAGGAAAGATTCAACACATGCCACAGAGTTATAGATCAGTAAAAATTTAAATGAATGTTTGCAGAAGTCCCTTCAAGAATCCTCCATTGGAAGCATGGTAGGAAGAGTTAAGAAAATTATTTGGTTGGATATAATTGAATCTATTAATGATATATGGCTATCAATTAAAATATTTTTTGAAAAGAGGGATTTAGTTGAATTAGTGAAGGTTTCCATTGAAAAAGCAAATGATGAACTTGGGGATAAGCCCCAAACTGCCAAAAATATCATCATATTCCTAGATTCTAAAATAATTCATGAATTGGAGCAACTGCAAGTAGCAGACAAAACAACCACCATACTTGAGGTAAAAAAGGTGTTGAATGAGAAGAGTCTAGATACACAGCTAGAAGAAAGATGTCGTCAGTTGGAGATCGGAGTAAGTAGATTTTTCAATAGAATTGAGCCACTGAACAAAAAGGGATTGCCTTCCTTATTTGTTATCAATGATAAACTAATGCCTAGGACATATTATGTAAAAAATCTCACTGAGATTTCAAAGGATACTTCCAAGCATACAAATATGAAGAACACCATGACAAGGAAAGAATTTTATGAGGTTATCAACAATGATGTCTTTATACAACATGAAATTAGGCACATCTTTCATTTGAGGCCAACATTTGTGAAGTACACCGAGACTGATGAAGTCTACAGAAAGTTGAATAGAACAGAGATTCTAGCTCAAGAGGGATGGAAAAATTTATGTGGACTTGAGGGAGGATGAAAACTCAGCATGGTGACAAAACGGGCAGCTCAACGGATTATCTACATCAATGGATCCAGTGTATCAAAACAACTCGACAGTATCAAATTAACCTGCACAGTAGACCGCTGCAGCACTGAATAACAGCTTTAGACATCTGTTAAAAATCTGTTACACTGAATGACGGCTTTATGATGACTTTAGACATCTGTTGAAGGCTGTTACATAGTATCCATTCCTGAGACACATGCGTCAAATTTCAGTTACTTTTTTTTAAACGAACCAATTTCCATTTTGATAATGGTGATTTGTTGCAAAATAGTTTAAATATAGCATTTTATTCAGTATTAGGGGTTGGACCTTGGTTTTGTAACCACTTTTGATTTGGAGCTTTTGTAAATTTCAAGCTAGGGCATTAATAAAAAGATTAGTCTGCAAAATTCATGTGTTGTGACATCCTGGTGATGTTTTTCCTTATTCATGTTTAATGTTTTACCCACTGTAATCTTTTCATGCACACCATTTAAAATCCTAATTGTAAAGCAGGAAAGTTAGATTAATATTTACTGTTCAGAGTACCTTAATTATGACTGTCTTTACAATTTCAATGTTTTCTTCTGATGTATGGTTTAGGAATTCTTATTTTCTCTTAAATCGTTACTAAAAACACTTTCTCCAGTTCATAATTTCACCCAGTTATAAAACACCAGTATTCACAACTAGCTTTCCTTGCATTTGGTCTAGAATTTGATGCATATACCCAGCCTATTTTGACTCCATAGCCCAAAGGAAACTGTTTAATGAAATCCCTCAGAGCCAACCACGAAAAATCAAACAAAACAACTCTTACAATTTCTTTAACTAGCCTAATATCAAAAAGCTTAAAACAAATCTAAATCTTATAGAGAGACCCCTCTCTGACTCTAGGAGGGCTAGATCCTAAGCTTCAAGTGGTTTTGATGTTTTTCTTTATAATTTATTCTTTCCAATCTTATAAATTATAGAGTGATAACATAGTGGCGACCATACTAGGGACATAACTGAAAATTTTCAATTTTCATCCGAATTCATAAAACCCCGGCTAAAATCACTGTATGATACAACTTTCTTTTAAATATTGGTTTCTTTCAGTCTTCAATAATCAGTTTGTCTATGATTTTGAACTAAAGTCTAGCTCCAAAAATAATATCCACTAGATCCCATCCAGATCCAAATCCCTTTCCTATTGTAGCAATCATGAGAAGATCCTAAGGAAAACTCATAGAACAAAAATTCAAACCAGTAGTAGAGTTCTTTACAGATCAAGCTCCTTACCTGATAACATTGTCACTTTGCAAGACATTCAATTTGATTTTAATTTTGAACAAGGTCTATTCAGAACCAAATCTTAGAATTGGACTGACCTAATAGTATTTGATCCATCCATATTTCATACCTCTACCCACCCAACTTCATTCACTGTTCATCTCCCTCCACCACCTCCACCAATCATGGTACCCAGATATGCCCCATTGATTCTGCCAGCACCTTTACCTCCTATGCCCCAGGATTACCAATCTAATATTCCACAATTTGATAGCACTGGTCGTATGACATCCCAACAACACATATATACAATGAATGATTGTTTTGACCTGCAAGAAATTGATGATGACAATGTCAAATTGAGAATGTTTGCCCACAGTTTAGGGGGTGAAGTCAAAAATGGTTTAAAGGTTTAACTGCTAATAGTATTCATGATCTCTCTACTTTTCACCAAACATTTATCAACAGATGGGAATTCAATAAAAATCCACTGCAGATTTTGTCAGAATATGGAACTGTTAAGAGATATCCAGGAGAGAGTGTGCAAGACTATTGTACTAGATTTAACAGCATATAAAACTCACTCCTTGCTAATATGAAACCACCCCAAGGGATAGTTATGCTTAAATTCCCAGATGGATTTGACCCAGACATGGCCTATCAGCTTAGGGAAAGAGACTCTTCAACTTTAGAGGAAATGAAAAAAGATGTTGTGAGTGTAGAAGCTAATTTATTAGCAAAAAGGGCTAGGATGAGGACTGAGAGGAGATTCATAGTAAGAGAAGAACTTGTAGCCTCTACATATGATGCCAAAATTTACAATTTGGTAAGGACTATGGAAAGGATGATGGAGAGAATTACTCTGAATGAAAGAGAAATACCCAGAGAAAATCAACCAGCACCCCAAAACAGAAATCAGAACCCAAGAAGGAACCCTCTACAAGTTAGACAGGGAGATCAAAGAGGTCCTGATTAGCAGATTATACCTCCTTTTCTAGAAAACTATGATGATGAAGATGAAGGAATAGTGGAGTAATTTGAAGAAAATCAGATTAATTTGATGGGGATTAATGAAGATGATTCTATTTTTCTCATAGAAAAAGAACAAGGCCTGTTTCCAATAACCCAAACAGAACTCGAATCTAAAGAATCTGATGATTACAAACTTGGTTTTGAGAATGCCATTATGGAGGTCCACGGACAATACAATTTGAGAAACAAGAAAAATTTAGATAATTCTAATAAGAATGATTCAGAATCTGAAGTGAAGAAAACAATAGAAAACACAAATAAAAATGTAAATAGCTCATAAAAGAAAAACACAGAAAAAAAGTATGAAGAAAACAGTAGATACTCCTGCCAGAAATGCTCAATCAGACATTCCTAGTATAAGAAAACAGACTGAAGTTACACAAAGGATAGTGGATGAAATAATTGATTTGTCAAATCCACTGAAAACTTAAAAACCATTCAGTATTGAGAGTGAACTTTCAAAATTGAAGATATCTATCCCTCTCACTGAATTAATCAACAAAAATGTCTACAGATCTTAGGTCCTGAAAGTTCTAAATATGGGGAGGATACAGATATTGTCAATTTAAATGATGATCAGCTTGAACTCCTGTTTGGGCCTGAAGTGGATGGCAAACCCCAAGAAGGAGGTTTCCCTCCTTTTTATGTCAGTTTAAACATTCATGACAAGATTCTTCACAACGCCATGTTGGATTCGGGTGCATCACACAACCTTATGTCAAAGGTCGTCATGGAGAAACTTGGCCTTGAAATCACTAAGCCTTATAAATATTTGTCCTCTTTTAACTCTAGTAAAGTTAGGTGTCTAGGTCTTATCAAAGATATTTGTGTCACTCTGGCTCAGATACCTGCAAAGAGTTTAGTGATAGATATTGTTGTAGCTGACATTCCCCCTAAATATGGAGTGTTTTTATCTTTCTCATGGGGAGAAAAATTATAAGGGACCTTGCAATTGGACATGACATATGCTACAATTCCGGTGTTTGGTCAATCAAGAAGACTATATAGCGAAACATTAATGAAGTACATGATAAATATCCAAGAAAAACCTCAAAATTATCCTTTGCACTCTGTCCACACTGACCTTGATTCTTTCATTTTGTATAATGATGGAATCATTGATTCACAAGTTTCCCATATAGAAAATGATTCCACAGAAAATAATGATAGTCAAATACAAACAGAACAACCAGATCTAGAAAATGAACCTCTTTGGAACATGAGCTTTGATGGCTCATGTGACAAAGATGGCTCAAGGGTAGGCATTTGGGTGTATAATGCAAGAAACAATAGTGCACAAGGTCATTCATACAAATTAAATTTTCAGTGCACAAACAACATTGCAGAATATGAAGCTTTTCTTTTAGGGTTACAAATGTTGAAAAAATTAGGGGCAAAAAGGATCTCTATACATGGTGACTCTGAGTTGGTCATAAAACAAATTAAAGGATTCTATGCATCAAAACATCCTAGATTAAGATATTATATAAATGTTGTCCTTGATTTCTTGAGAACTTTTGATGAAAATGATTTAGCAATAATTCCCAGAAATCAGAATGTCCTAGCAAACGGCCTAGCTTTTTCAGTAAGTACCTGTAAACTGCCTCACCCAAACAAACAACATACAATTGAAGTCAAACATCGTCCTTCTGTGCCAAATAACATGAGGTAATAGCAAGTTTTTGGTGGTGATAATCAAATTGAAAGCTTCCTACAATCTAAAGATGAATTTGAAGACAGTAATATAGACATGGAGTGTGAGGAAGATAGACTTACTGATGAACAGAGGACTGAGGAAAAACAAACTGTTGTTCTAGAAACTATTGTTCTAGATGTAAATATTATAGCTAACAAAACCGTACATAATGTAGAAAATCAAAAAGACCTAGAAAAAGGAGAATTTGAAGTACTCCAACTCAAAGACAATAATCTGCCTAAAGGGCTGGTCCCTTTAGAGGAATTATTTGACTTTAATGATGTAGCAAAGAAACCCAAAATGGAACCAACTGGAGCAAACATTGAGGAATGTAATATAGGCACTGAAAAGACCCCAAAATCTTCAAACTATCTAAATCTCTACCTATTATTACAAAGAGAAGATATATATCCCTCTTCAAAGAATTCATTGATGTGTTTGCATGGAGCTATGACGATTTGAAATCTTATGAAACAAGCATCATTCAACATAAAATTCCAATTAAAGAAGATCAAAAACCATTCAAATGGAAATTGGGGAGAATAAATCCTGTTTTGATGCCTTTAGTTGAGAAATAAATTAAAATATGTATGAATCAAAAACCATAGTACCACTCAGATAATCCAAATGGGTTTCCAATATTGTTCCATAGAAATAAAACAGGAAAAATTAGACTATGTATTGACTTTAGAAATCTTGATAAAGTATCTCTTAAGGATAATTACCCTGTACCAAAATGAATCGCATATTGCAAAGGGTAGTGGGTTCCAGTAGGATATATTTGTTAGATGGTTTTTCTGGTTACAATCAAGTGTTGGTACACCTTGATGACCAAGATAAGACAACCTTCACAACTCCTTGGGGGACTTTCATGTATGTGAAAATTCCCTTTGGATTAATGAATGTTGGAGATACCTTTCAAAGGGCCATGGACATTGCATTTGCTAATGACATTGGCCACTTATTGTGATTTATTTGGATGACATCACTATGTTATCTAAAACTGATGAAGAACATTCAGCACACTTATGGAGAGTTTTTGAAAAATGCAGAAAATTTGGAATTTCCCTTAATCCTAAGAAGACATTATTTGGATTGGAAGAAGGAAAATTGTTAGGTCACATTACCTCTTGGGATGGAATCAGAATTGACCCTATCAGAATTGAAGGAATATTAAAAATCATCCATCCTAGAAATCTTAAAGAACTCCAATCATTCATTGGTAAAATCAACTTTTTGAGGATATTTATACCAAACTTAGCAAAACGTCTAAGGAACATTACCAATATGCTCAAGAAAGAATCAGAAATTAAATGGACCATAGAAGCAAAACAGTCTTTTTATTTAGTCAAGCTAGCATTGACAAAAGCCCCAATACTAATCAGTCCAGATTTTACTAAATATTTCATCATTTTTTATTTTTCTTTTGAACATACTATTGTTGTTGTTTTGTTACAGAAAAACAGTGAAGGACAGGAGCAGCCAATAGCTTTTGTCAGCAAGGCATTAAGAGATGCATCATTGAAATATAATATCATGGAAAACAAGCCTTTTCCTTGGTTAAAGCATTGAAATATTTTAGAGTCTATATTTTACATTCACATATCATTGCTTATGTTCCAAATGCAGTTGTTAAAGATATCTTAACACAAAACAGTCCTGATGGCAAAATAGGAAAATGGATTGCAGTGATCTTAGAATATGATTTGGAAATCAAGCCTACCAAGTTGATTAAAGGCCAAGGACTTGCTAAATTGATGGCAGAATCTAACTTTCATGAACTAGACATCAACATGGTACACTCATTATATGATCAAGAGGAACTGGTGACTCCACTTATTAATGAAACATTCTTGAATTCTCCATGATATGCAGATATTTTGTATGTACTATCAAATCTAAATGCTCCTCTTGGTTTTTCTAAAACAAAGGCTAGGTTTTTAAAACTTAAAGATGTTAAATTATGCATTTTGGATAATGTTTTGGATTGGAAAGATATTGGAGGTATCTTGCTTAAATGTGTATTGAAAGATGATGCAAATAGAGTAATGCAGGAGTTCCATGGAGGTGACTGTGGTGGCAATCTCTATTGGAAAGCCACTGCTAACAAGATCATGAGAACTAGTTTCTATTGGCCCACCCTTTTTCCTGATGTCAAAAAGATGGTTGTTGCTTCTCATAAATGTCAAATCTTTGAAGGGAAGAGAAATCTACTACCCTTACCCCTAAAACCTATTTCTATAGAAATCCCTTTCCAGCAATGGGGATTAGACTTCATAGGAGAAATTCACCCTCCATCTTCTCCTAAAAATAAATGGATCCTCACTGCTACAGATTGTTTCACCAAATGGATAGAGGCCACCCCTTCTAGAAAGGCCACTAACTCTATCATAATAAAATTCCTAGAAACCAACATCGTTTCTAGATTTGGTTGTCCTAGAAAAATAATTACAGACAATGTTGTAGCCTTTAGGTCCAAAAAGATGGTTGATTTCTATCACAGGTATCATATAATATTGGGGCATTCAACAACCTATTACCCTCAAGGTAATGGATCAACAGAATCTTCAAATAAAATTCTAGTGAACATCATTAAAAAGCTTATGGAGGAGAATAAGAAATCATGGCACAATAAATTAACCAATGCTCTTTGGACTGATAAGCTTACCACAAAGAAATTGATTGACATATCTCCATACCAATTGGTTTATGGGATGGATGCATTATTCCCTTCTTCCTTGGGAGTTCTAGTAATGAAGATAATCCAAGAGATTCAAGTTGAACTAAATGACATTCAAAGGAGGATAAATGGCACCATTCAGTTTCAGTAGTCTAGAGAGGAGGTTTACAACGGAACACAAGTAATTCCAGAGAATATCAAAAATATCTTTGACAAGAGAACCAAGGCCAATGATTTCAATTTGGGGGATAAATTTCCTGAAATGGGATTCTAGAAGAGAGGATAAAAGCAAGCATGGAAAGTTTGATAATCTTTGGCAAGGGCCCTACATCATTGATGCTTTCTGGGGAAATAATTCTTATTTTCTTAAAGAGTTGGATGGTACAGAAGTATATGGAGGTCCCGTCAATGGCAGGATGTTCAAACATTATTTCTTTTAAAACTTAGGTTTAATTCTCATCATTGTAAATACCACAATCTTACAGTTTTTAATAATTCATTGGACAAGCTTGAAGCTCGAAGTGAAGGCCCTAATCCTAGTTTGATGAGAAGATATAAAAATAGAAAAGAAATCAGTGAAAAATGTTGCAAAAAAAGGAGCATCCAAGGCTATTGGTCTCAAGTTCTTGACACTTCTTTTCAAGAAGCGCCATCCCCAACTGGAGCCACTGTTAGTACCCTATAAATTCTAGGATCTCAAGGTGATTGGATACATCACATTTCTTGCAAAGTTTTCATTATTGAAAGGATTTTCAAAATTCAAATGATTTCAAATAAAGATAATATGAAAAGAAAGAAAAGAAGGTATAAAAAACAGAAGAAAAAAAGAGAAAAAAGAAAAAGAGGAAAAAAGAAAGAAAAAACCCAAAAAGAAATAAAACTGAAAGTGGTGCAAGTTTAAATGCCACTACTCATTAGATAGGATTGTCTAGTCATACAGTTTAATCATGATTGGATAGTTTTCAATTTCTTTTGATAGGTTAGAAAACAAAATTTTCCAAAATGTCTAATCTTCGCTTATCAGTGGATAGGTAGAAAATGAAATTGACTCAACAGTTTAAGCTGAGTCAATGGCTGAAATAAGTTTAGGTGGTAGGATAGAAATTCAAAAGAAAAAATGATTTAAGGGGTAGCTAGTCCAAATGCACCCTAAAAAGGAAGAAAAAATGTTAGATGAGTAGTTTTGGGTAGGTAGATATGTTGAGAAGGAAGAATGGAAGGAAAATTTGAAGACTATTCCACCACGTACAACATAAAAATGGAATTTTCTCATGGTGGAAGAAAAATATCGAAGGGACAAAGGGTATTTTATTTATAAAGTGGAGGATGAAATTTATCTCTAAGTTGGAGATTGTGATTTATATGAAAACATCATACTGTTATGATTATTTCTTAAAACTCCCTATAATTATATTATCCCTTCATCGCAACCCCTCGAACCCACATATTTTCATTTTTTCTAATTCCTAACTACCACTAGACACTCATTCATTCCCCTACCCCATCGTTGTGTCATACATCACATCACACGCTAACCTTCCTGCAATTCCCTGCCATCTCCACTCACCGCCACATATCGGATGGCCCATAATGCATTTCGCCCCCCCCTCGGCTGCCGAATGTTAACTAAATGGGGGGTTCCGAAATGGGCAGTATTCAATTCTGCCAAGAACAGTACGTGTCAACTACAGACCATTTCGCAGCCCTCCCCCCACTTTGTTACCACTCACCGGTCATAGCCCCCACTCCCTGAAAACAGTTTTGTTGTTTAACAATACCGTCGTGCCTGTTGACTGTTATCCACAACATTGGCACCACGTCCACTCCCACCTTTTCCCTCCATCCAATCCCATCACCCCCCACCAACACAGTCGTTGTTCCATTAATGTCCAGTCCATTATTCAATGGACCCACGCCTAATCAATGGCCACCAAATTGTTGTTTAAAGCTAAAATTAGACATAACAGTAGAGTTTAATCTACTGATTATGGTCAAAATTGTTACAGATTTTCAAATTTGTAGGTAAATCACAGTGGAGTACAGCTAAAGAAAGGATTTTGTTCAGCAAGGAGAAAACATCAGTTCTTCGCAGGCCTGACAGCAGGTTTCTTTGTTAACTCTGCTCACAGTCCCTTGTATAAAGCGCGTTCTGTGACAGGTTTTCCCTCTCTGTTCCCCCTTTTTTCATCCCATTATTTCCAAATACAGTGGTAAATCCATTTTCCGAGACATAAAATGCCTCCAAAGGCAGACCAGAAACCTTTCAATCCCATGTTCTATCCTCGAGTAGACTTAGATCACATACCCCTGGCTCACAGAGATTACAAGATCCACGAGATAGAGTCTGACTTCGACTTGTTCGATGTCTACTGTTGGCTTGAGGACAAATTCCTTCAATAAGTAGATGATATAGGCCTTTGGGATACCAAATTTCCTTATTTCGTCTTTCCCAGAACTCATAACTGCCCTGAGCTAATCAGAAAATGTCAATCATGTTATGACATTAACTGGAGAGCCATAGTGAACCATGCAGGAGGAATACTATTTTTCATCAATGCCCAATCCATTCAAGAAACGATGTAGGCCCCCATTTTTTAGAATACCATTCCCCTTTCATATGAAGCCCTAGGATAATTATACCAGAAGCTTGACTTTGCTAGCAGGGCCAAAGCCTTAGAATTACTCTTGGCCACATATGCCCCAATGCCTACCACCAATCCCCCATGCCCTTCATCCATCTTTCCTGATAGCACCAAACACATTATCATTGTTTTATCCTACGTCTTAGGGTATCATAATGATCAGTGGGTAGATTAATCCATGATTGGTTTCTTTTCTATTATTTCCTCAGATGTTCAACCCAAAATCATGTTCAACTATGCACAGTTTATTGCAGATGCAATTCATGAACAGTTCCTAAAGTTTCAGACAGAAGAGGTTTTCAAATACACCTCTTTGTTGGTGTACATGTTTCTTTATTTCCAATCCAGCACATTTCAGTTTGAGATGATGAAGTTGAATGATGATTCTCAGCCCCAATCAGTGATTTTCTGGACTACTTTATTGGTGAAGGTGCAGAAGAATTACTCCTACAAAAGCTTTGTAGAATTTTTTATTCATCCAGCAATCAGTGCACTCAACAGTACTACAGAGTCAAGGATTAGTGAGGAAATAAATAAAGTGATGTAGTTGATAGAGAAGATCAGAACAATGGATTGGTACCTCTACCAAAACTACATAGAGATCAGGGTTTATGGCAGGGAATTGGCCCCCTATAAACTTCCCAAGTATCTCTCTATGAGAATTTTTGCACTTGAATATATTAGAAAAATGATAAATGCAGATAAGGTGCATTTTGTGTCTGCCAAGAAGAAGTCACAATTCAAGATCAAATAACTAATTGGTCCATTTATTTGCAACAGCGGATCAGGAGGTGATGAGGCAAATAAAATGTTAAGGAAGATGAAGTCCACACATATCTTCACTTGGTCCTATGATCCAATGGGGGTCATCTCCAAAAAGCGGGTGGAGAATAAGTCCTCACCCTACATTCATACCCACCGATTGGAGATAGAGCAGTATATGAATAAATAAGAATGGGAAGCTAACACACTTCAGGAAGAAAAAGGAACAAGGAAGATCAAACAGACATGGAAATTGATCCCTCCACTAAATAATTCAAAATGAAATACAGGAAGAGGGCCAAAATCTGCATGGACATTGACCAGGGCAGTGAGAAATATCAGCAGAATGTGATCACAATCAGAGATTCACCAAGCTCATCTCCAGCAGGTGGCCAAACAATTTTCTCAACATCCTCTGCCACTGTGCCTTTCCAACAGCAGAATGTGCAGACTCCAACATCTACATCCACTACACGGAAAAAGGAGGAAGATATCTATGACACATTCAGGGAGATTATAAGAAGGAATGAGGTTCTAAAGACCAACAAATATAATCAATTTTGGAAACAAATAGGCAGCTCCCAAAGCAGACTTTTGTAATCTTTTGACTCTGAAAAGGGTAGAATGAAGATGGCCTTCTTAGAGGCATGAATCCCTCAACACAAGACATTAGAAGACTACAAGAAGACCTCCTTTGAGTTTGATATAAAGAACATTCACCAAATATACCAAATGGAGATGCACAAGTAGACAGGAGAAACGATCTCCTCCAAACTAACTAGTACAACCATGAGTCTCTCAAAACTGCAGGTGACATTATCCAACACACAGTCACAGTTGAAGGTGGAAAATATCTCCTTTATGGCTGAAGACTCAAGGATAAATCTCTGGAGGATTTAGTGATGCAACTCGGGTACAATCCATCAAACATAGCATTGGCAGAAACACTTGTGAGGAAGAAGAATGCAAACATAGTTGCTTTGAGGAGGCAACTTAAGATGTCAGTGAAAAAATTTCCTATGGCCAAGTAGATAGAAGAAAATGAAACACAGTAGGCAGAAATGTTGCAATTCATTGTTGAAAAAAATGGAGAGTGAGATGGAGAAAATGATAAAAGAAAGGCAAAAAGCGATAAGAGATGCAGTGAAGGAAGTGCCAAAAGAAGTAGCTAAGGCCATGATTCCCCTACAGGTAGCCCCTCTTACAATGATTCCAGCACCTACAACAACAACAGGTACACCAGGTGAAGGCACTAAGTAGTTAGCTAAATCCATGGAGAACATGTCCTTACAAACAGTAGAAATTAAAAAGCTGCAAGATCAACTCAATGACCTACAAGAGCAGTTTAAAAGAAAAGATTCAGCACATGCCACAGATTTACAAATCAGTAAAAATTTAGATGAAAGTTTGCAGAAGTCCCTTCGGGAATCCTCCATTGGAAGCATGGAAGGAAGAGTTAAGCATTGAATCTATTAATGATATATGGCCATTAATTCAAATAATTTTTTAACAGAGGGATTTAATTGAATTAGTGAAGGTTGTCATTAAAAAGGAAAATGATGAACTTGGGGATAAGCCCCAAACTGCCAAAAATATCATCAGATTCCTGAATTCTGAAAGCAATCATGAATTGGAGCAACTGCAAGTAGCAGAAAGCACAACCACCATACTTGTGGTAAAAAAGGTGTTGAACAAGAAGAGTCTAGTTACAAAGCTAGAAGAAAGATGTCATCCACTGGAGATCGGAGTAAGTAGATTCTTCAATAGTATTGAGCCACTAAAAAAAAATGGATTTCCTTCCTTATTTGTTATCAATGATAAGCTAATGCCTAGGACATATTATGTAAAAAATCTCACTGAGATTTCAAAGGATACATCCAAGCATACAAATATGAAGAGCACCATGACAGGGAAAGAATTTTATGAGGTTATCAGAGATGATGTCTTTATACAACATGAAATTAGGCACATCTTTGAGTTGAGGCCAACATTTTTGAAGTACACCGAGATTGATGAAGTCTACAGAAATTTTAATAGAACTAATATTTTGAATCAAGAGGAATGGAAAAATTTATGTGGACTCCAAGGAGGATGACAACTCAGCATGGTGACAAAAGAGGCAGCTCAGCGGATTATCTACATCAATGGATCTAGTGTATCAGAACAGCTTGGCATTATCAATTTTTCTTGCACAACAAACCATTGCAGCACTGAATAATGGCTTTAGACATCTATTCAAAATCTATTACACTGAATGACGACTTTATGATGACTTTAGACACCTGTTAAAGGCCATTACACAGTATCCATGCCTGAGACGCAAACGTCAAATTTCATTTACTTTGTAATAAACAACTAATTTTCCTTTTGATAATGGCCATCAGTTGCAAAATAGTTTAAATATATCATTTTATTCAGTATTAGGGGTTGGACCCTGGTTTTTTAAGCACTTTTGATTTGGAGCTTTTGTAAATTTTCAAGCTGAAGCATCAATAAAAAGATCAGTCTGCAAGATTCATGTGTTGTGCCATCCTTGTGATTTTTTTCCTTATTCATGTTTAATGTTTTACCCACTGTAATATTTTCATGTGCACCATTTAAAATCCTAATTTTAAAGCAGGAGAGTTAGATTAAGATTTATTGTTTAGAGTACCTTAATTATGATTGTATTTACAATTTAAATGTTTTCTTCTGATGTATGGTTTAGGAATTCTTAGTTGCTCTTAAATCATTACTGAAAACACTTTCTCCAGATCATAATTTCACCCAGTTATAAAACACCAATATTCATAGCTATCTTGCCTTGCATTTGGTCTGGAATTCGATGCATATACCCAGCCTATTTTGACTCCATATACCAATGGAAACTGTTTAATGAAATCCCTCAGATCCAACCACAAACAATCAAACAAAACAACTCTCACAATTACTTTAACTAGACTAATATCAGAAAGCTTAAAACAAATCTAAATCTAATAGAGAGATCCCTCTCTGAGTCTAGGAGGGATAGATCCTAGGCTTCAAGTGGTTTTGATGTTTTTCTTTATAATTTAGTCTTTCCAATCTTATAAATTATAGAGTAATAATAGTATGTACATATGCTTGTAGGAAAGTGCTTGGTGGAGTCCTTATGCAAGAAGGATAGGTAGTATGTTATGAGTCATGGAAAATGAATGAGCACGGACAAAATTAGCCAACACATGATCTTAAGTTGGAAGCGATCATCCACACATTGAATATGTGGAGGAATTATCTTCTTGGAAGGAGGTTTCTATTGATGAGTAATCACAATGGGTTGAGATACTTGTTTGACCAATTGAATCTGAATGCCATGCAAGCTAAATGGTTGCCCACTATTAGTGAGTTTGACTTTTAAATCAGGTACATAAAGGGTAAGGAAATTAGGGTTGTAGATGCTCTTAGCAGTTGTGAGTTTTATTTGGCCTGCATTGGTGTGTATTCGGTATTTGGTATGGTCTTACAGGCAGGAAAACATGATAACAGGTATATGGAGCTTAGGCACATGTTACAACAAAATACGGACATAGGTACAAGTGCAGGTAGTGGGACATGTACAGGTAGTGGTACAGGTACATGTAGTGGTACAAGTACATGTACATGTACAGGTGTAGGTACAGGTGCACAAGATGTTGACTATCGTCTCTCCATAGATGGCTTGATCATATTTAGGGACATGAGATATGTGCCAAACAACAATGAGATCAAGAAGAATATCTTGCGATATTTTCATGCAAAACCATAATTAGGTCACCCGGGATATCAAAATACATTGACATCAATGAAGAAGCTTTATCATTGGATGAATCTGAAGAAAGACGTGGAAGAGTTTGTGGATAGATATTTGGACTGTTAGTAGGTAAAGGAAGAGTGTAAGCATCCAGGTGGTTTACTACAATCAATTTTGATTCCAGAGTGGAAGTACAAGGTAATTTCCATGGATTTCATCACAGGTTTTCCGAAGACATCTAGACAACATGATTCCATCATGATTGTGGTGGACATGTTGACTAAGGTAGCACATTTCATTCCATTGAATACTACATATTCAACTAGTTATCTGGCATAGGTATTCATCATAGATGTGGTCATATTGCATGGTGTTATGAAAATATTGTGTCATACATGGATGCTAAGTGTCACTTCCAAGTTTTGGAAGGAGTTGTTTGCAGGTTTAGGGATAAAGTTGGCCTTCAACACAACTTATCATCTTTAGAAAAATTGACAAACAGAGAGAGTCAACAAGATATTGGAATACATGTTGAGGATATATGTGATGCATCAGCAGAGGATATGGTGGGAGTACCTTTTGTTGGTTTAGTTTTCTTACAAAAATTGTTACAAGGAGCCACCGAGGACGAGTCTGTTTGAGGCATTGTATGGGAGGAGTTGTAATACTCCCATTAATTGGAGTGATCTGGTGAATATGGTGTTGATATGATGAGACATGTTGGCAGAAATGGAATAAGAAATACAGGTAATCAAGAAGAATCTAAAGGAAACATAGGACATGCAGAAAATCTATGTAGACTAGAATAGGTTGTTTAAGGAGTTTCAGTTTGGGGAACAAGTGTACATGCGCATCAAGCCCAAGAAGAGCTCCTTGAGGATTGCATCATGTGCCAAGATATCACCTCCATATTGTGGACCTTTCAATAGTCTTGAAAGGAATATACCAGTAGCCTATCAACTTGCATTTCCTACGACAGTGAAATTCCGTGATGTTTTCCATGTTTCATTGCTTAATAAGTATGTTAAAGATGTTTATCATGTGATTGACTAGTATGTATTTTAGATGGAGCCTGAAGGAGAATTCCACCCGAAACCACAATTTATATTGTAGAGAAATATTCTCATGCTCTAGAACCGAGCAATCAAGTAGGTTAAAGTGTAGTGGAAGCACTTTGGGCCAGATGAAGCTACATGGGAGATGGAAAATCATATGCAGGCTATGTATCCCTCTCTATTCGCTGGTTGAGAAAATTTCCTTGATACATGTTTTGGTATGTGCTTTGTTGTGATTTTTTGGTATATATACATATGTATATGGATGTAAATACCTCCATGAGATGTGTTATAAAGCTCCAATAGGCGCTATGGGTGTCATGTCATTATGGTTGTCATGTTGTTATGTTTTCATGTTGGTATTCTTCTTAGCAAGTTGAACAAGCTAAGTTATAAAGCTCCATTGGCAATATCTTTTACTTTCAATAGTCTTGCTAGTTGTAGGTGTCATTGAACACCGAGGATGATGTTCCCCAAAGGGGGAGGGTTCCATAATAGCCCTGGTGAAAATTCCATGTAATAAAAGTAAATAAATGAAAACTAATAACCACGGTTATGGGACACATATTCCAAGATGAATGTTGGGAAAAAAAATCATATGTGAGTGTTCATTTTGTTTATTATGGCTAAGGAAATTCGCAAAGGCTTTGGAAAGGCAGGAGGCATTAATTGACATTTTATTTATGAAAATAATGGAAAATAGAAGAAAAATAAGGTGAAGAGTCATAGGTTGTATGTGAGGAGGAAAATGAAGGAAAAATAATGGAAAATGAATAAAACAAAGTCCTCATTGATAAAAAGGCTTCTGAGGATCAATTGGTACCTTTTTTTAACTCATTTTTGGAGCTCTCTCATGATTCTCTCACTCTCTCACTCTTGGGCACTTAGAGTTTTCTTGGAGAAATTCAAGCATTAGATCAATAAAAGAAAAGAAGGAAAAGAGGATGCAAAGATCAAGCAAGGAAGAGAAGGATCAAGCAGCTACAATAGCATTATTTTCAGGTATCGAGTTGCATGTATGAAATCCTTGCTAGTTTTTGCATGCATGTGTGTTCTTGGTTCTCTTTTTGTCATTGGCATGGGTTTTTGTAGGGGTGACAGTGTTCTTCAGCCTAGCCTTCCATTTCTAGATAGCCATAGTGTTATGGGGTTCTCATTTTTTGGTTGATCTATATTTCTAGATGGATTTGAAACTAAGTGAGGTGGTCTTTGAAAGAAATAACACATGGCCTAGTGATCCCTGAATCAGGTTGTAGAATGTGGTAAAGCCATAGGCCTAGTAACCCCTAAATCGAGTTGTTGATTGTGGTAAATCCCGATATTGTGTTCCTCGGTGTGACCAGGAATACTAGAACAATGAATGGAGGGATATACGGTAAAGCCTAGAGGTGTGCACCCTCGGTTAGGCCTAGTGATTTGATGGGGATTGCAGTAAATCATGGAGGGTGGAGTCTTAGTCAAGCCTAGTGATCCGATGTGGATTGCGATAAAGCCTAAAGACTAAAGTCTTGATTAGGACTAGGAATCTCTATTGGTGAATGGTGGGATATATGATAAATAATAGAGACTAGGAGATAGGAAAATGCCTCGCGATGTAGGTGGAGAACTTCATTGGCATCCATGCTTATTTAGGGCCTAATAATCTGGTGGGGATTACGGTAAAGCCTGGTTCTATTGATGAGGTTGAGGTGGTTTAGCCTCAAGAAACCCTGTTTATTTTGGTTATGAGTCCCACATTCATGCTTGAAATATGGCGTGGGGGTGATTGGTTGAAAGAAATATTTGGTTCAGCTAATCTATAGTCGGGTGGTACGTGGAATTACCAAACCCAGTTGGATTTGCATTCATAACTAAGAGTTCATTTCCTTTGTATTTTATGTGCAAATTTATTGGTTCATATGTAGCATTCATGGTTGTTGTATCCTTGTTATTTCTGTTATTTATATGATGGTTATGAATATGTTTTATGACAGTGATGATGTATGGCCTCACATCATGTTTTGATTTGTAAATTATTGAACAATGAATATATTACCTAATATATGATAGATTGACAAGAATAACAGGGATGTAAGGGATAATCATTGACGTTGAACAATATTTCCAAAAATTGACGAGGAAAGAAAAATCATATTGGAACCTGAAGCAGTCACAGAAACAAGAACTATACAACTACGAAATAGATCAATTTCAGAGTATCTCATCAAGTGGAAGAACTTACCTACTAAATATTCCACATGGGAAGATGAGAATTTTATATAGAAGCATCAAGAGCTACTCAAGCGTTGAGGACAACACTTTTTTGAAGGAGAGAGACATGTTAGGTCCCTATAATTCTAGTGCAGCCCCTTATTTCTATTTTTATTGTAGCCCCCTTATTGTTATTGTTGTGCCCTTACATTATTATTTTTATGTAGGCTATGATTATATTGTGACCCCTTAGACTCCTATATATAGAAAGTAGGTTTTTTCATTTGAATCATCCAAAAATTGTTCATTTATGTAATGTAAAGGAGGTTTCCCCCTCGAAGTCGATAATTTTTAAGTCGTTCATCTATCTTATATTGTTTCTGGATGCGAGAGATAATGTGGGAGCACCCACATCACAACGCGAGAAAAGAAGGTCCCCAAAGAGGTACACTGGATACATGGCTCTTATGAGCGAAGGTATTGAGATAGAACCATCCTCTTTTGATGATGCAGTGTAGAAACTAGTGTGGGTTGATGCCATGGTTGAGGAGTATGACTCCATCATCAAAAACAAGGTAAGGGAAGTTGTGCCAAGACCAGTGGGGAAGTCAATTGTAGGATCCAGGTGGGCCTACAAGGTGAAGCGGGTAGCAGATGGGAGTGTGGAGAAACACAAGGCTAGATTTATGGCCAGCGGCTCGTTCTCTCAGGTGGAGGGGATTGACTATGATGAGACTTTTGCACCAGTCACAAGGTACTCATAGACTAGATCTATCCTTGCACTCTCAATGCAGATGGGATGGAAGATACATTAGATGGATGTAAAGATGACATTTCTCAATTGAGTTATTGATGAAGAAGAGTACATTAAGTAGTCGGAAGGTTTTGAGACCTTATACATGGAGTCGCATGTGTGCATTCTCAAGAGAGCATTGTATGGGCTAAAGCAAGCACCTCGTGCTTGGTACACCAGGATCGACAACTATTTCATCGGGTTGGGCTTCACCAAGAGTGAAGCGGATGTGAACCTATATCATATTGTGGTTGATGGTAAGCTTTTGATTATTGTACTTTATGTCAATGATATGATACTAACAAGTGATGAGAATCTCATTAAATCTTGCAAATATTATCTCCCAAGAGAATTTGAGATGAAGGACATGGGGCTCTTCCACTATTTCCTTAGATTGAAGATATGGAAAATAGATGTGGAGCTATTTGTATCTCAGGGCAAGTATGCCAAGGAGATTCTAAGGAAGTATCACATGGAGGGTAACAAACCCATGGAGACTCCTCTTGCGAGAAAATGGAGGAAGGAGGATGCTACTTCAGGCGAAGTAGTGGATGTTACTATTTACTGGCAGCTGGTGGGTTCACTCATGTATTTGGTGAACACATGACCTGACATATGATACATAGTTAACAAGCTGAAACAAGCTATGGTTTAGTCGGCTAAGTTCTTTTGGAATGCAGGGAAGCATGTGTTGAGATATATCAGAGGCACTACAGAGTATGGATTATGGTATAGACATACAAATGGAGTGAAGCTTCAAGGATTCAACGATGCAATTAGGCAGGGAGTCCTTTGACCGAAAGAGAACATCATGAGGCATCTTCGGCATAGGATCAACAACAATTTGTTGGCACAATAAGAAACATAGATCAATTGCACTTAGTTCAGCAGAGGCACAATACACGACAGCCAGTCAGGAAACATGTAAGGCCATCTGGATGAAGAAGATACTTATTGGTTTTTTTGGTCAACATATGGATCTAACAGTGATACATTGTGATAACTAGAGTTGCATCAAACTCTCGGTTAATCTGGTATTCAATGATAGGTCCAATCATATTGATATCCAGTATCACCATATCAGAGATTACTTTCAGAGGAAGATGATGTCTTTAGATTACATTCCCATGGAGGAGCAGGATGCATACATCTTGACAAAGGCGCTGGAAATAAGTAAATTATAATTCCACAGAGGAAGGATCGGGGTAGTAGATGATCCTTTTCTTGTTGAGAGGGAGTGTTGAAATTGCACCCTAAAAGGGGTTTCTGATTTAATTTTCCCTTAATTAATTTGGAAGAGAAATTGTAATTTCATCTCATGACAGCTTGTAATAGTTAACTAAGTCGGAATGGCTGAGTTAGCTTAGGAAATTTTATTTGAGGGTCAAAGAGTAGGCATGGAGAGTTCTTCGATGATTTAAGGGGGTCCAGTTACAGTTATTTGTGAGTTCTAATTAGTTAACTTAAGAAATTTAGTCAAAATCAGTTTAATTAGTTCTAACTGAGTGTTGAGCTACTAAGAGGTCAAGTGAATTAAATATGATTTAATTCAAAAGTAGTGATCAATCAGTTAACTAATAATTCACTATAAATAGTTGTTGCATGTTAGTTCTAAGGAATTTCCAGCTGAGACTGATGTTAAAGGGATGATAACTATCAGTTGTATAATTATAAAATTGTACAGGTCAGTTATAGAGTCATGTGGAGACCAAGGAAGCATAACACAATCAATTGGAAGGATTTTCCTATTTAATAGGGATTTAAATCCTCAAGGAATATGTGAGCAAGGCAAGTTGAGCAGAGGCTAAGAATTGGCTTAGTAATTGGTTTATTTTTCCTACATCAGAGTGAGACAATTGGGAAAGCATAGGAATTTCTCCGAGAGAGAAAACATTGTATTGTTTCATGATATTGACTTTATAAAATATACAGATAGTTGGGTTTTAGGTAGCTTTCTTTCCCCAGATACATATTGTATTGTGTGATTTATTGTCTCTTTCTCTTACTTGTAATGTGATTATGCGATCATGTTTTTTTTCTGCAAATTGTAGAAGGATTCGGTATTTTTTTTTAGTACAGTACACGATCAAATTGAATCTTGTTGTTATATTTTCTACAATCTATGAACAAACATAAGGTACAACTATGGTTTCCCCTATTTCTCCTGTAGTTGATAACATCTTTAGGGAACACTTTGAAACCATAACAGTCAATTCTTGGCATCTCAAACCCAAATGTCGGTGGTTCTAACTTGTTGATGACACATTTGTCATTTTGCAACCTAGTCGACCTGCACTTGATGCCTTTAATTCTCATCTTAATAGCATTTCCCCTTATATTCAATTCAATATGGAAATCGAATCCATTAAATCCCTTTCATTCTTAGATTTACTCATTACCCACCTCCCCAATGGATCCCTCTTGCATCAACTATATAGAAAAAATACTCATATTGAACATTATCTCCACACCCTTTCTCATCACTACCCGTCCCAAAATTCCAGTGTTCTCAAAACTCTCATCTCCAGAGCTTTAAAAATATTTGGTCCCTAATTTATTTCAGCTTAAAAATCCCATCTAGTCAAGGATTTCAAAGCCAATGGATATCCCTCTGCTCAGATATTTAAAGCTTTCCAGTCTGTTGCTAACCCTAGTTCCAAAAATTTGGACCCCTCTCCCTCTTGTGGCCAAGTTAACCCCCCATACATTAAGGGGGGCATTGATCTTATTGTGAATATTTTGGCCAAGAAAATCATAAAAAAAATGTATTTAGACCCCATATAAACCTCAAGAAATTGTTCCGATCGGCCAAAGACATATCAAATGCCATGCTATGATTATGGGTTTATCAAACTCCTTTTTCTTACTGAAATTATTATATTGGTCAAACTGGTCATCCTGTCAAATCCCACCTCAAGGATCACATAGCTGACACCAACCATAATCATCTTCCAAAGTCTTCCATTGTTGAACACTCTTATAAGTCCAAGCACTTAATTTGTTTTAATCAATAAAAAATCCTAGCCTTTGTACCATTCTCCAACTCTCGTATTATTCGAGAAGCCCTCAAAATCGAGAAGAGCCCTAATAACTTTAATAGTGAGGATGGTTACATGCTTAGCCAATCATGAAAACCCATAATCTACCATCTCACCCATTAACTCTTAACCCTTCCTTGGTTTTCTTCTCCCCCTCCCTGGATGACTTTTATTTCCCTATGTCCCTTATGATCATTTCTTTTCTTTTAATTATTAATGCTTTAATAAATTTTAATTTATGGTCATCTTGAAAAAATCTTAGATCTTATTTTTATCTAATTAAACACACACACACTTAATTAATTCTTAATTTTCCCCACACACATAATTAATTCTTAATTTTCTATTAATCCTTTTTTGATTTTTTATGTACAATTCTTGCTTTAATTCTTAAGTCTCATTATTTCATTAGTTATATTTGGTTTTCTACTTTTAATTATTAAATTTTAACTATAAAATTTTTACACACACTAAAGTTTAATTAATTCTTAATTTTCTATTAATCCTTTTTTTGAATTTTTAGGTATAATTCTTGCTTTAATTCTTAAGTCTCATTATTTAATTAGTTATATTTGGTTTTCTATTTTAATTATTAAATTTTAACTATAAAATTTTAAAAATCTTATGATTTTTATTAAATCTCATTCCCATTCATTTTAAAAGTCTTATTTCATTTGAAATTTGGTCAAATTTAACTAATTTTTTTTGGTTAATATTTAATTATTAAATTTAATTTTATGCTAACCCACCCCCCTTTATTGACTAATTATTATTTTAGTTATTTCATACCTGATTCTCTTTAACCTTTCTCAATTAATAAATATTGTTATTTTTTCAAAATAAAAAAAATTAATTATTAATTTTAATCATTATTTTTAACTAATTTCTTTTAATTGTCAAAAGTGATTTTTGTCAAATATTTTACAATTTTTATTTCTAATTTACTTATTAATTATTTTTTACCGTTAATCCAATAGATACCTAGTTCATTTTATCCTATTAAAATGCTCTCCAATACTCATTTACTCACAAGGCTCTTTGGTCCTTGATGATGGATGGAGTTACCATCCAAAACGTTGGACGTGTCACAAATATTATACAGTTTTATCTGGAAATTTCCAACAATAATTCTATATTGTTTTCAGCAAAAGTACTTAACATACTATCACAAGCATAGAATTTAATCAGATTCACGAACTTCTAGTTGGTTTGTTTAGCTCTTCTCCATGAGCTTCTTTCCTTCTCTTTCCCACACTCAACGAACCAAATCAAGACCAATTGAAGAAGGAAAGAAAATGAAAACAAAGAAAAATCACAACAACAACAAAAAGCAACATGACGATGCTCAAAATCAACAAAATATAAACATGTAGCGAACAACACATGAGGAATTGCAAAACATATATATTCACAAGACATTAAACATTCTATAGTTATTTCAACAAGAACACTTAGTACATGCTCAAAATTTTAATCAAATTCTTCCTCAACAACTTCAAGATCCCAAAAATATTTCTAAACAGTTCAAGAGGTCTTTTCAATATTTGAGGGGGCTTGAGGGGATGCTCCCTCATCTATTTTTCTCTTTGAGTTACTTCTTTAGGTATTTCTAGTTGTTGGTTCATGTGCTTGGGTTTTACATGGGGCTATCCTTCTTTCATTATTTGTAAGGGCATGCATGAATCATGTGTTCTTATCTGCAAGCCCAACATGTCAATGTCCTTCTTTTCTGCCCAACCTTACGACGTTTCTCTCGGGTTTTGTGAGTATGGTACCCTTCCTTATTTCAAATGTTTGAGGTATGTTACAGAAACCCTTGCATGTAGGATAGGTTTTGTAGTAACATTTTGTTTATTTTTTCCTATTCTTATTTTCTAATGAGTCTCTTTTTCTTTTCTTTGCAACTCTTCAAATTAGCTTTCAAGCTCCTTAGTGTATCTACTCAATTAAGGGAACTTTCTTCTTCTTTCTCATGATGATTTTTGCCCATAATGTGTTGCACCATATTATTTTCCATTCCTTTATTACTTGCTTCCATTGTATCTTCTTATGTGTTTCCCCACACACATAGTTGTTAGTTATATCAAGCATAACATATTAATTAATTACCTTTTTATGGAAACATTGAGCATATTGATCTATTGCTATTCGCACATCTAAAACCCATGTCAGTCACATATTCCAAGGAACCAACGAACAATGTTAGTAACCATATCAATAACAAGTTTAGAATTATCATTTCATCAAGGTTACCACTCACATCATCTGTAAATCAAAAGAAAATTATGGCATATGCATTAATCAAATTGTTGGATTAGATTTGCACATGAGCTTCTTCCAGTCTAGTGCTGAACATAACCTCTAACAATACCACTCTGTATCTGAGCTTCTACCTTTCCCTTTCAAGGCCCATCTAGTCTAAGTGTTTAACCCATGCTTCACATGGTGTTTTTTTGGCCCTCCACGCCCAACATTTCAACCAACTCTCTATTACCACTATGTAGCACTCCCTCTTACCCCCACTTCTAATGCTCTGGGATGTGGGAGGTGTTACTTATGACTTAACATGACCTCCATGGTTTGTTATGAAGATGGGGTTTAAAAACTTCTCTTTTTCTAACTTTATTGAAACTCAAAACCAATACCACCATTGTGTTCAACTTATCGAGAGCTTTTTAGCGATATAATTTTTATCTAAATTTGAATCCCATACTAAAATTTATGAAAATTCAAAGTTTGACCAATTATATTGCACCACATCAGCAAGGTACTTCCATGTGGCATCCACGTGTGGCCCCTGTCGTCCTAAAATGTCATCTTGAATAGTACCACATCACTTATGGACTCTTCTTGGCATCCATGTGGCCATTGCCATGTCTTTGTGGTGCTTTCTACCTCATCCCAAACTTATGATTCCCACCAGTTCGACCCATTCATGTTATGAGACATTTCTATGTTATGCCTAGTTCCAAGATAATCTGGGGTGCGTGCCTTGTTGAGATTCAACAAGATGATGAGCTTAGTGAAAAGAGTCACCTTCACTAAGTGGGCCCACAGGCTATTTTTGGCGCAAGTCTATTTTTAGACTATGTCTATTTTTAGACATGATGATCATATTTCAGAAGTTGCAGGGTGCTATTTGTGGATGGTTAATCAAGTTGGAAAATAGATGAAAATCTATTTTTATAATATTGGGAGAAGTCTATTTATAGATTATTGCTCTAAAAATAGATGCATGTCAATTATTATTAGCTCTTAATAATAATCAGACACTAAACAACAACTTATTCTCTTGGAGCACTTTGTTTTAGTGCATAGATGTGGCACATCAGTGGACTGAGGGAATTATGCAATTCCCAAGGGTTTACTGGAGCTAATGCATGGAGGACTCAGTTAGAACTCAAGTGGCAGAGTTATGACACAGTTAGAAGATTAGTTATGGAGTTGTATTCAGTTTAACTCAGTTAGACTCAGTTGAGATAGTTGTATCTAGTCTAACTGATTGATACACTAGTGAGAGTGGAGTGAATTAATTAGTTAATCAATTCACGGATAATAACTCATTAATCAACTGAGAAATACAACAGTTAACTACAGTGCATGGCAGTTTCAATGGAGACCCAGTGGAGAGATAGGTGAAGGGGCAAGATAGACTATATGTTGTGACTATAGTGATGCATTGATTGCATCACACACACATTGGAGTTGCCAATGAGGATTGCACAGTCAAGGCAAGGGTAATTCGAATTCATTCAGAGCTATTCTTCAGCAGGGATTGCACAGTGGAGGCAGGCTATCAGGAGGGCAAAGATCGGTGCATGGATTTGCAAGATTGTTCCTGATTAGTGTATGACGATTGTATTGTACTAAGAGCTTGATAAGCTTTGTATGAGGATTTCCATATGATTCTATGATACATAATATATAGTTGGGGTTTTCAGCTTCAGGCTTTCCCAGTTAAAAACAATTGTGTTATGTGTAATTATTTTTATTTATGCTTTACATGTGTGTGAAATTAATTTTTTCCGCAAAAGATTAACAAGTGGAATAGATTTAGTATCTTGCATAAAGTTAAATAGTGTGAGATTAGGTAGATCTAGGACATATGCATGCTTAGTGCATATAGTTTCTACATGCCTTACTACCATCATTGACATGACTCGGTCTCTCAGATCCCAGGACCACACGTAATATCATTGGGAAATCTAGTCCCAACTGCATCTAAGATTGTTCACATGTATTAAACTTGACCAACACCAAATGCTTAGAATTCTGGATGCTTCATTATTTTATAGGAAATTTGGTAGTATGCCAGTTTTCTTCCCAAGCAAGGCCCACCCCAGATAAGCAATTCTTTTCACAGAAATCTAACTCTATCTATATATGGTTCATTCTGAAAGTGCACATAGTTTGTCCAATTAGATGCCCCAGACTATCGGATGCATCTGCGATGTTAGATCAAAATATTCCCTCGTGTATCTGAATCCAGCCACTCTTGGGAGATGAAAATGATATTCGACTCGGATACAAGTCTACTAAGATGCCATTTGGTCCTACATGAAAATTCAATATTGTTATCAAAAATTGAAAGGAGGAAAATTTAAGAAATTGTATCAGAATTTCCTTAAGGTAGAACATTTTCCCAGAATACCGAATTCTAGGAAAAAGGGGGTACTGAATTCCAGGAGAAAGAACGTCCAAGTTCTAAATATTAACCTTCAAAAATATTATGACATGAACATAAAATATTTAATGGAACCAACATACCTAACTTACATCAGATCCTGAGCAAAGGGAGAAATGTCCCCAAGGCCATATTTCATAGGAAAACCACAAACCACTCTTACTTAGTGAAGCTCTAGACAATAAAATAACATACATGTGTGCATAATCATAAAATTATCAGAGTGCTCTTAAAATAATTGAATATTAGTTCTGTATGAAACTTTTTTCCACACAGAACACATGGATTACCTCCTTACCATGTGAGGTAATCTACGACATTAAAAAAGGAAGTGAGCCATCATATTCATAAACATATTAGATAAATGAAAACACTTCCAATATCAGGTTAACTTAGGGACTTCAGGAAACCAACCATATTCATGTAAATAACTTAGCACTTCCTGAAGATAATAAAATTCACATAGTTATAGTAATTCAACATAACCGTAAAGGCATATAAGAAAATATGTTTATCATGAACAAAAAAGATAATTGGTTAGCCATGAATATACAATGATTTTAAGCCATTTTTTCATGAATGAAAATGTGCCTTACATCATCCAATAAACATAACAAGAATAACCATCATTTGTAAATCAAATATGCATAAATCATTATGCTTATTTGGGTGTGTTAGAGTAGCTAGAAACTAAAGGAGGGACTCCCACTCTCCACCCAACCATAGGCCAACTACATTGCAATATTTATTGCAGTTTTCCACCCATAAACTGGATCAAGAGTCTAACAAAATATGTGCATAGGGGTAAGTTCACACCAGTGGGTGGGTCAAACACTTAAGAGATGGAGTCCATTGTTTAAGTGGTTCATAAAATACCCTTTGGTAGTAAGCACCCCAATGAATCACTTACTCTCTAATATTAAAACATAGAGCTTCACCCAAACTATAGCAATGGTTATGTTTCTCAATTTCTAAGGATTGAACAACAACCAATTTCCAAGCATCCATTGGAGTAATTACTTGTTAGGAAAGCACTAAGTAGTTTAAAAAACAAGACAAACACTTAATGGTGTAACAACCAAACCACAAGCATTGAGCGGTTTAATAAATAAGGCAAACACTCAATGGTTGAATCTTCAATCCGTCAACTGCACATTGTTGGAAACACATACTCACACAATGAAGGCACAATAATGGTAGTTTACACCCAAGGTCACATGGTGTAGGCTTAAGGTCGCAGAGCCTCATAACTGAGACGGATAAAGTAATTCCACATCCATTGGGGACTTAAATAGGGAAAATGTTGGGAATATGAGTTCTATTCAAAGCATGTAATGAATGAACCCCAAATTCATTTGTGTTGTACATATATGTAGAGCTACCTTTGCATATCCTCGCAAAATGAGAGAAAATGGCGCCTTCATTTTTCTCAGCATCTTCCTGAAAGAAAATACACTACCATCTCTTCAATTTATGAAGAGAAAAAGGGGGAATGGGCACTGCATACCTTTCGGCCACCCTAGTCCAATATTTTCTCTAATTGGACCCCAAGCATATCATCACAAAACTTGTTAAAAAATGCATTTTCTGAGTATGCAAACAACATACACATTAAATTTAGCAGGGTGTGGGTCATGGCTTCAAGACAAGAAAATTATAAATAAATATTCCCTCAGACCAAGGATCTGTAAGGTTGTCCTTCCTTCAGTTGTTTTAATTAATTAATTTTAATTAATAATTGTTAGATATTTATTCAAGGGTTTGGCTAGTCGTGGTTTTGCATGTTAGTGTTATAGTCTCAATTATCATTATAAAATAATAGGGGTAAAATGAGGGATGTTACATTCATAATCATCGACTTGGTATTTACTTCCTTCTTCTTGTGAGATGGAAACTATTGTAGATCTATAGGCGGAGGCATAACATCCTTAACAATATCCCAAAGATCATTCTCTTAAAATAAGAGTGTAACCATCACTTATTGAGAAAATAAATTTGTATGACCATCCAATCTATCCTCAAATATAAAGCTATCTAGTTCCATCTCTGAGATCTGCTCAACAAACTCCTATATTTGAAAATATAGTTAAAAAAGAAAACTCTTTAATCACTAGTTCTTGTTTTCAGTAGATGATCTACCATTGCAAGCCCTTGAGAATCTCAATCAAAGATAATTTTTAATAGCATGTATAAATTTCCAACCCCAATTGATTGTTGTCATTATGACCTCAATTGAACAAATAAATTATTGAATTTAGTTAATGAAAAAATCAACTTCAAACCATAACATGAATCACTCAATAGCTAAAAGAATAAACCATGGAAGCATATAATAGTTTCACACATACATAGATAATTTATCCTTCAAAGTCAACATTTAATTTTTTATTCAAAAATTGCAAGGAAAAATTCACAATCTACCTAACTAACAACTTCATGATTAATCAAAATTACCTTGGAAATAGTTCTACATAAAATCAGAGATGAAACATCCTATATGGAAGAATGTACAACCTACTATACAGATTTGTACAACTATACAAATCTATTGCATGGCTATGTATGACTATATGGATCTATTATACAAATTTGTATTACTGTACAGTTCTAGTGTACAAATTGTTGTTGTATGACTTTCTATTATGTGACCTCCTTCTTCCATGGCTCCATGTTTTATCTCACTCGTGAACTTTGTTGAGTCCCTATTTGAAAAGTTATCTAAGTATATTTATACTTTTAGTTGAAACCCTAATTTACTAAAAGTCTAATATCTTCATGATATGTATAATTGAGATTAATCCTAGTCTAAAGTCATTAATGTATGAAATACACTTTACTAGAATCAATAATTAAATATAACAATTTTTACTTTTCCCTAAATCAAATTACAATATATAATTGTTTTCAAAATTATCTAACCACTTTTAGCATATTCACCCTAAACCTATGCTAAATTCCCTATTCAAGGTATGTTTCTCAATGCAAAAAATCACATAATGGTACCCATATCCCACTCTAAGGATAACCATCTTGTATACAAGGCATGCTTTGTGGTTATTGCCATTGTTCACAATCCTTGGTCTCTAGGAGCTTCATTTAGAGCCTTATATCCTTATTGTTATCACCCCTGCTCCCACACCCTCACCTCCCACTCTTCTCGCCCATTGGCAAGGCCTTTAGATCCATTCCTATTATCCAAGGCATTATAGAAATATACATTTTCCACTTGGAGGATACGTGTCCCCTTTAGAGGGTCCATGTGGTGGTTTGAAGCATTGTTCATTGTCTATGAGCCCTAGAAGCTTCATTAAACGCCTACTTACCATGTTTTCCTCCCCTTATAATTGTTAAGTCTTTGAAACACGACCCTAAAGTGAAAAACATCCTAACATCACCCATAATACCATTGATGGCCAAATATCCCTATTAACGGTACTCTATGATGGTTTGAGGTATTGATCATCGTCATTCATTATCTATTATTTTGTGAAAGAAATATCCATGCAGAAATACAAATATTAACATTCAATTTCTATTATTTTGAAAAATAATATCATAATATAAACATGTAGATATTTTCAAAGCCTTTCCAATGAACAAGAAAAACTTGAAAAATGCATGTCATGGTAGAAAGTTGAGGCACAATTACTAAAATAAACACACACACACACACACACATCAATGTTAGAAATTAATGCACACCCATTATTAACAAGCGCACATTTCTAAATTGTGTACAAGGCATTTTTGAAATTCAATTTTTTCTAGTGGAGGCATTTATACTCACACAAATGCTTGTTAACTTAGTTGAGGTTTCTTAAGACGATTCTAGTGGTTTTGATTGCAACAAGAATAGAATCTTCATTTTTTTGCAAATGCATCTCAATGTAAATTTTGAATATAATTTTTTTTTCTTTTTCAAGGAGATATCCAGGTAGATCCATGCGAAGGGATCACATCCCATCAGCTTATTAGCAAAGCCTAACCTCGAGGGTGTTGAGGAGAATTGACCCAGTGACCTCCCATCGGTTACGTGCTTTAGCTATGGCAACTCCACCAATTGAGCTAACCCTCTGGACTTTTCAAATAAGATCCACTCGAAAGGATCACACCCTATCAGCTTATTAGCAAAGCCTAACCCTTAGGGTGTCGAAGAGAATTGACCCCTGACCTTCCATTAGCAAGGTGTTTTAGCGACGATAACTCAACCAATTGAACTAACCCTTAGAACTAACATACAAACTTTTTTTTTAAATATTGTTGACTATTTTTAATTTATTTTTTCTTACTAATACATATTGATTAATATCTACCATTTTTAAAAAATAAAATAAAATTGTTTGATTATGTTATAATCTTCAAAATGTGCATTAACACATGACTTGAGAACTTGAGAGCTATAATGACCCTCATAGTTTTGTGTGTAGTATTAAATGTTTTGAAAAAATACTTATTCACAAAAACCATGCATAGTAGAATTATACAAATATTCTTAAAATAAATTTCATCATATAAATACTCAATATCTATACTAACAAGAGAAAATGTATTATATTGGTAACTAAAATAACATATCACTATTACAAAAATTCAAATTTCAGTTAATTTTTTTTTAAGAGTTCATCTTCTTAAACTATATTCCAATTTATTATGAAAACACTTTGCATCATCCATATTTACATTACTACTAATATATTATAGAATATTATCATTAATTTGTACTCACTCGTACATTAATACAAATTTATTTAAAACTCATATATATATATATATATATATATATATATATATATATATATATATATATATATATTGAGACAAATTCAAAATTACATATATATTAAAATAATATAACTTTTAAACTTTTATATATATATATATATATATATATATATATATATATATATATATATATATATAATTTTAATCTTATATTTATATATTTTGGTAATGAAATTATTGAGGTATTAGGAAACATGATAAATATTTCCACAATTTATTTCACACTTCAGTTAGACTCATCTATCCAATATATACTCCATGCAACACTAAATTTAAAATTACATATTGAATGAGTCATGTCACTATTATTATATGATATTTTAATCTTGCATTTTTATATTTTGTTAATAAAGTCGCTGTAAATTTAGGAGACATGCTCGAATTTTCACAAATTATTTCACATATATGTTCTATGTTTCCTTCTTTAAGTTTATGAAGAAGCTAGATCTCTGACGGTAAAAAAAAAATTAAATTGTCCGTATTCATGAGATTTTAAATTGCTTATTTTGGCACATGAAGTGTTTAAGAATACATTTAATCACCATTTATTTTACATTTCATAAATTAAAAATGTCTAATTAAAATAATATAATTTTATTATACATTTAAATATTTATAATTATTTGTTTTAAATTTATTTATTTTCATATAAATACTTTTCTAATTTTTAATTTTTTATAAATTTCTCTTAAAACCGATATCTTATATTTTATATTTAATTATTTATTTTTTATTTTCAAATTTATTTACTAATTTATCATTCATTCAAAGAATTAATTTAATATAATTAAATTAAATTAAACAAACTTTTATCATATTCTTGATCTACTTTACCTATCTTTTATAAACTTAATTTATAATTGTTTTTTTATCTATAAAATAAATAAGTTTTAACTTTTATATATATTTTAATCACAAATTCCAATATTTAATAAAACCCAAATGAAGAAGCTTCCTACATTCCTAGTAATGCTCCTCCTTTCCTTTGTTTCCAGGGTGGACATTATTACAAACTCTGTCAAAGTTAACATGGACCCACCGTACGTGGACTCCATTACTTTATCTCCTTTGAAAACTTTATCAAAGTTAACATGGAACCACCCACGGGGCTCTATTCGGTACAAAGCATGAAGCATGGAATTCGGAATTCGTTTATATATATATATAGATATCCGAAAAAACCAATAATTTTGTATTACAAAAGTTCTTTACATAATTTATGTGTTATCTCGATAAGATATCGATATCTTTAATGAAGAAAGATGCACATATGGACTACGGAAACAATTTTTTTAATACAAAATAATTGGTTTTTCTGGTTATATATATATATATATATATATATATATATATATATATATATATATATATATATATATCAACAATTATGTATTAGAAAAGTTGTATATACAATTCATGTTTTTATTTATCTTCATTAAAGATATTGTCTAATATAACATACCATTCATATATGAAAATGACAGAGCATATCTAAGTAAAAATAATGATGGAACAACCATACATAATTCCATATGTATTCCCCATATATCGATGGGTGATCATCACCATATATGATAATACGAAATCTGAGCATGTCTCCATAGTTTTCTATCCAAAATGTGTTCATAAATCATACTACAGAGTGATTTGGGTAAAAAAATTTATACCCTTTAACCAAGACCTTTTACTTCGGCTGATGTGTTAGAAATGCATTTAATCAAAGTGTTAATAACATAAATGAACATCTGCATGTTGTAAAGAAGAGGAACATAAGCATTAGCAACATAAAATATTGATAACGGAGTTCGTCTAGGAGGGACTACGTCTCTGGACCTCGGTGTCAAGTGGGTATATGTCGCTACATTAAGTGTTGTAAATAGTGATGATGTACATGGATGGTGTTTTCTCTATCATATAAGGAAAATTCCCTCACGCAGAAGTGGTTGGACCTCTCCACGAGATGTTCCATTACAGGAACTCTTATTCACAAAAATGACTCTTATCAGTATCGTTGAAGAGGAGGTCGGGGGGTCAAATCACGGCCCTCCTAAAATGGGCGCATCATATCCTTTTTGTGGTTTAAATAACGACACGTTTTAAAAAAAATCGACGGGCGGCAACATTTATGGTGTCAATTCTATTGGTTATGTCGTCGTCGGTGGACTGGCCGGCGAATCCGCTGGGTGGGTTCGATTCCCATCGTCGGCCCATATGTGGTCAACATATAATAATATATATTTTATATATATACGGTTGGTCGAGTGCGTGGGGATCGGCAAGGATCATGGGTCGCCGACCTTTAATATATATTTTTTATTATTTTAATATAACCAACCCACACATTTTTAAAAATTCGGTTTTAGACCATAGGAGATGATTTAAGAAGGCCACAAATTTGCAGAATCTGGCCAGAGCTGGCCAAAATTGTGCCTTCCTTAAGCCTGCCACCTCATCAAGTCAACCCAAAACTTTAACTGCTTCTAACTTTCGCATACGAGCTTGGTTTGACGAACCGTTCACACCGTTGCAATCAAGAAAACGAGATCTCCAACTTGAACTTAGTTTGAGAGCAATTCGAACACTTTGATTTTTGAGCTTTCATACGCCCTCTTTGTCCTGTGTGTGTCTCTGGAGCCACCTGGATCATTCCTCCCCATTGAGGAGCTTTTGGTCCTCCAAAAGCATCAAAAATAATTTGCAACTGCTGTGTACAATGTCTGCACCAAAAGTGACCTAAAAAAGGTCACCCTTCCATCTCCTTCACCTATGTTATTAAGAGCCTTAAGCGATGAGCTGACACCTGCATTCTCTACAAATCTGTAGTACAATCCCCTGCAAATTTCATGCTCAAATTGACCAACTATGACCGGAACATTTCCATACTTTCCATGAGTTTACATACTTGGTGATCAAGTTTACATCAAATGGAAATCACACCCCAGCTATCATTACAAGGCCAAAACATCACTGTCACATTTCGAAGTGATGGCAAACACATCATCACTTTTACATAAAATAAATGCATCACATGACTTATAAAACAAGGCCAAAATATCATGGTTTCTTAACAAGTGATGGAAAAGACATCATCACTTTTACAGTTAAAAATGCAACATGTGATTTACAAACATGGCCATGACACACTACCACATCTAAAAAAACCATCTCTCACTTATCAAAATGAATGGATCATCTCCCTACGGCGTGTTTTCTTGTCGAACATCTGTTTCAACTGGTTCACGCACTGATGATTCGTCCTTAAGGTGCTGCTCTGGGTGGAGCCTCGAACACGTGGCTCTTTGATGGCCACTTTGGTTGCAATGTGTGCAAAAGGTCTTTTTCCTCCAGACCTGCTTAACCAATTTATTTTTCTGCTGTGGGGAAGGCTTTCCACGCCTCATCCTCCTTTGTGCTGCCCTTCTTTTCCAACACTCAGCAATGACATGGTTATGTAAACCACAAAAACAACAAGTTTTATTATGCCATGATTTATGTTCATGATTAGAAACATGCTTATAATCAAAATGAACTTGCGAATATCGAGACTTGTTATACCTTTCCTGGTGGTCTCAGGTGCGATCATGGTGATGAGAGCTTGTCTCAACTCTTCTATTTCGACATGCACTGCCATGGAATGATGGTGAAGTGTTCTCATCATTCTTTTCTCCTAACGAGTCCAACAATGTATGTTTGCCTCTGATGTCATTATGGCAAAGAGATCTTGCCTCAGCCCTCTCTCTACAATATGTGTCGTCATAAGATGATGGTGAAGTGTTCCCATCATTCTCTCTCCTCGACGGTTTCCACATTTTCATGGAGGCTTCTGACACCTTTGAACATTATCCTTCAGTGTATCCCAAACCTGCATATCGAGGTCTCTGCACAACCTCTAGTGGCTGAGTTATGCCTTGGCCATGAATGCCAAGTCCTCCTCCTTTGTACCCCATCCTAGTAAGGAGTCTCATGTCGGTTCCTGTAATGGGTATCTCCACACTTCCAACAGAAATGATATCATGTGAAGATGAAACTGAAGAATGATCACAACTATTTACCTCAACTGTCGATTTTGAAACAGGTGAAGAAGGCTTCTCTAAGCCTTCGTTGCGCTTCACTTCCTCTAAGGCCTCTCTCATGGCTTGTAGCTAAAGCTGCAATTGTTGCTTCTCCTCCTTCTCTTCCTGTAGGAGTGTCTTCGATGCCTCATGATCTTCTTGAAGACTTTCGTTGTTGCGCTTCAATTCCTCCAATGTCTCTGTTGTGGCTTGCAATTGAAGGTGCAATTGATGTTTTTCCTCCTTCTCCTCTTGTAGAAGTGTTTTCAGCTCAACGTTATACGCTGCTTGTTTCTCATAAGCTTCATACAAAATGTCTGCTTTCTTAGACACCCTAAGCATGGTCTTGTACATGTCTTTGACATCCTCCATTTCTCAACTCATTGAACATTCAATGGTTCACGCCTGCAATCCAAATCAGCAAGAAGAGCGCTCTGATACCACTTGATTCGGGTAAATTTTTTGATACCCTTTAACCAAGACCTTTTACTTTGGCTGATGTTTTAGAATTGCATTTAATCAAAGCGTTAATGAACATAGATGAACATTTGCATGTTGTAAAGAAGAGGAACATAGCAAGCATTAGTAGCATAAGATATTGATAACGGAGTTCGTCCAGGAGGGACTACGACTTCGGGCCTCGGTGTCAAGATGGTGTAGGTCACTGCATTAAGTGTTGTAAATAGTGATGATGTACATGGATGGTGTTTTCTCTTTCATACAAGGAAAATTCCCTCACGCAGTAGTGGTTGGACCTCTCCACCAGATGTTCCACTACAGAAACTCTCATTCACAAAAAGGACTCCTATCAGTATGACAATCACACATAATGACTATGAGTATCCCTCCAGCATGGAAACAAAGGGATCTCAATCAAACATACATGTGATAGTGAATATCCCGCCAACATGGCAACAAGGGGATCTCAAACATAAAACAAATCCATGATAGAAATTACATCTCACATCAAGAACAAAACAAGATCCCACATCAAACATCAAATAGGGATCTATACAGCGCAATGCATCTCATAGAAAAGAGACAAAGAAGTACATGATCACACTACATATACCTCACATTCTGGAGCTATCTGAAGAAAAGGATGATAAAATTCTAGATCTGGATGTACCATCAATCTCGTGGCGTCGAATATCCTGAAATCGACTGCTCACTCACTGAATGCTGACACTTGCAACTCCACTTTGAAAAGTGGCCGAAAAACATAAGGCTTGGATGGAAAATCTGACTGCGCCGCTGAAATCGTGTCACCGAGAGGTGTAGGATCGATTGTCAATTTGTTGAATTCTGAAAAAGTGAAAATATATGCTTTAGAGAATCTTTTAGATTCCCCCAAGATTCCCCAAAGATGCTTCTCCACATGGAATCTAGAAATCTGCAACTCTAAACAGGAACCTGATCTCACCATTGAGATCCTTGCGAAATTATGAGAAGAATGAGTAAAAGTTTTACCTCATTCTGACACCGGAAAACTTCGGCCTCCAAGGAATCTGAAATATTCCCTCAAGATTTCTGAAGATTCTCCTCCACATAGAATCTGCAAAACCATTGCTCAAATGGAAAGTCTAGGCACACCATCGCACTCCCTGTGAAATTATGGTTAAAATGCATATAAATTTTAATACATTCTGGCACAGGAAAATTTTACCTCAAAAGATTCTCCAAGCATCAAAAGGACATTCTCTATCTCGAAAATCATGACACCATTCTGCCTCTATCTCTGACTCGAAATGTGTGCCCACACATGGTTGCCTCTGGCCTGGGCGCACTTGGGAAATGAGCGTTTAAATATATTTTCATGGGCGGATTTACCAACCCAATATGGTTGGCGTAATGGTAAAAATGGGTATTGTTGGAGAGGAGGTCGGGGGTCAAATCCTAACCCTCCTAAAATGGGTGCATTATATCCTTTTAGCGGTTTAAATAACAATATGTTTTTAAAAAAATAGACAAGCAACATCATTTATGGTGTCAGTTTGGTTGGTTATGCCGGTGCCGGTGGACCAGCCAGCGGGCCCACCGGGTGGGTTCGATTCCCACCATCGGCCCATATGTGGTCAACATATAATAATATATATGTTATATATATATATGGTTGGTCGAGTGCGTGGGGGTCATGGCCCGCCGGCCTTTAAATATATATTTTTTATTTTAATATAACCAACCCACACATTTTTAAAAATTTGGTTTTAGACTGTATGAGACGATTTAAGGAGGCCGCAAATTTTCCCAGAATTCGGTGGCCGAAAAAAATGTGAAATTGTGTCTTCCTTAATCCTGCCACCTCATCATGTCAACCAAGAACTTTGACTGCTTCTAACTTTCACATACGAGCTCATTTTGACGAACCGTTCACACTGTTGCGATCAGGACGACGAGATATTCAAATTGAACCTAGTTCGAGAGTAATCTGAACACCTTGATTTTTGAGCTTTCATAAGCCCTCTGTCCTGTGTGTGTCTCTGGAGCCACTTGGATCAAAGAGCCATAAGTATAGAAAATACAAAAACATGATCTAAAATTTATTTCCAACCGAAAGCTTGACATCACCTTCAAATTTATGCTTTTTGTGTAGGCCCAGAGTAATTCCAACCCAATATTGTTATCGAAATAGTTAGTAGGATGGTTTCAATATCAAAATATCAAAAAACACAGAAAAAAATGTTACCACCAAATGCTAGCTACCAGTGGCTATCATATAATGGATATTATACCAGTCCTCTGGCAGATGTTGTATACAAATTAAGAGTAATGAATCTCTCGAAATGGAAGTGTGAGAACCTTAGAAAGTTTCTTAGAGGTGCTATTCAACTCCCTATCAACATGTGTAAAATTCACCTTATGGAATCATGCAATCAACAACCTAATACGCTGCAACCAATTGACTAACAGTGGAGGAGAGAATGTTGTATGCATTGAAGCCCAGCCTAGAATTGATTGTGAGTCACCTAGTACATCCATTACCTCAATATTTAGCCAACAAGAACAATATAATATACTTTAAAGGGCCAATACCACGCCTATGGTATTCGTGTCAGTGCCTCTGAACCATTTGAAATGATAACGTGAACCAGGATGTAATGAAATATGTGCACCATAACTACACAAGTAATTTTTTGCAGGCCCATCAAAAAAACCTCAAGGTGAATTGTAAACTGATGATATAGGACAGATATGCCACATTGATGAAATACCATCACCATACCCTACTTTTCTATAAATTGCGACAATCTAGATACAATAATCTTTTATACTTGGTGATGTTTCTTCAAATGTAAGTTTGTTACAACATTTCCAAATACCCCACATAATTTATAATGAGAGAGGCCTAAAATCTTTCTAGATGATAATTTAGACTTGTAGGCAGTCACCAATGGTGATGCAAATCGAGTCCGCCTTTAATTTTAAAAGATTCATCATGCCAACCCAAATAATTTTGAGAAAGCACACTGTTGAAAAAGACATGTTGAGTCCTCTAAAGCATATGCACATAATATACATTGTCTAGGACCAATGAAGACCCTATGGAAAAGGTTGTCCCATGTCAATGTCTTATCATTCCAGGCTAGCTAGCCAAAAACCTTGATACTGGTAGGAATACCCACTGCCAAATATTCAAGAAAAAGTGACATGGAATTGAATCAATTTGTGCAGTTGATAAATACCAATACGGATCCTTTACCAAGTTCTGACCCTGAACCAAAATACCATCCCACATAAAAGTTCCATCGTAATCATATAGATAAATGTTATCCAAAGTGAGATTATGGACATACCTATCCCCTCAAATTTCATGATCACCAAATAATCCAATGTATGATTCCCACATCCAAATAGGATGTATAAAATCAATTTTGACAACAATATGATTGATGTAGTAGATACCCAGATTGTGAATCAAACTGAGTATTGCCACCAGAAGAGTATGATCCCCCCGATAACCATAGATAGGATCAAGACCAATCTCAACATTTGACCCATTGTTAAATTTCCATCTGATGTTGCTCATAAGCCAAGGTCTCACTTTCATAAAGCTTCTCCAAATATCTGAAATGGCACAGGGGATGTTTACACCCTGTTTGATCCACTGCAACATATTCTAAGTTTTTTTAGGTTTTTGGTCTTGATGATGCATTTCCAAATATCATCTTCTTTAGGTGATCGTCATAATTTCTTCATAAGAAGTTCCTATCTTAATCATTTGATGTCCTTGATTCCTTAACCACCTTCATCTTTCCTCTGATAAATAACGTCAAGATAGGAAAAATGATACTTATGATTTTCAAAATTTCCAACCCATTTATATCTAGAAATAGTGGAGTTGATCATGTGAATGATGTGTGTGGGTGGAAAATAAATATGTAGCCAGTAGATAGATATGTTCTATAAAATTTACTCTGCCATTATTATCCGACCCCCAATAGAGATCCATATGTGTGACCAACTAGTTAGTCGGTGTTGGAATTTCTAAATTATTCAATATCAGCCTTTGATCCTGTTTTGAGAATAAAACTGAGGTATTTAAATCTAGAGTCCAAAGATACACAGTCCACTTCAAATTTTCTTGCAATCTCCATCACAGTTGCATCATATGCGGATGGAGAGATGAATAGTGACTTAGAATTGTTCATATATAGTCGAGTTGCCTCCCCAAATAGACTAGTAATCTGCTGCAAATGGCTCCATTCCACCACTGACTAGTTAAAAAATATAAGTACATCATCCACAAAAATGAGATGAATGACCATAATATTCTTGAAAATCCACACTCCTGAAATTGTTTGATTGCATTGGCCATCTGAAATTTACTTGCTCATACCCTCAATGACAAGAAGGAAGAAAAGTGGATATAAGGCACAACCTTGAAAAATTCCCCAAGATGCATTAAAGAAATGTGTGGGAAGACCATTGATTGGGACCACAAAGTTAGAAGATGTAATAAAGGCCATAATCCAAGTTATAGCCCTAACAAAGATGTCAATCTTATGAAGAGCCAGTCATAAGAACATCCAATCCACACAATCAAAGGCCTTATGGAGATCTAGTTTAAGTAGAACGGCCTTGATATTCCTATCCTTGATAGAGTGTATGCTCTCCTGAGCGATGGAAACTACATCTTGAATTGGATGTTTTGCAGAAAGAAAAATTGTTCTAGCCCAATGAATTTAGACAATATGATTTTAAGATGATTGGTGACAATCTTCGAAATCATCTTGTATACATTGTTGCATAAAGAAATAGGGCGATGGTCCATCAAAGTAGATGCATGTGAAACCGTAAAAATCAATGTAATAAAATTATAATTAGTAACACTAGGAATAATACCAAAAATGTGAGATTATTCAACAGCTTGCAATAAACCCAACCCCATAATGTCTATGTAATGAAGAAATAATTCTATTGGTTTTCTTGAGCTCTTGTCCCAGGAAAAGGACAGCATAACCACCACCAACTCATCGAGAGTGGTCACAATATAAGGTCTTGTTAGTTGCCTCATCAAACATGCAAGGGTAGGTGTTAATGGCTTCCATCTGCATTTCGAAGTCCACCCCAGCCCTAGCCCGATATTATGTGCTAAAATTCCGAACTTCCTCAGCCTATATATCCTTTAGAGAGGTAATGATATTACCATTAGAATCTCTCAATTCCCAAATGGTATTTTTGCATCTTCTGTGGGATGCATATTTGTGGAATAATTTAGTATTCTTATCTCCCCCCTTAATCTATATGGCACGACTTTTAAGCCACCATTCTTCCTCTTGGAACTTGAGTTTAGGATCAACCAAAATGTAGAGTTTATCATCAACCTCTTCTAGCTCCTAAATATGTTTCCTCTTTTGAGCCCTAACCCAATGGAAAATTATCCTCTTCAGATCTCTAAGCCTTTCACCAATAGATACCATATGTGAAGTATCCAGTCTATCAGGATCCACTATCCAAAATTTTTGAACCAATGTCTAAAAATCTGTGTTAGTGAGCCAATGATGGTTAAACTAAAAAGGTAGACCTTGCCAATCCCTGTTTTCCCACCAATGAAGAATAATTGTACCATGATTCGATAGACCGAAGGGGATGACCCAAGATATGAATATGCTCATTCCTTCCACCAAGTTCTCATGAATAAAAAAATGATCAATTCTTTTTACAATAGTAAACTAAGTGATTCCTACTAAATAAGCCTATGAGGAAACTGTTTGTAACACCCAGTTATTATGAACATTTTTTTATTTACTATCATTTACTTTTACTACATAGAACCTAATCATTTACGGGATGGGTATAAAGCCTAGTAAAAATTTGAAAGTCTAAAAAAATATTTTAATTATTTTTGTTAAAAAAAACATGATAAGTCTTGGAATTCATGAAAAAAAACCCCAAGAGGAAATTTCCAATTACCAGATAGTTAGAGGTAGTTACTTCTCTTTCTCTAGAGATTAAACATATCAGAGGGAAAATCCAAGGGTATTTGGAAGGAAAAAAGAGAGAATAAGGAGTAACAAGAAACCTTGAACATGACGTTGTTAAGGTAGGAAAATATTGTCAGTCAAGATATTTCTTGAGATAGACTATGAGCCAGTGGAATATTATTAAAAAGACTAGTGAGATTTAAAGGTTCTTGGCTGCTCTTGGAAGTTTTGATGCCAAAGAGAAAAAAAATTTAGGTCACTGTCTATCTTTTGTTCTAGAATTGGAAGGATTGGGGGGAGAATTAGACGTAATTTCTAATCTCTTAGGTTGGGAGGAGAGGTATTTTTCCTTATTGAGATCCCTGATAAAACATATTGTTACATATAACTGAATTTATATTTTTAGAACTTACATGGCTTCTGCAATGTTGTAAGATAAGGATTCCTTTTAGGAATTTTCAATGTACAGATGGAAAGAACTTGAATGAAAAGTATTAAAATTTCTTTTAGGAAATTAGTATTAATGTCTGCAGTAAACAGAGAAATTCTATGATTTTTTTTCTAATCTTGTAAACAAAGGCAGTCCCTGTAGTTAAATATCGTGCTACTTATTTCTATTTCTGGATGTAAAGAAATAAAATAAAATAATAATAATAATAATAATAATCTTTGCATTATGAAATAGTTGTTGGAGTGAAATATTCTTAATAATTTAGAAGAATTACATTATACATAATAAGAGGAAATAGAGAACTAGAAAATAATTTTGTTCAATAGTCACAGACCAATGAAAATAAAACCAATACTAAGAGTACAAGAAAAGTGGAAAATTGGTTAAGCTCCAAACCACCAACCAAATTTTATTTAAGGATCAGTCTAAAATCCCTATAAACATTATTACTTCAGTACTACAAGGTGTTTGGTCTCAACCTAGTCTCCTAAATTGAGTTCATTTAATTGTCAACCAGGGTTGGTAAACTGCTGAAGTGAAGTGCACTGTATGTGCCTAGGTGTTTGTCTCTTAATGCGTTGTGTTTAGTGTTTTATGATGTTTTTGGTCTTTTGTGATGATTTATGATGTTTTTGGTCTTTTGGTGGTTTTTATGTTCTCAAGAAAATGACTAAAAAGCTAGTGTAAAAAAGCTACTGGTTAAAAACAGAGTGAAGCCTAATTGGTTGATGACAAATGACAAAAGAAAATGCAAAGACTGAAACAAAATCAAACCTAAACTATGACTAAGAAAAATACAAAGCTTGATAATGACTTTAAGGAAATGAATCAAAACATAAACTTAACTTGTCCAATTCTTTCATCAAAGGTATTTTGGGAGAGCTTGAGAAGTGGTCAGCTAAGTATACAAATTCTCCTAACTAAACAATTAAAAAATCAGCTTATAATGAGACAACATTTTATCCATGATTAAAGATTTGTGAAAACATATTTGGAGGAAAACATTGATACCATCATAAGATCTCTGCTCTAAGACTAGTTCCTAACTCTATTCTGCAACTTAGTTTAACATTACTAAACCTTACTCAAGAGTTATAGATTTCTTTTTAAAGTAGTTTTTTGAGAAAAGGCTTTGTTTATGAAGTGGTAAAGAAGTTGCAGAAGTACTTCAGGCCTTGAAATGATATTGTCTTCTGTTCATATGGTTATGAATCAATTATAGATTTGGAACAAGAAGAGGTTTTGTAAATAATGAAGGTCGTATTTTTAAGTTTAACAACTAATGTAATCTAATATGCAGCGGATGACAACTAATTGTGGAGTGAAAATGCAATGAGTTAAGCTAAAACTGAACTTAAGATGTCACTAGTCTAAAACAGTGCTGAACTAACAAGCCATTATCAAACTTAAAACAAAATAACAGAGCATGAATTGAATGCAATTTGACTCCGGAGTACCCTAACTAAGTTATCATGCATTAATCTATGGGATTCTATAGCCTGTTTTGTCCATCATGATTGGTATTTTGGAAGAGCTTCTTAGAACAATCCTGGCTGTACAATTCAGTGCAAATGCAAACATAAAGACTGAAAGCAATTTAAAAACTAAGACATCACAACTATCTCCTACCCATCATTATGGTATTTTGGAAGGGTGTTTTAAGAGTAAGATCAGCTATGCTACTTAGTGCAAACAAACAACTGAAACGTTTAGTATCACAGTCATGCCTTAGACATCATAAGGATTTTTTGGAAGAGTTTGCTTAGTATAAGTTCAACTGTGATAGTGAACAAAAGAAATTACAATTAAATCCTACAACACTATAGCCATTTCCCATTCATTATCATGATCTTTTGGAAGAGTTCTTAGAAAAAGTATAACTATAGTGGCTAATGAAATTAACTACGAACTCAAACTTCAAAAACGTAAAAACAACTAAGATACTTATCTAAATTACGAAAGTAAAGCCGTGTAGGAGGCAGGGGCCCTCTACCACCAGACGGAATCTAACTCCAAATCAACTCAACGCGTTCAAAGCAATGATGTCCTCTTCATTAAAGTAGAAATAACTTGAAACAGAGTATTCTTTGTTTTCAGAAATATAGCATGAAATTTAAGTAAAATCTAGCCTATCTCTCGGTTTCCCAAGTGTTTTTAAAACAAATTTACATAACAGAACTTGCAACAATACAGGGATCCTTGTCTTTCCTTATCAAAATCACATTCGGACTCTGAAGATGGCAACGTAAAGAGGAAAAGGACATCTGGACTAAGACAGTCCTATTAGAATTCTGCTTCCTTAAATGAGTTCCCACGTACCAAAACCACGTCCAGAATTCGGTTCTTCCTTCATGGTGAGCAACATATGATGTGGACATGACATGGAATATACCCATATGTGGTTTTTCTTGAGAGGACACCTGGAACATGCCTGAACGTGAAGACAGATACAGAATTTCCGGTTAGCTACGGAATGTCTGCATTCTGCAGCTAGTTCCGGTCAAAATGCATTACAATGACAAAAATCACAAACTTAGCAAGTTAGCCATGTTCATCATTCTAAAATTAATTTTAACTAATTTCATTGATCAATTGGGTCTGGGATAACAATGGACAAAGGAAAATGAGGTAAATTAAGATGAAAGAAAGCACAATCTTGGGGCTCAACATACCCCCACTGCTGTCTTCTTGCATGTCCTCATGCAATTTATTCCATAAACTCAGAGACTTCTGCAAGAACATCTAATCCTCTCCTTCTTCTTTGCTTGGAAGCTAAAGGTATTCTGGGTTTTCTGATGACAAGTTTGAACCTTAAGTTGATAAGTGCCCTGATTAGCTTCTTGTTCCTCTTTTTCAACTTTTCATTAGCCTTTTCCACTTTGTCCATTTGTAGAGATAAGGTTGAGTTCATATTGGTTTTGAGTTTGACTTGTTCCTTCAAAATATCATTCTCATTTTTTATGTGTCTATTAAGTATTTCCAGCTCATACCTATCCCTTCTTAACACATCTATTTCGGACAGTGGAGGACTAGGGGTTCTATCTCTATTCTCTGAAGCTTTCCTTTCCAATGTTTCAACATAGTCATAAACTTCTTGCTGAGCAGGGTCAATTTCAGGGGTTTCTTCATTAAAATCTTCTTCAACATCTTCTTCAATAGATGTTTCCTCATCTTCTATATTTATCACCCCTATTTGTTTGATCTGAGTTTTCTCAGTTTCCCCCTGAGTCTATGGCTTCTTCTTGGCTGGGATGATCCCTCTCCTTTTTCTGTGGCAGATTTTCTGATTACCCTCTCTTTATTGAGTTGTCTCTTAATTTGAGTCAACTTCTCTGAGAATATTTCCTCACTACTTTCCTGTATTGTTTTGTCAATTTCAATTTTAGAGGCTCTCCATTTTCTGCTTCTTCTTGTAGGCTGTTGTTCAGGTGAGGGCTCTTTTGGCTCTTCAAAATGATTTCTTATCAAGAAATTATCCCAAGTATCATTTGTTTTGGCTAAATGGTGTTCAATTAAAATCTTAACCAAGCCATGATGGTATAGAGTTGTCTCTAAGAATTGGACCCTTCTTTGAACACAAGAAGCCATCTTTTTCAAACTTTGAAGCAAGAAATAGGGTAAGTTTAACTCATCCTCCAGAAAATGCATTATCAGTCTAATATGGTAAACATAAAATGTGCCATATCTACTTTCACATGTGATAATTTTTTGCAAAATAAGCAATATATTTCTCCATTTATTTTTCAATGCAGAACTTGGAATTCCCTTCTTAAACACAGTGACATCCATACCTAGTGATTTTAGAATTTGCTTCCATGATTCATTATGGAATTCTCTGTTTTTGAACCATCTCTCTCCATTTCTAAGCAATCTTGTTGCTTCTGCAATGAAAACCTCAGTGACAGTGAATTTAACATCTCCCACTTCAACCTCAGCTCCTTGAAATGACCTTGAAAATGTTTTAGTGACTTCTTTGTGGAAGCCATTAAATTTCTCAAGAAATTGTAGCCATCCTACCTGTTGCAACATTTCTCTACTTTGAGGGTATCCTTCCAGATATTTTGTACCCACTGGTTTAGTTCTTACAATGAGGCCCATAATTATTTCTTCAATCTTCAAATTAATACTCTTTCTGCCCACGGAAACAATAATTTCAACCTTCAAACTGATATACTTTCTGGTTCACGGTGACAATGGCTTCAATATTCAAACTAATATACCTCTGGTTGACAGTGACAATAGCTTCAAATTCCACACTGATATAACTCTATTTCTCGATGATAATGGCTTCAAATTCCACACTGATATATCTCTGCGTTTACGGTGATAATGCCTCAATCTCTGCTCACGGTGACAGTGCTTCAGTCTCTGCTCATGGTGATAATGCTTCAATCTCTGCTCACGGTGATAGTGGTTTGATATTTCAAATTGATATACCTCTGCTCACGGTGATAGGGATATCTCTGTTTTGCGAAATGAAATGATGAAGGGCTAGCTACGGAATGGAGTGATGGAGGTAGTTACGGAATGAGTTAATGAAGTGAGGTGAAGAAAAAAAATTAATGAGTGAAAATACTGCGGAGATTTTTTTTTACAACAGAAAAAAAAATCATCATTAAATGATTTGGCTGGGTGACGTGAGGAAATCAAACACTTCAGCCTTTTTAACCGCTTAAATGATGGTCGGGTATAGAATTTGAAATGAGAGATTTTTATCCAAAGTTTGTGGAGGGTATATTGGACATGATCAATAAAAATAATCAAAACAACTTTTTCGAATGATTCATAACTAAAACTATGCTAAAGTTTATGATATGCCATCATAATCAAAACTTGTTACCTTTGCTTTTCATTTGCTTTTTGTGGTCTTTGTCTTCTTTGTTCTCCTTTGGAAGAGTCTTCACAAACCTTCTTGATTCTTCTTATTCATGGATATACTGGATCATCTTGTTGCAATTCAAATGTCTGCTGATTATTGTCTTCAGGATCTGTAGCTGCGGAATGACTGTCTGGCTGCGGAAAGTCTGATCAGCTGCAGAATGTCTGTTAAGCTGCAAAATGTACCTGTAGAGCATTTTAATCATGGAATGGAGTGGTTTGGGATATAAGTGAAATGTTATATGGCATGAATGAAGATGGATGATGAGTCATGATATGTATGAAGTGGATGATGAAATGGAATGGATTCAATTTATGAAATGGAGTGGAAGAATATAAGAAATGGCTTGCAATCCATGACATGTGTTATTCATTTGCAGCAAGACATCAAACTTTAAATTTTGACATGGAAATGAGGTGGATGGAGTATGGAATGAGATGAATGATATATGGAATGAAGTGAAGTATGAATGAATGAATGAAATGGAGTATGGATGGATAAGTGAATGGAATGAAATGAAATGAGATGGATCATAAGTACAATGGATCTGAACTTATGATTTTGTAACAGCTGCTTGCAAAAACAAAATGGGAAAAGTTAGAGTGTCAGAAAGACTTTGATTTTCACTCTATCTTTTCTGTATAAACATGCCAATCAATGATTGGTTTTCATTTTTATACCTTATTTTTTATTTTTATTTATTTATTTATTTATTTTTATTTTATTTTTTTTCAATTTATTTTTTTTAAAAGAAATGCTTCAGAAAATTCAATCAAGTTGATGAAAAAGAAAGATTCTTCTTCATTAACTTCACATCACTGTTTTCCTGGAACTTCTTGACAAATTCTTCTCTTGAGAGTGGTTTGTGATACAGTTTCAATCTATGACCATTCACAAGAAAAGTGACCTCTTCTTCATCTATAGTTCTGATTTTTACTGCCCCATTATCAAAAATTTCAACAATTTCATATGGCCCAAGCCAATGTGTCTGAAATTTACCTTGAAAATCCTTGAATTTTGAATCAAACAAGAGAGCCCGGTCACCTTCTTTGAATTTCTTCTCTTTGATGTACTTGTCATGCCATCTAGTCCTTTGCTGTTGGACTAGACTTGTTTTCTGAACTGCATCTTGTCTGATCTCATCCAATTCATTAATTTTCTCCAGTCTATGCTTTTGTGCCTCTGTTAAATCAAGTCCTAGCTGAACTGCCATTTTGAAGGTTTGAATTTGGAACTCTATGGGAAACAAAACTTGCTTTCCATAAACAAGCTCATAAGGAGTATGGCCTATTGTGTTTCTCCATGTAGTTCTATAGGCCCACAAGGCTTCAGGAAGCCTATCTACCTAATCTCTTCTATGTAAATGAACAGTATTTGTTAGGATTCCTTCAATGACCTTATTAGTAGATTCCACTTGACCATTTGCTTATGGATGATAAGGAGTAGATTTTCTATGCCTAATTTTGTACCTCTCCATCATTTGTTCCACTAGCCTTGATGTAAATTGAGCTCCTTGATCTGTAACAATTTCCCTTGGGACACCAAAACGAGTAAAAATATCCTCAAAAAGAAAAGTAACTACGGATGCTTCATTAGCAAAAAGTAATGGCTTGGTCTCTACCCATTTGGTAACATAATCAGTGCAAACTAATATATATTTCTTTTGTCTTGATGGAGGACTAATAGGTCCTACAAAATCCAAAGCCCATTTTTCAAAAGGTTCAATATGTACCTGAGGTTGTAATGGCATCTCACCTGAAGGAGAAGGTTTTCCTACCCTTTGGCAACTGTCACACCTTTTGACATACTCTTTAACATCTTTAAACAAGGATGGCCAATAATATCCTAAATGAAGGATCTTATAGGCTGTCCTCTTATCAGCAAAGTGTCCGCCACAAGGTTCATCATGACATGCTTTGAGAATCTCGGGCATCTCATCTTCCCGAACACATCTCCTAATGATCAAATCTGGACCTGTCTTGTACAACTCATTAGCAACCCATGAATATTTTGCACTGTCATAAATGATTTTTCTTTTATCTCTTGCATTCATTATTAAAGGAAATTTTCCTGAAACTAAATAATTAGCAATGTCAGCAAACCAAGGAGTTTGAGTAGAAATTGCAAAAAGATATTCATCAGGAAATTGATCTTCAAGTGGAGTGTCATCTTTGATGTTTTGGAGTCTAGATAGGAAATCAGCTACTGTGTTTTGTTTTCCAGGCCTATCTAGAATGGTAATGTTGAATTCTTGTAGGAGCAATAACCATCTTATGACTCTGCCATTAGTAATTGATTTGTTCATTAAGTATCTAATTGCAGAATGATCAGTGTGAACAAAAGTTTCATAGCCTGTTATATAATGTCTGAATTTGTTTATGGCATGAACAACAGCTAAAAACTCTTTTTCAGTTACAGTATAGTTTAACTCTGCAGGAGTCAAATTTTTACTGGTATAATAGATGGCATAAGGAATCAAATCTTTTTGTCCCAATACTGCTCCTAGAGTTGTATCGGAAGCATCTGTTGAGATATGAAAAGGTAACTTCCAGCTAGGTCCCCTTAATATAGGTGCTTCAGAAATTTTGGTTTTCAAGGTCTCAAAGGCTAACTGGCAATCAGAATTCCACTTGAATTCACAGTCTTTGGTAAGCAATTTGAAGAGTGGAGATGCTATCTTGGTGAAGTTTTCTATAAACCTCCGATAATATCCTGTAAATCCTAGAAAACTCCTAACATCTTTTTGACAACTTGGAATAGATAAGTTAGAGATGACTTCAACTTTTCACTCATCAACTCTAATCCCATCCCCTGAAATGTGATGCCCCAAAACAATACCTTCAGTAAACATCATAAAACATTTTTCATGACTAAGTGAAAGATTTGCTTCCTGACATCTATTTAAAAAAATTTCCAAGTTTGCTAAAGCTTCTTCAAAAGTGTTTCCATAAACTGTGAAATCATCCATGTATACCTCTACACAATCATGTATTAGATCTGAAAAAATTCCTAATACTGCCCTTTGGAATGTTGCAGGTGCATTGCATAATCCAAATGGAAATAATCGGTAAGCATAGGTACCCCAAGGACAGGTAAATGTGGTTTTGTCTTGATCTTCAAGTGCTACTTGGATTTGGTTGTAACCACTAAACCCATCTAGGAATGAGAAGTACTTTTTTCCAGCTAATGTATCTAACACTTGATCTATGAAAGGTAAGGGAAAATGTCTTTAAGAGTAGCTTTGTTTAGTTCTCGGTAGTCAATACATACCCTCCATTTACCATTTTTCTTTGGCACAATTACCAAAGGAGAAACCCACTGACTATCTGAAACGGGATAGATGAAGTTGACATTTAACAATTTTTGCAATTCTTCTTTAACAATCTCCCTAAGATTTGGATTCATCCGTCTTTGAGGTTGTCTGATTGGTTTGCAATTTTCATATATATAGATGTGATGAGTGCAAGTATTGGGGCTTATCCCTTTCATGTCAATGTACTCCCATGCATATGCAGAAGAGTGTCTCTGTAATACTTTGACTAACTTTTCTTGTTGAGATTTCTCTAGGTTCTTATTTATGTTCAAAGTTTTGCCTGGAAAGATCTCACTTGTAGAGCTGCCAAATTTATCCATAGAATGAAGAGACATATGCCTTGATGACAAAAACTCAATATTGGATCCCTCTTGAAATGATTCATGTTTATGTTCTGGAGAGGATTCAAAATTTTCTAGAGTATTCAGAATTTGATTATCTTCACTAATTTCTGAAATTGTGAAGAGAGGTTGTAAATCTTCTTCATCCTCTATCCATTGAGTGTCATCTAAATCTATAATTGTCCTAGCTGGAGGATATAAAGTGAATTTCTTAGTTGAACTACCATCATAGATATACATATCACCGGATCTACAACTAATAAAAGCATCTGCTGTAGCCAGCCAAGGTCTTCCTAATATAACAGGATGTCCTCCTAGATTATTCTTAGGAGTTAGGATCATGAAATCCACAGGGTACTCCCAAGAATCTAGGGACACTGGAATGTCTTCTATTACCCCATCTGGTTTGATCACAAATTTGTCTGCTAATTGTAATAATGTGGGTGTAAAGAGAAGATTAGGAAGTTTCAGTTTATCCATGATTTATCTACTCATGATATTGATTGCTGCTCCTAAATCAATGAGTGTGTTTTGGATTTCAATTCCATTGATGTGAATTTTAACAACTGGATTTCCTGGGTCAAGATACTTTGGAATAGCAATATTGCCCATCATAATGTCTGCTATTTTTCCTTCCAGTTGAATTTTCTTTGTTTCTCTTATTCTTTTTCTTGTTTTCTTCATACTCAACTCCTTTATTGTTTTGGCTAAAATTGGAATTTCCTTGATGGCTTGTAATAATGGAATTTTAATGCAAACATTTCTCATCTCATCTAGGAAATTATAATTAGGCACCATAATTTGTTTTTCTACACCTCTATCAATTTGTAATCTTTCTGGAAAGGGAGGTATAGAAGTAGATGTGGATGGTTGCTCTAATACAGGAGTTGAAATTATTGGATCTTTTTGCTTTAATTTTTTAGTGTTTGGGTCTTGAAAGGATGTGTCTTCCTCAAGACTTTTATTCACCCGTAGAGAGTCTTCCTCAGAGTTATCTTGTTCTTGTATAATCACAGAAGGTTTCCTCTTTTCAAGTATTCTTCCAGACCTAAGTTGAACATCACTAAGGTCTAGAGGAGTAATTAAATAAGTTGGAAACTTTTGGCCTTCTATCATGTATGTGTTCTGAGGATTTTTATTATTGGGGTTTGGTATGGGTTGAGCAGGCAATTGATTTGATTTTTGAGGGAATGGTAATGAAAGTGGTTGATTTTGATGTGGTTGGTTCTGATGATGTTGTTGGGGATTTTGTTGAAAATTTTGTTGAAGATTTTGAGGAAAATTTTGTTGAGGATTTTGAGGATAAAAATGTGGATATGGTGGATAGGATGGTGGATACTGATAGTATGGGGAGTATCTTCCATAGGGACTTTGTGATCCTTGTGCCCAAGCTGGAGATTGATTTTGAAATTGAGGCCAAGGTTGCTGCCAAGAGTTCCAAGGTGGAGGTTGATTATACATTTGATCATGGAATCCTTGTGTTTGAGGTCCCTGCCAAGGCCTTCTAGATACAAAATTGAGAGACTCTGTGGAATCTGTGGGAGTTTCCTCCTGAAAGATAGCTTTGAGACCAGGAAGAGAAGGAAAATTCTTGGTCTCATGTTTTTCAGAACAAATGACACGGGTCTCTACAGCTTTTACATCCAAAGGACATTCTCTCAAGGCATGTTTCTTTCTACATTTGGGACAAAAGATTGCCAAGGCATCAGATTCAGCTTTTTGCTTGTTTTGTATCTTAAGGGTGTCTATTTGTTCACTAAGACTCCCTAAGATGTCAAATTTGAAATCATCAAGCATGTGTCCTATTTCTGATCTACTTACTGTCCCAGAAGTAGACTTACTTGCCCTTGCAAGAGCAGGATCTCTTGGACCTTTTATAGTTTTAGATTTCCCTCTTGAAAGGTTGATACATAACTCAGATATTTCAGGTAATGTGAGCTATGATATATCCCCTTTTCCCATCATGTTAAGGATATCCAACCATTCATCCCTAATTGTTTTCAACAAAAGAGCTTTTAAGGTGTCTTGATCTAGGTTTTCCATTTTTGCTCTTTTGATGTTGTAATGAAATCTTTCCAACAAATATTCCAAGTTTTTATCTTCTTTTTGTAACATCTTAAACACTTCTTCCTTATGATTGACCGGCATACAATAATCCAGATACCTCTCTAGAAATGCTTGTTTCATGTCTTCCCATGTCCTAATAGAACTATTGATCAAACTCATAAACCACTTCAATGCTGCTCCTTTCAAGGTTGAAGGGAATAATTTCAGTTTTTGAGCATCTTGTAAGTAGTCATAAGTTCTACACAGAACTTCGAATTCAAATAGGAAGGTTTCGGGATCTTCAGTTTTAAGTCCATAGAAGTTTGGAAGGACAGAGGGTGAAATGTTTTTCATGGTTGTATTGGTTTCTTCATCAATTATAGGGAACCCAAAAGAGCTTCCTATTTCTCTTCTACCTCTTCCTCCATCTGCACCTCTACCTCCTTCTCCTCTACCTCCTTCTCCTCTACCTCCAAATAATGTGTGTTCTCCATTAAAGATTCCTCCTCCCCCTTCTTTTGCCATGATTGACTCTCCTGTGGAAGTGGAAAGGTTTGTGTCCCTAACAGGAGTCTTTAGATATTCTTCTAAGGCAGGTTCAGTGGATGAAGTGGAAGGTTTCTCTAATGGAATAGCTGACCTTAGATCTTCTAGAAGTCCAGGATCAGTAAAGGATGGAATCTGGGTCCGAGTTGAAGGTGTACTAGCTCTTGGTCTAAGTGAAACAAGTGGTGTTCTAGGAATCAAATTTCTGTTTCTGCTGCTTATAAATCTACCCCTTGAATCTCTCTCTCTACGCATATAATTGTTTTTGGGAGTTAAGAAACAAAGGTTACCTAGTTTTCACTTCCCCGGCAACGGCGCCAAAATGTTTGGTCTCAACCTAGTCTCCTAAATTGAGTTCATTTAATTGTCAACCAGGGTTGGTAAACTGCTGAAGTGAAGTGCACTGTATGTGCCTAGGTGTTTGTCTCTTAATGCGTTGTGTTTAGTGTTTTATGATTTTTTTGGTCTTTTGTGATGATTTATGATGTTTTTGGTCTTTTGGTGGTTTTTATGTTCACAAGGAAAATGACTAAAAAGCTAGTGGAAAGAAGCTACTGGTTAAAAACAGAGTGAAGCCTAATTGGTTAATGACAGATGACAAATGCAAATGCAAATACTGAAACAAAATCAAACCTGAACTATGACTAAGCAAAATACAAAGCTTGATAATGACTTTAAGGAAATGAATCAAAACATAAACTTAACTTGTCCAATTCTTTCATCAAAGGTATTTTGGGAGAGCTTGAGAAGTGGTCAGCTAAGTATACAAATTCTCCTAACTAAACAATTAAACAATCATCTTATAATGAGACAACATTTTATCCATGATTAAAGATTTGTGAAAACATATTTGGAGGTAAACATTGATACCATCATAAGATCTCTACTCTAAGACTAGTTCCTAACTTTATTCTACAACTTAGTTTAACATTACTAAACCTTACTCAAGAGTTATAGATTTATTTTTAAAGTAGTCTTTTGAGAAAAGGCTTTGTTTATGAAGTGGTAAAGAAGTTGCAGAAGTACTTCAGGCCTTGAAATGATATTGTCTCCTGTTCATATGGTTATGAATCAATTATAGATTTGGAACAAGAAGAGGTTTTGTAAATAATGAAGGCTGTATTGTTAAGTTTAACAACTAATGTAATCTAATATGCAGTGGATGACAACTAATTGTGGAGTGAAAATGCAATGAGTTAAGTTAAAACTGAACTTAAGATGTCACTAATATAAAACAGTGTTGAACTAACAAGCCATTATCAAACTTAAAACAAAATAACAGAGCATGAATTGAATGCAATTTGACTCCGGAGTACCCTAACTAAGTTATCATGCATTAATCTATGGGATTCTACAGCGTGTTTTGTCCATCATGATTGGTATTTTGGAAGAGCTTCTTAGAACAATCCTGGCTGTACAATTCTGTGCAAATGCAAACATAAAGACTGAAAGCAATTTAAAAACTAAGACATCACAGCTATCTCCTACCCATCATTATGGTATTTTGGAAGGGCGTTTTAAGAGTAAGATCATCTATGCTACTTAGTGCAAACAAACAACTGAAACGTTCAGTATCACAGTCATGCCTTAGACATCATAAGGATTTTTTGGAAGAGTTTGCTTAGTATAAGGTCAACTGTGATAGTGAACAAAAGAAATTACAATTAAATCCTACAACACTATAGCCATTTCCCATTCATTATCATGATCTTTTGGAAGAGTTTATTATTTTGGAAGAGTTCTTAGAACAAGTATAACTATAGTGGCTAATGAAATTAACTACGAACTCAAACTTCAAAAACGTAAAAACAACTAAGATACTTATCTAAATTACGAAAGTAAAGCCGTGCAGGAGGTAGGGGCCCTCTACCACCAGACGGAATCTAACTCCAAATCAACTCAACGCGTTGTCCTCTTCATTAAAGTAGAAATAACTTGAAACAGAGTATTCTTCGTTTTCAGAAATATAGCATGAAATCTAAGCAAAATCTAGCCTATCTCTCGGTTTCCCAAGTGTTTTTATAACAAATTTACATAACAGAACTTGCAACAATACAAGGATCCTTGTCTTTCCTTATCAAAATCACATTCGGACTCTGAAGATGGTAACGTAAAGAGAAAAAGGACATCTGGACTAAGACAGTCCTATTAGAAGTCTGCTTCCTTAAATGAGTTCCCACGTACCAAAACCACGTCCAGAATTCGTTTCTTCCTTCATGGTGAGCAACGTATGATTTGGACATGACGTGGAAGATACCCATATGTGTTTTTTCTTGAGAGGACACCTGGAACATGCCTGAACGTGAAGACAGCTGCAGAATTGCTGGTTAGCTACGGAATGTCTGCATTCTGCAGCTAGTTCCAGTCAAAATGCATTACAATGACAAAAATCACAAAACTTAGCAAGTTAGCCATTTTCATCATTCTAAAAGTAATTTTAACTAATTTCATTGATCAATTGGGTCTGGGATAACAATGGACAAAGGAAAATGAGGTAAAGTAAGATGAAAGAAAGCACAATCTTGGGGCTCAACACAAGGGTCATAGGCAGGTCCTGAAGATTTTAGGTCTCGTTGTACTATCGAGTGTTGGAAGATGTTAATATAGTATGCACAAAGAAAAACCCTTGGGAAATTTTCACAAGGAACAAAAACATAAGTAATTTCCATTATTTTTTAACTAAAATGAAAAATTAACCTCACATCAACTGGAAGTGTAAATGTTGGAATTAATTTAAGACTTGTCTCTATACAAAAGAAGATATGTCTACCAACAAACTCAAGAAAATAATGACTAGGAACCCTTAAAATTATTATCTATATAAATATACAGCATAAAACGGGGTAGCCATTTACATTTACCCAGTTCAACAGATGACCAAACTAACACTATTCCCTTGTTATAATAGGAACAATAAAGAATTTTTGTGTCACCAATTACTTATGTGTATGGTTTGGAAGAAATAATTTCATTAAGAATAAACGAGTGATGATACATGCAACCAACATAACAAATAGAAATATTCATTATACACCATACATTAGAAAACTTTGATTCATATGGCAGTACAAGAGTATGATCCTATAAGTGACTGAAGAAAAAAAAATAACCAAAACTTAAGAAAAATACCAATTGCCAACAGTGGGCAGTAATAAACTGAGAAAAAAATGTGTCTTGAATTTTAGCAACAAATTTAAATAAGTCAATACAAAAGTATAACGAAACAACAATCTTCCACTTATAAATATTGTAAATATTTTATAAGCTCTTGGTTGAGACAAAAAATATATAATAAAAGGGGTTTATGTTGCAACCCTTATAAGCCCTTAGGGTCATTACAATAACCAGAAGACTGCGGAATATAAATTTTAAACCCTCAGAAGTCTCTACACAATATAGGCTTCATTCTTTCTGAAAGAACCCCCATACTTGACCATGAGACAGAGATAGTAACATAACTTAAAAGAAAAACGAAGGGGAGTAAGCTCAAGCATAAGTTCTCAATATGATAATTTCAAAGATTTTAAAATTATGACAGACCTCACCTACACAAACCAGAAGCCCGGTTCATTCATGTTCACATGTACAAGAAGTAATAATAATAAAAAAGGGGAACACAATTCTCAGGGTATAATACCTGTTAGGGACTAGGCATAAGATTTCTTTGGGAATGGCCTAATAATGGGGAAAACATCTTGTTAATTTGTGAAGACAATAACTAACGTTGAGGCAAAGGAATTTTTCTTCCAAGGAAAAAAATATTAAATTACTTGTGTGGATGGTCGTCAGGTTTCCACTCCTAAACGATAGTGAAAGGGTCGATAACCCTACAGCTACCTATGTAAAATCATGGCAATTGTTATATGGTCATGAGCAAAAAAAGTGTATACTGCAAATTTTTTAACCAAACTGATAAGCTAGAAACTTATACCTGTAACTTTAGGATGAAAGAAGGTGGCTTAAGCCCTAGCCCATTAGGCTTTGTTGCAGACGTTGGAAAATAATGCGTAGAGTGCAGGGTGACATCAGAAACATGAAGCTAAGGGTGGGTTGGTTACCCATAACCTCCTCAATGAAACCTAAGTCCTTTGATTGATCCGTGGGAATATCAACAATAGACTCCAGACCAAGTGTCCTACGCGGTCGGTGGAAAATTGAATGAGCTCGTACTATCGGGTAGTCGAGAAACTTCTAAAAAATAGATGTAACAATCTTACAATCACCCCTAACCAAGTGTAAGTGTTAAGTGAATACCATTTGTACCACACCATTGGAAACTCTAAGTGTTGGAGGCATAGAATATAACACAAAAATGGGAAATGGAATGATCGTACTCAAAGTTTCACAAGAGACGCTATGTAGATGCATACACTTGTAAAATATATCAAGAAAAGTTTATGGTGAATCAAATCTAGATAATTAACACCTAGTGAATTAACTTCATGCCAGCAAGGGAAAAATGTATTGTCGAGGCTTTGTGTTATGTGATTTTTTTTTTTATGTTGTGAAAAGTTTGGTGTATGTGACAAGTGGTATCAGAGCCACAGTTTCAACATTGTGGCATGTTTGGGAAAATAAGAGAATAAAAAAATATGTCATTTTTTCATTAAAAAACAGAACAAGATGAGGAGAGGAGTTGGATAGTCAGTAATACCAATTGTAGCAACTGGACCTGCACACTTTGTTGAATCCAATCTGGAGATGTGGGTCCAGTTGGGAAAAGAATCATGTAACACTAATATTTTATTGTTAGAAACAATTCAACAAATCAAAGCTGAAATGACATACTGAAGGGTTGATGATGAAAGATTGAGATAAGAGCAAGAAATATTCTTGAAGAGTCTATCAGATAGACAAAACTAGAGAGAGCCGAACCAAAGTCCTATTAACATAAATAGGATGGAAGCACATCGACAGAGGGAAGATAATTTAGAGTCTAAAGGAGGGAAGATGGATAGTCAGAAAGGGCCTGGAAAATTTTCTAGTGGAAAAGGAATTAAAAGGCAGAAGGTTGAACTCCAGGGAGATTTCAAGAAGATTAAACCCCTGAAATTTTATAGAGAGGTTCAGGAGGCAGTTGAAGCCTGGCTAATTAACATGAACAAGTAGTTTCAAATCTACGAGTATAATAATACTTTAAAGGCCAGTTTGAAAATTTACCAATTACAACGTAAAGATACATTATGGTGGGAAGAATTCAATATTGTTTGGGAATCGATGAACAAGAAGTGACTTGGGAAAATTTCCAAAAGAATTTCAAGGACAAATATTTAACATAATGATTCTATGATGAAAAGGCAAAAGAGTTCCATGATTTGAAGTTGGGACAATTATCCATGGATGAGTTTGTAACTAAGTTTACATCCAACTAAGATATGTCCCCTACATTCAGGAAGAGAAAGCTAAGGTGAAACATTTCATTAACAATTTTCCAATGTTCATGAAAGAGAGATTGGAATTTGACAACCCAAAAATAATGGATGAGGCCATCTAAAAGGCCCAAATATATTATCATAAAATGAAGCATAAGGAGGAAAGTGGCAAGATTTGGACTAATAAAAAGGGGTAGAAGTGTTTCCAAAATACCAGGAATGCAAAAGTTGCTAGCTCCAAGAATGTACATAGAGGACAACAAAAAACAATTATGGAAATAATCCACAAAAATTTAGGTCGCAAAATGAAAACAAACAAGTTGAGGTGTCAAGTAAGCTGGAACTAAGTCAACAAAAAAAACCTCCCTTGCAATGTTGGGGTAGTGGGGAGCCCCACTAATACAAGAATTGTCTTGACCGTACTAGAATAGAACAAACTGCTAATATTCAAGAAGCTTTGACTGTTGGAGAGATAACAAGAAATATACCAAGAATTAACACTACTTTGGATGATCTCCAGGTGGAGTATCAATCTATGATGATAGAGATCGAAGGTAAAATAACTAACCATATTGTTTCTATTCTAATAGACTCGGGTGAGAGCCTGAGTTATGTCAGTCCAAAAGTAGTTGAGTAATACTAGTTACAAGCCACCAAATTTAAAAATCCCTGGTTAGTATAGCTAGCTATTTTTATAGCATAATTTATCACCATATTATACTTGATGACTTATACATTGGCCTTGGGCAACCCTTCCCTGTAGACTTGGACATATTTCTCAAAAAACAGTTTCTTAAATCCCATACGCGACTCTCCCCAGACTTTTCCGCATATACACGCTAGTCCGTACATAGAGAACCGTGTATGAATTTTTAAACATCAAAAAAATATATTATTTCCCTATTTTAGAGGTGGGGTTTATGGTTGTTCCTATAACTTAACTAACCCATCCCGTGGCCTAAATGTTTCCAACTAAAAAAAACTAATTTGAGGGAGTATATAATCCCCTCAAGGGAATGGCCTAAAGGGAGGAAGAGAGAGAATTATAGATATTATACGATGTTGGAGCCCTATCCAAGTCTGATATATTCCCTGTGCCTCCTGCACTTCCCAGATATTTTCAAGAAACCCTTGTTTCCTTGAGATGTTCACTCACCCTATTTGACATCCATTGTGCACTATTCTTGGAAGAATTTTCATGAGGCTAGGGCTGGAATGATCCAAAGGACGGTATGCTCGAAGGCCATGTCATATTTCAGGTGATCTCTTCATATTTTTTTATTGTACATGTCATTAATAACAGAAGTGCCATCTTTTTCCTGATGTTCACGTGTCATTTATCTCTTATACATGTGTAATGATATTAAATCGTTCATTTAATATTGTTTTTATGAGATTATGCATGCTTTTCACTAACATCTAGAACATATATACGTTGTACAACTAGATTTTTGTGCTTGTTATTTTCTGGTTTACAGATTTTGGAGTACAAATATTTGCAAGGGGTTTTCACCCCATGGGATCTACTGCAACCGAAGGATATACGAATAAGGTCTGCAACTTGTAGTTTCTAGTTTAAAGCATAAAATTTGGTTAAGTGAGTCCTTCTTGTAATGGCATGCCCCTGATCTGTGAAGGTTTTTCAACCCAAGACCTTAGGGTAACATTACTTGCAACAGCTACTAGGGCTAAGAGAAGAGTGACTACAAAGGCAACAAATTATCCTATTGAATTAGCAAGGAAACAAATTAAGGTGAACTTGAATAGGCTTCCTTTAGGATCCTCTGATGTGTTGATTGGAATGGATTGGTTGGAAAGACACTGGTCTGTGGTAAATTGAAAGATAAAACTATTATTTTTCTCATGGAATAGGGTACAAAACAGGAAGTTCAGGGAATTGAAGGACCCATTACAGTGTGACCTATTACAACTACCTAGTTAAGCTAATGTATCATAAAATGTTGTCAAGTTTATGTTGTTTAGGTAGGATATACCAACTCTAAGGATAAGATAACCATTTTGGAAAACATACCGGTTATTCAGTAATTCAATGATGTGTTTCTAGAGGAAATTTTGGGGATGCCTCTTAAGCGTAACATTGATTTTACTATAGAATTAATTGTAGAAACGATCCCAGTGTCAAGATATCCTTACCGTTTGAGCATACTTGAACTAACATAAATTAAAATGCAGTTGCAGGAGATGCTTGAAAAAGGATATATCCACCCAAGTGTGTCATCCTGGGGAGCCCTTGTACTATTTGTAAGGAAGAAATATGGCACTTTACGACTATGTATTGATTACATGCAACTAAATAAATTAACTATAAAAAATAAATACTCGTTGCCAAGAATTGACGACTTGTTCAATCAAATTAGAGGTGTTGTTGTATTGTCTAAGATTGACTTAAGGTCATGGTTACATCAAATACGAATAAAATAAGAGGACATTTGTAAGACATCATTTAGGACTTGTTATGGTCGTTATGAATTTTTTTTCTTACCATTTAGACTTGATATTAGCCCAACAACATTTATGAGTTTGATGAATGGTATTTTCCATCCTTACCTAGACCAATTTGTTCTGATTTTTATTGATGATATCCTTATTTATTCCAAAAAAATGGATTAACATAAGGAGCATTTACGGATTGTGCTGCAAATTTCGTGGGAACATCATTTATATGCTAAATTTATTAAATGTGATTTTTACAAAGAAAAAATACAATACTTGGGATATATAATTTCTTCTAAAGGGATACTTTTAGATTCCGATAAAATTAAGACAATCATGGGATGACCTGTTCCAAAAACCATTGCAAACATTCGATCAGTCATGGGATTAACTAGATATTATCGTCGTTTTATAGAGGTATTCTCTAGAAATTCTTATCTTATAACCTCCTTATAGAAGAAAGGAAGAGTCTTCAGGTGGACAACAGAATGTCAATGCACTTTTGACCACTTAAAACATTTATTGACTATATCCCTGGTGCTGAAAGTGGTAGACCTTGAAAAAATAATTTGTAGTCTACACATATGCATGCCAGGAAGGGGTAGGTGGGGTTTTGATGCAAGAAGGAAAGGTGGTAGCATATGAATCACATAAGTTGACGGATCAAGAGAAGATATATTTTTCCTATGACTTGGAACTAACTGTAGTACTTAATGTTTTAAAAGTATAGCGACATTACCTGTTAGGTAAAAATTTCATATTAATGACTGACCACAACAATTTAACAAGTTTCTTTAAGCAGCCTAATCTTAATACCTGTCAATCTAGATAGACAAATTTTCTAAGCGAGTTTGATTTTGATATAAAACATTTTAAAGGAAAATAAAATCGAGTGGCTGATGCACTAAGTAGAAAATTACATTGTGTGTATGAAGTCTCCTTCAGTAAAGTAGAATTTAACTTCACTGATCAGATCAAAGAAGATGCCCTAAGAGATCCATAATATCAATTTTTGTGTCAACAAGTTAAACAAGAAAATAATCCTGAAAAACAACTTGAATATGGTATAAATAAAGATAATTTGTTGACTTTTAAAGGAAGGATTTATGTTCCCAACCAAACGATAGTCATAAAATTGATGTTATATGAGTTTCAAAAAATCTACTATCCTTCCCATCTTGGCTACTAAAATTTATTTTCTATAATAAAGAAATAATATTCCTAACTTGATATGAGGAAGGACATTGCAGAGTATTTGGCAAAGTGCCTTGAGTTCCAACAAGTTAAAGTTGAGCACCAACACCCAACTAGTTTTCTTCACCCATTATCGATCCCTGAGTGGAAATGGGACACCATTACACTAGATTTTATAATATTTTTTCCTAAATCTAAGAAATAAAATGGCTCAATTATGGTGGTCATGGATAAATTAAGCAAAAAATCTCATATTATTATTGTGCAATCCACCTATAATACTGCTGAAATAGTATATATATTTATGAAATAAATATTATGGTTACATGACATGCCAAAAGTGGTGATTTCTGATAGGGATGTAAAGTTGATATTCGCATTTTGGAAGGCCCTTTTTACTGGAATGGGTACTCAGATCAAATTCAATACCACTTGACACCCACAAACGAATGGGAAAACTGAACAAGTGAATCAAGTACTTGAGGACATGTTAAGAATGTATGTGATGCAACAACCAACCAATGGGAGGACTATCTTTACCTGGTTGAGTTTATATACAATAATATCTACCATGAATAATTGAAGATGAGCCCTTTTGAGGTACTGTATGGAAGAAGATGTACAACACCTACTAATTGGAGCAACCCTGAAGATAAGTTAATTTTGGGACCCAATATGCTAGAAGAAATGGAACAAATGGTGAAAAATTTTAGACAAAATTTAAAAGCCGCTTAAGATAGACAGAAAAATTATGCAGACAATGAATTACATTCCGAGTAGGAGACCATGTATATGTAGGAGTTAAACCCAAGAAAAGTACCTTGAGGTGGGGTGGGTGTGCAAAAATAGCACCCTGTTATTGTGGACCTTTCCACATTTTGGAAAGAATCAGACCCATATCCTATCAACTTGCACTACCTATTCATATAAGAGTCCATAATATGTTTCATGTTTAATTGTTAAATAAATATGTATATGATTCTAGACATATCATTAACTGGCAGGATGTGCAGGTAAGAGTTAATCTTAAATTATGATGTATGCAATTTAAAATAATTTAAAGTTAAATAACATTAACTAATGACAGTGTTATGATTATGGAACATGTCAAACTGGACAGGAAATTCTTGGTAGAGCCTCTACATATTCTCGATCGGAGAAAAACAATGTTACAAAGGCGAGATATCACCCAGGTTAAAGTGCAGTGGAGGCACTTTAGCCTGGAAGAGGCCACCTAGGAAGATGAAGGCTTTATGCGAAAATCATATATTGACATGTTCGAAGGGTAAAAATGTACATAGAGGATGGTGTTTTGCATAAGCGGGGGAGATGTAACACCCCAGTTATTTTGAAAATTTGTTTATTTACTATCATTTACTTTTACTACATAGAACCTAGTCATTTACTAGTTGAGTATAAATCCTAGTAGAAATTTGAAAGTCTAAAAAATTATTTTAATTATTTTTTGTTTAAGAAAAAAAATGATAAGTCTTGGAATTCACGGGAAAAAGACCCAAGAGTAAATTTTCAATTACCATAGAGTTAGAGGTAGTTACTTCTATCTCCCTAGATATAAAACATCTCAGAGGGAAAATCCAAGAGGATCTGGAAGGAAAAAAGGGAGAAGAAGGAGTAGCAAGAAACCTTGAACATGACGTTGTTAAGGTAGGAAAACATTGTCGGACAAGATATTTCTTGAGCTAGACTATGAGCCAATGGAAAATCCTAAGAAAGACTTGTGAGATTTAAATGTTCTCGGTTAGACGAGGTAGTCTAGATGCCATAGAAGAAACATTTTTAGGTCATTGTCTATCTGTTGTTCTGAAATTGGAAGGCTCAAGGGGAGAATTGGATGTAATTTCCAATTGAGTTCCCTAACATACCATATTGATACAAATAAGTGCATTATATTTTCAGAACTTACATGGCTTTTGTAATGTTGCGGGATAAGGATTATTTTTAGGAATTATCAGTGCACAGATGGACAAAACTGGAATGAGATGTATTAAAATGTATTTTAGGAAATGAGTATTAATGTTTGCAGTAAACAGAGAAAATTATATGATTTTTTTCTAATCTTGTGAACATATACAATCCCTGTAGTTAAGGTTGTGCAACTTATTTCTATTTCCTGATGTGCAGAAAGAAAAGAAAACAATAATAATCTTTGCACTGTGAAATAGTTTTTGGAGTGCATGATGCTTAATAATTTAGAAGAATTGCATTACAGAGAATAAGAGGAATTAGAGAACTAGAAAATAATTATGTTCAGTGGTCGCAGACCGATGAAAATAAAACTAATAATAATAGTAAAGGAAAAGTGGAAAATTGGTTAAGCTCCAAATCACAAATCGAAGTTTATTTAAGGAACATTTCAGAATCCCTATAGAAATTATTACTTCAGTACTACAAGGGTCGTAGGCAAATCCCAAAGATTTTAGGTCTCATCATACTCTCCATGTGCTGGCAAATGTTAATATAGTATGCATAAAGAAAAACCCTTGCGAAATTTTCATAGGGAACAAAAACATAAGTAATTTCCATTATTTATTAACTAAAACGAAAAATTAACTTCACATCAACTGGAAGTGTAAACCTTGGAGTAAGTTTAAGACTTATATCTATACAAAAGAATATATGTCGACAAACAAACTCAAGGAAATAATGATTGGGAATCCTTAAAAAGATTGTATGTATAAATATACAGTAAAGAATAGGGCAACCATTTACATGTACCTAGTTCAGTAGATGACCAAACTAACCTTGTTCCCTTGTTATACTAGGAACAATAAAGGATTTATGTGTCACTAGTTACTTATGTACAAGGTTTGGAAGAAATGATTTCATTAAGATGAAAAGAGTACTCATACATGAAACCAACATAAAAAATAGACAAATTCATTATACACCAGACATTATAAAACTTTGAATCATATGGCACTACAAGAGTATAGTCCTACAAGCAACTGAAGAACGGAAAATACCAAAAACTTAAGAAAAATCTTGACCACTAATAGTGGGTAGGAATAAACTAAGAAAAATATGTATCTTGAATTTTATCAACAAGTGTAAATCATTCAATACAAAAGTATAATGAAACAAAAATCTTCCACTTATAAATATTACAAATGTTTTTAGAATTGTGGCTTCTCTGATCCATCATTACAATTATAGAATTCTTTCGGTAGTAATCACATGCAATGGAACATTGTCGACGCGTTTCGAACCAACCGGTGTGGTTCATCATCAGGACTATGTGAGAGATCAGATCAGGACGTTAAGTTCAAATAGATGTAGAAATGGCCAAACTAGCCATTATTCTAATCGCTAGTTTGACTTTTGAAAAATTGATAATTGATTAATAACTGCTATTTTTAATGTCAATATACTAATCACTTATTTAATATATATATATATATATATATTTATTTATTTAATTTTATTTAATTTAATTTAACCTAATTTGTTAATTTATTTATTTATGTTTATATTTGTATTTAATTAATTTATTTGTTTATTTATTTTTATTATTATTATTTTATTTTTATTTTTATTTATTTATTTTATATGAATGAGGTCAAAGAAAAAGAAAACGATAACCAAGGACCTAATATATATATATATAACCTAAAGGGAGCCTAAAACTATGGAATGGGAAAAAAAGGTGGAAACACAAGACAATTAAGAATACAAGGCAGGGATCCAGCACCTGCTGATATTCCAGCCATCATCTTGATTGAGATTAACAAGTCTTTTTTCAATTTCTAAGGCCTCCCTTAACTTTCTATGATGGAAATGGTCAACTCTCGCAAGGACCTTAGCCTCTTAGATGAAAATATGATGGTTAGTCTTTTCTACATGCTCAGCTAGGGTGGAGGAGCGATATCTTCCATGTTTAATGTTGGCAGCATGCTCACAGACCCTTTGATTTATAGACCGGCTTGTTTCACCGATGTAAGGAGTCCCACAAGAATAGGGAATAATGTAGACACCTTTTCCATCCCTAGGGTCTACCGGATCTTTAACTGATTTGAGAGAGCTATGAATCATGTTAAGGGGCTTGAAGGATGAAGAAACCTTATGTTTCTTAAGGACCCTAGCAATATTATCAGTGGTCTTGCAGTGTTCGCCTTCCGTTCATTCAGGGAACCACTGATAATATTGGTAGGTTCCTTAAGAAACATAAGGTTTCTTCATCCTTCAATCCCCTTAACACGATTCACAACTCTCTCAAATCGGTTAAAGATCTGGTAGACCCTAGGGATCGAAAATGTGTCTACATTATTCCCTGTTCTTGTGGGACTCCTTACATCGGTGAAACAAGCCAGTCTATAAATCAAAGGATCTGTGAGCACCCGCCGACATTAAACATGGAATATTCCACTCCTCCGCCCTAGCTAAGCATGCAAAATAGGCTAACCATCATATTTGCATTGAAGAGGCTAAGGTCCTTGCGAGAGTTGACCATTTCCATAATAGAAAGTTAATGGAGGCCTTAGAAATTGAAAAAAGACATGTTAATCTCAATCGATATGATGGTTGGAATATCAGCAGGTGCTGGATCCCTACCTTGTATTCTTAATTTTCTTGTGTTTCCACCTTTTTTTCTGTTATGTAGTTTTAGGCTCCCTTTAGGTTATATATATATATATATATTATACATATATACATATATATAGATATAATTATATGAATGAGGTCAAAGAAAAAGAAAACAATAACCAAGGACCTAAAAATATATTTTCTTTTTCTTTGACCTCATTCATATATTTAAAAAATAAAAATAAAATAATTAAATAAATAAGTAATAATAATAATAATAAATAAATATAAATAAATAAACAAATTAATTAATTAAATATAAATATAAACATAAATAAATAAATTAACAAATTAGGTTAAATTAAATTAAATCAAATTAAATTTTATATATATATATATATATATATATATATATATATATATATATATATATATATATATATATATCTTAAATAAGTGATTAGTATATTGACATTAAAAATAGCATTTATTAATTAATTATCAATTTTTCAAAAGTCAAACTAGCCGTTAGAATAACGGCTAGTTTGGCCATTTCTACATCTATGTAAACTTAACGTCCTGATCTGATCTCTCACATAGTCCTGATGATGAGCCACACTGATTGGTTCGAAAAGCGTTGAAAATGTTCCATTGCATGTGATTACTACCGAAAGAATTCTATAATTACAAATGTTGTATAAACTCTTGGTTGAAATAACAAATATATAATAAAGATGGTTTATGTTGTAACCCTTAGAAGCCCTTAGGGTCATTACAATAACCAGAAGACTACGAAATATAAATTTGAAAAAATAAGATGTATCAACCCAAGAAAGGCTTCATTTTTTCTAAAAGAACCCCCGTATTGGGCTGAGAGAGAGAGAGAGAGAAAGTAACCGAAACCTGAAAGAAAAATGATGCGGAATAAACCCAACCGTAAGCTCTCATTATAAGAGTTCAAAAGATTGTAAAAGCATGACGAACCTCACCTGAAAAAACCAAAATTTTGGTTCAATCAAGTTCACATGTACAAGAATAATAATATTAAAAACTGGGAACAAAATTTTCAGGGTATAATACATGTTAGGGACCAGGCATAACCTTGCTTTGGGAATTCCCTAACAATGGGGAAAACATTATGTTTGTTAGTGAAGAAATTAACTAAGGATGAGACAAAGGAAATTTGCTTCCAAGGAAAAATTCTTAAATTACCTGTGTGGATGGTCGTTGGGTCTCCACTCCTAACCGACATTGAAAGGGTCAATAAACCTACAGCTACCTATGAAAAAACATGACAATTGTTATATGGTCGTGAGCAGAACAAGCGTATACTGCAATTTTTTTAGCCAAACTGATAAGCTAGAACATTATACTTGTAGCTGCAAGATAAACGAAGGTGGCTCAAAACCTATCCCATTAGGGCTTGTTGTAGATATTGGAAATTAACGCGGAGAATGCATAAGGATGGTCTAAACAGTAGAGACAAGGGTCGGTCGGTTACCCATAACTGCCCCAATGAAACTTAAGCCGTTGAATTGATCCATATGAAGATCAATGGCAGGCTCCAGACCAAGTGTCCTATGCGGTCGGTGGAAAATTGAATGAGCTCATACCTCCAGGTGGTCGAGAAGCTTCTAAGAAATATATGTAATAATCATACAATAACCGCTAACCAAGTGCAGGTGTTAAGTTAAGACCTTTGGTACCACACCATTGGAAACTCTAAGTGTTGGATAGAATATAACACACAAATGGGCAATGGAATCTATTGGTCAAAGTTGTCATTGATGTCAATATGGCATTGTTTGAGATGGAAAATATTCTTGTGATGGATGACTAACCCTTTCATGATGTTGAGCTAACCTCATGCACACCCTAGGATAAAACCCTAACCATGAATAGGATGCATATTCCATAGACACATGATAAACCCTAAGGCCCTAGTTTTATGATGCTCTAGCCTAGCTAAAATTGCCATGAAATCCTAGCTCTATCTAAACAATGGATAGCTTTATATTATTGATGCATATGTGCATATTTCCATGAGAAATTACTAGGAGAAATTCCTAATGTAATTCAATGAAGCCCATGATGCCTTTGAAGATGATCTAATCCTAATAAATGAAGAACACATGCGAAGAAACCCTCTTCTTGCATGTCATAAACTTGAAGGCCTAAAAGATAAAATGAAAATATCAATCCTAGAGGAAGCCCCAACGTTCTCCAAAATATAATATCCTAAAGGATTCCATGAATAAAATAATGATGAAAATTCACAAAAGATAATTTTATTGATGGAAAAATGACCTCATTTAAGGATGAATTTGGCATAGGCTTGTAGAGGACATTTTCCCCTTTCCAACAAACTATTACTTGCCTTCTAACTCCTATTAGTTTTAGAGAAAATGATTTTTTTAAGATGACATAATATAGTTTCTATCCTAGCCAACCTAACCCATCTTGTCTAGGCTAACATGTCTCGTCAATTGATGTGTCCCTTCGTCAAAGGTCAAAATGTGTATAAATATAACGTTAAACACCTCATTTCAATCATCAATTCCAGTAAAAAATACAAAGAAGAAAAAAAAAGCAAGACAGGAGGCCGAGGAGAGAAGTTCCAACATACTTCCGTGTTGGGATATCTTCAAATTCAAAATACAGACCTTAGACTAAGTGGAACAACAAGTTGTCGAAGGGTTAGAAAAGTGATTACTCTTGAAAATCTCAGAATTGTGAGCTTGGTTCTTACCTCAGACAAGTACATTGCAAAGGGGCACTTTTGATAATGGACAGGAGCTCAGACAAACTTGAAGTATACAACTATTGTGAAGCTCGGATTGTAGATTATAGCTCGGTGCTTAAATAATAGTCACTTGTTTTTTGGAGCTCAGACCATTGTAGTGAATAGTCATCCAATTGGCTTGAACCCGTAACTTTCCATATACAACTATGGATATGAAAAACACTTGTAGAGGGCTTGAACAATCACAAGGTTTTAAAGCTCGATGCAGTGATTACAACCTTAGACCTGTGATAACCTCAGAACTAAAATTGCAGTCATGTAAGAGGTTGAAATGGAGCTCATATTGTGGACTTTACTTTTCAAGATCAGACCTGAAGATTGTTAATAGTGTGGAGGGCTCGAACAAGTCTCATGTGATCTCAAAAAACCTATTACAACTATCTTTTATGAAGCTCAGATTTAGAGTCAGATTGTAGGATTTTGGAGGATAGTCTAGTACAAAATTTGGTCTTCTTGAGCTATCATTAGATCATTTATCACAGTCATCATGTGGAGTTCATCACTTGGACTAGGATTTGGATTATTCACCTAGACTTGAAGGAACTTCAAAGATGGCTTAGAAATTTTTCTTGGAATTGACCACAAGGTTGGATGAAGTGCCTATTGGAGAACAAGAAGTGTTAGGTTTTGAAGAACATTGGAGAAGATTTAGGATAGTCCTGTTGAAGGTCCTTGAAAATATTGGAACACCTTGAAGAAATCTTTACCCTTCCAAAAGCAGTGAAAGATTTAGTGAAAGTCTTGAATCATTTCTGAATGAAGGACTTCTTTTGAGCATTCTGAAGTATTTTTTGGAATTGTCTTGGAGACTATCTTGAGCATCTAGCATACTTGTTGAAGTCTAGTTTGAAAATCTTGTGAAGACTAGTGAAGAACTATTAACTTGTGAACCAATCTTGAATTTTTGGAGCATACCTTGGAGAAGCCTTCATTGTCTTGAATAATTCTTGGGGAAACTTATTGAAGACATCTTGAGGAATTATTAAAGAAAGCTGAAGACACTTGTAGAAGCTAATATTTGAGACACCCATGGAGACCATGATGCATTGTTGAAGTCATCATGAGGTAACCTTGAAGAATCTATTTGGTTAACATGAAGAGTTGTCGAGAGACCTTATAAGAAGACAAAGCTTTCATTGATGAGGTAAGTGCTTTGAAGATCAATTGAGGGCACTGTTGAAGGTGAAGATATTGTCGGGGCTTGCTGGAGAATATATTGGGAGCCTTGAAGAACCATTGACCTTAACTTAAATAATTGAAGTTGTGAGTTGCAGCCCCAGAGGATAGGAGTCCTCAAGAAGACCAGGTTGGAGCATGTACCAGTGATAAGGTTGAAGCCCTAGATGTTTGTGCCTCATAAGTGACAAGTTTGGAGCCTTGGGAAGATAGTGTTGGAGCCCTAGAGGTTCAAGCATTATGAAGTCCAAGTCGGTGCTTGGTAAAATATAGGTTGGAGCCCGAGGGATTGGGGATTGGTATCTTCATCTAGGGTTGGAGCCCTAATTATTATTGGAGTCCTCGTTATTTTTTATGAATCAAATTATTATTCTATCATAGTTCATTTTGTGTTCTAATTCTAAGTGATCTTAACTGGTAAAAATAACAATTGAAAAGAAATATTGATTCACCTCACCTCTCAGTATTTCCAACAATTGGTATCAAAGTAGTACCTTCACTCAAAGCCTAAAATCTTGAAGGTATATCCTTAGAACACAAATGGAAAATCCAAGGAATAAATCCTCCAATCCTTATAAATATGTCTCTTCTACAACAATGAAAGAAAAAGATAATCAAATTGGGAAAGCTCCATTGTTCAATGGAAACTTTGAAATATGGAAGGAAAGAATGAATAATTTCTTAATGGCTCAAGGTTTTGAAGTCTAGGAATAAATTATTACTGAAATCACAATGGAAGAAGAATCCAAGGAATATAATGCAAAAGCGATAGAAGAAACCTTGAGTAGCATATCAGATCCTATAAAGGCCAAAGTGGAGAAATGTTCATTAGCAAAAGGTATGTGGGACAATCTTCAATATCTTCACTCAAAATTAGCATTGATCATGACCTCTATTCATGAATATGATGGAAAGAAAAAAGGAAATCTAGAACCCATAAAGGAAGCTGAAAACAAGAATGAAGACATCAAGACCAAGGAGGACCTAGAATATGAAGAAATCGAAGATAATATCAAGAAAAAACTTGTAGTTTCCCTAGAAGAAATTAACGGTTTCAAAAAGGAAAATGAGGAGCTCAAGAAGCAAGCACAATATGGTGACCATAACCCTAACAAGACAAGGAAGGAAGTTGAAATTTTCAAGCTTCAAGTACAAAAAAGAGATGAGGAGCTCACCAAGATAAAGGAGGAATTGCATAAAAAAAAGAAAAGGCATCATGAAGAAGTCATATCCATGATAAATCAGTTAGATAAAGTAAAGAAAAGGGAAGTGACACTTTTTCAAGACATCTTGAACAAAATTGAAGCGAAAATTGGTCAATACAAGGAAGAGGTCTCCTCCCATGAATCTCAACTAGAAGAAGCAAAGAAACAAGCACAAGGGTTTGAAAAGGTGATGGAATTTTTGACCCTCCTAGAAGGACAAATCGATGAAGAAGAAAAAGAGATAAATGCCATGACATGCCAACTGGAAGAAAAGGATGAAGACATCACCAAATTAAAATCAGAAATCACCTCACTTAAGGCCCAATCATGTGAAGCAACCAAGATGAAGGAAGAAATGGAGAACCATTTAGAAAATAAGGATGAAGTATGCAAGTTGATGAAAGAATAATTTGATCTCTAAAAAAAATAATTTGATCATCTGATCAAGGGTATAACGAGCTTTCAAACCCTAGATGACATCCTAAGTCATCAAATATCTCCTCTTGAAAAATCAGGTCTTCGTTATGCAGGTGAATCCTCAAATAATAATGATGTGAACCGTAATTCTTCAAACAACAAGGATGTGGAGAAGCTTGGAATAAATATTGATGCCCCTGGTTCCAAAAAAAGCAAGGAGAAGAATCAAGATGACATTGGAAGAAACCCTACCCAAATAAGATATGCAGATGGTGTAAAGAATGCAAGAGGCAATAAATTTTATCAAAGGATCCCAAAATAGAATGACTTTAGAATTACATCAAGGAAACTCCATACTCTAGGTACCAAAGTATATTTTTTGGTTTTTTTATTGTTGTACAAAATTTTGACACATGGCAAAGGATTGTAGGGCATACCACAAGGACAAATATTATGGTCGGCATCAGCTCCCTAGAAGCAACTTTGCAAGAATATTTCATGATTCCTCATTCATGAATGATCTGAAATTGGAACTATTTGTAATTCTATGCAAAGTATCCATTTCCATTTAATTTAGTGTGCAAAGTGTTCTCCATGACTTGCAAGTTAAACAAAGTAGATTTGGTCATGTTTATGAGTTTTATGTGTGAGGATTTTTTATTTAAATTTATTGTTTAATATATCACAGCAAAAATACACAGCAATAAAAATTCACAATAGCATAACACAGCAAACTGATGAGGTAGTTCACCCCTCCTGGGCTACATCTGTCAGTCCAAGGCTCCCCAATGGTATGTCCTTACTTTATTAATTTGCTCAAAATGGTTACAGAGTGAGAAATATGCCTAAACAGGAAAAAAAAAGCTGTGAATTTGACTTCAAAAGACAGAAATAAGCTAAAAATGGCTTTTGTTTCACCTCAAACAGTGAAATACAACCCAATACAGCCCCATCTCCCTGATGGCCCCAGTGGCTCTTTCCTCTTCCCTGAAGAAAAAATGGCTAAAAACACCTCTGTTCACTCTGCAACATGTCCCAAACTCTCTAGAATGTTGAAGAAAGCCAAAATTGACTAAAATTTTGTTCCATTTGGTTCAATATTGAGAAAGTTATGACCTCCCAAAGAAAACTGCCCAATGTCACTAGAAAACCCCACCAAATGTGGGATAACTCCAGTTAACGTGCTAAAATTGGCACAAAGCCAAATTTGGTGGAACGCGCCCCAAATAAGGCAGAACCACTAGCAGTTTCCTTAAATGTCACATAGGGTCGCATTGATGTGGTCACATGTGACCGCTCCATTTAAACTGCCACCTAAACCGTTAACCCAACAATTGTATTAAATTTTCGGACCCCACTGTCACATGTCGCGATTTAATGTTAGCTGTCCACTCCCGAATAAACTGTCGGTGTTAGCACTGGTCACATAGAGGATGGTCACATGCCGAGGGGGCTAGCCCTGAGGGGCTAGTCTTACGTTTTCCGCCGGTTGGAAATATTTAAGCCCCGAGTTTCGCAAGTGGTCGCATGGCAACAGAGTTTAAGCCCTGAGGGGCTATCCATATCTCCGCTTGTTAAACTTTAAATGACTCAAATCACCCATTTAACTCCACCCGACTGTGCATTTAACAAATTGACCCTCTGCCATGTTGGTCGGGTCGACCTTGCCCGAGGAGTTGGGTCGAGGGTTCGACCCTCATGACCTCCACTTTCCACAATATTTTTTAATCAATGGCCTGGGGCCACGTGGCAGCCTCTGGGCATGCCACGTGGTACCCTCTAACAAGCCTATAAAAACCTTTGAAAATGAATTTTTTTTGCCATATAAAATTTTTGAAAATGACAATTTTTTTTGGTCAAAAAGCCTTGTTTTGGAGGTCATTGGGCGATTTCAAACCTCAGTAACTTTCACATATGACATCGGATTTGAGTCCCGTTAACGGTGCTAGAATTGCAGCAATGAGGCCTTTCTGATCGTTCATATTGCAACCATTTCTGAGCATTTCTATTTTTGAGCATTTTTTCAACTTGGACATGATCTCCTGATCACACCTCCCTAATGGGAAGCTTTTGGACCCCAAAAACTCTCTCAATTACAGAAATCAAAGATGAGGAGACTAATTCTCCACTCTTCCAACCTTGAACCACTTAAATCTTCCTGATTTCATCAAATTGAGCTTCTCATAAAACGATAAATTCTTCCTTGAATCTGTTGACTGACTATTGCTAACCTTGACTATGTCATGATGCAAATTTTTAAAATTTGCTAAACAACAACTAAAATTTGCGGAAATCATATTGTTCCTACAATGGTCTACCTTCAAAGGAAACTAGAAATAAGATTCACCTTTCCAACTGTCCTTATGGCGAACTTTTTCCAAATGAGCCATGTACTTGTGTCGATTCCCGACCAAGTTTTCTCGCCATAACAATCTACCATTTTGAAACTAGCAATGACCCATGCTGAAATTTGTGTCCTCTTTTCTTGCATGCTTTTCCCTTTCTTGGATTCTTGCACCACTTTGCACCGACACTTTGTTCTCTGCACTGATTGACACCAAAGACACTTTCTGCAACATCTTGTCATCTTCCTCCAAAGACGACTTGCTTTCAGACTGAAACATTTCATCATTTACATAAGCAATAACATGAAAAGGATTATGTACAAAATCTTTTTTCTTAATCATCAACAAAGTCAAATTTTGACTTGCATTGACAAGCCTTTTCAACTGCCCTGCATTCACTAAAGAAGATTCCAGCTTCTTCCGATGTGTACTCACAATAAACTCCTTGCCATCCTTGAATAGGTGATACTTGTTCTCATGGCGATGGAAGATCGCTTTTCTGTCATATAAGTAGGGACTACCCAACACCACACCCGTAATGTCAAGCGGTACCACATCTAATTCAACCATGTCAACATAATGAGCTGTTATGAAGAAACACAACATGCACTTCCTTGAAACTTGTAAATTAGCATCCTTGCAAATCCATCCAAGTGGATATGGCTTTGGATCTAGAATGGTCTCAAGTTTCAGCTTCTTGACTAAGTCTTTTGAGATGAGGTTTACTTGAGATCCATTGTCAAATAGTGTGTCTATCTTTGTGTGTTTGGAAATTATCCTCACATGAAACAACTCTATCCTTGTCTCTTCATTTGGAGCTTCTATATGACAGTTTAAAGTGCTAGAACTGGGATTTGTTTCTTTTACAATCTCTTTCCCCTTTATGTTCTTTATTACCATGGCTATGATTTTAGTTTCATCTCCTAATTCAGACCCTAAGTCTTGTTCATCTATTGCAACTGTTTTGGCTTTTTCTTTGGCCTTATCTTTGGTTTTAAATTTTTCTAGCTTCAACTCCGGATGAATTTTCCAGCAATGGTCTTCATCGTGGTTTTTTTGGAACAGTTTTTACAAAAGAATTTCCCTTTTTTTTTCCTAGAGTTTGCATTTCTTTTTCTACCTTTGCCTTTAAATTCTTTACCCTCATTCCCATCAAAAGATTTGTTACCTCTAGCTTCTAAATGCGTGGCTTGTACACAAACCTCATCTAGACTAGTAGTATTGAACATAAGGATAGCATGTATAAGATAGATGTGTAAACCACCTATATATTTCAGCAAAGTCTCTTGGCTATGCAAATAAATTCCAAGTAATAAAGCCCTTCGTCTAAACCCTTGAGTGTAATCTTGAACACTTTGTCCCTTAAGTTGTCTAAAACTTTGCCAATTCATGATAGCCTTTTTTAAATGAGCTAATGGATAAAATTGTTGTTTAATTGTGGAAATAAATTCAGCCCATGATAAAGTGATCTTACCATGTTTTTTAATTTCATCCTTGGTCTTGGCTTCCCACCATACCAATGCTTCTCCTTCCATTCTCAAAGAGGCTAACTGAATCTTGGTATCGTCATCATGAAGGTTATGTATCCTCAAGTAAACTTCCAGCTGTCTTATCCAATTGTCAAGTTTCTCTACATTTACCTCACCATTAAACATAGGCAACTCAAATTTAACATCAAGCTTTAAAAATGGACTTTTACCAGTGGTTTTAGACTTGCAAGATTGATTCACCGAAGTAGAGGATGACGATGTAGAGGAAGAGGATGAAGATGGGGATGGTGGATCACCATTACCTCCATGTCCTTTATTTGACTTGTCATCACTTTTCTTTCCTCCTGAAGAACCATCTCCTTCTTTCTGATGTCTAGATACTTCTCCTACAAGCCTATCATTCCTTTCTTGGTAGAGTATCTTCACCATCTCCATCATGTCCAAGAAAGCCTTTCGAAACACCCGTTCCTCTTCTTTGGGATCAATGTCTTTAGGAGCTTCTCCTTCCCTTGAAGACATGCTTGAGGCTTCTTCTATGGCTCTTGGAGGTGGCTCTCTAGCCTTTCTTGGTTGAGGATTACTTTGTGCTCTAACCAAGTGCCCTTCACCTCTCTTGAGCTTAAGCCTAGTAAGCATCAAAACTTGTAAATAGTCAACTATATCTTTGCACAAGAACAATTGTAGAGTAAAAATATAGCTCCTAATGCTCAAAACCTGGCTTTGATACCATTTTATCTGAAAATGGAACTACTTTTAATGCTATGCAAAGTATCCATTTCCATTTAATTTAGTGTGAAAAGTGTTCACCATGACTTGCAAGTTAAACAAAGTAGATTTGGTAATGTTTCTGAGTTTTATGTGTGAGGATTTGTTATTTAAATTTGCTATTTAATATATCATAGCATAAATACATAGCAAGAAAAATTCACCATAGCATAACACAGCAAACTGATCAGGCAGTTCACCCCTCCTGGGCTACATCTGTCAGTCCAAGGCTCCCCAATGGTATGTCCTTGCTTTATTAATTTGCTCAAAATGGTTACACAGTGAGAAATATGCCTAAACAGGCAAAACAAGCTATGAATTTGACTTCAAAAGACAGAAATAATCTAAAAATAGCTTTTTTTTCCCCTCAAATAGTGAAGTACAACCCAATACAGCTCCATCTCCCTGATGGCCCTAGTGGATCTTTCCTCTTCCCTAAAGAAAAATAGCTGAAAAACACCTCTGTTCACTCTGCAACATGTCCCAAACTCTCCAGAATTCTGAAGAAATCCAAAATTGACTAAAATTTCTTTCTATTTGGTTCAATATTGAGGAAGTTATGACCTCCCAAAGAAAACTGCCCAAAGTCACTAGAAAACCCCACCAAATGTGGGATAACTCTAGTTAACGCGCTAAAATTGGCACAAAGCCAGATTTGATGGAACGAACCCCAAATAAGTTGAAACCACTAGCAATTTCATTAAATCTCACATAGGGATGCATTGATGTGGTCACATGTGACCGCTCCGTTTAAACTGCCACCTAAACCGTTAACGCAACGGTTGTATTAAATTTTTGGACCCCACTATCACCTGTCGTGGTTTAATGTTAACCATCCACTCCTGAATAAACCTTCGTTGTTAGCCCTAGTCACATAGAGGATGGTCACATGCCGAGGGGGCTAGCCCTGAGGGGCTAGCCTTACGTTTTCCGCCGGTTGGAAATATTTAAGCCCCGGGTTCCACAAGTGGTCGCATAGCAATGGATTTTAAGCCTTGAGGGGCTATCCATATCTCTGTTCATTAAACTTTGAATGACCCGAATCACCCATTTAACTCTAGTTGACTATGTATTTAACAAATTAACCCTCTGTCGTGTTGGTCAGAATGACCCTGCTTGAGGAGTCGGGTCGAGGGTTCGACCCTCATGACCTCCAATTTCCACAATATTTTTTAATCAATGGCCTAGGGCCACATGGCACCCTCTGACAGGCTTACAAAAACCTTTAAAAATGAATTTTTTTTGCCATATAAAATTTTTGAAAATGACAATATTTTTTGGGTCAAAAAGTCCTATTTTGTGTTGGAATATTGTCATTGATGGCAAAGACATAGCATCTGATCAAAAGAACAGAGGAAGTATCGGTCAAAGAGCAGAAACAAGCAAAAGAGGAGATATGTTGAAAATTGCCTGGAACAATGAAACATGGTATGGCAACTGTACATTGGTGCTTATGGAACTAGAATGAAGCATGAAGAGGCGGAATGACGAATCAAGAACAAATTTAAGGTTGCAAAGGAATCCAGTGTGAATTTCTTGTTTTATTTGTTATGGATGTTACGAAGATTGCATCAAACTGGTGTCAAGCCTAAATAATCAAATTAATGGGTTAATCTATTGATGAAGAGCGCAAGCGATGTCACAGTAAATACATAAATTTACAATAATCAAGCAGGGGGAGTGGAACCTTGAGTGAAGAAGGCGGAACCTTGCGAACAGTAACGGCGGTTTCTAGTTTTTATCGCACCGCTCTCGTCGGGCAAGTGGTATTTTCTGGTGAGGAACGATTCCACAGAATGCTCGACATGCGTCCCTATATGACTTCACAAAACCACTTTTCACCATGTGCCATCACGTGTTATACTTCGACCCAGGATGCTCAACAATATCGTTGAGCGTCATTGATCTGGGAAGGGGTCATCGGACGGTCGTCATTTGTCGAAGGTGCGGGGAGATTAACACAAGTACGGCGAGCCATCGCACGTTAACGATCGGTATTGGAGGTCGAGCAATATGCATATACGTCGTTGATCTGGAATCTTGTTAATCTAACGGTGATCGGATGCTAGACTTGCACGAATTTTACATATGGTACCACGCGCATATTTGATTGGCTATTAACTATATTTGTGGGCCCAGGGTCAAAATTTTACCATATTATTTGAAAGCGTTAAAATGCGAAGGGTTAACTTTAATCCTAAAGTTCTATTCAATGTTATAAATATTTATTTATCAAGTTCTTCAAATTGATAAATAAATTAAAAATAATTCAAACAGGTACATAAGGGTGGTAAATGAAAATACCGTCCAGGAATACCATTAGCAAGTGAATGGTTTTGACCCAAGGTTTTATTAAAAGCGAAAACTATATAAGGTGATGAGAATCATGAAGAACGGGTGTGCATTGTAAGGGTTGTGAACAAACAATTTCTCCAAGGAATATCTGTATGGGCTAGCTCTGGTCTTAACTGACAAATCTGAAACTACGATGCACCCATGGATAGAATGATCTGACGATGATAAATCTCTGGTTTGAATTATGAAGAACTCATGTGGGTATATAGGAAATAGATGAAACGTGGTCTGCAGTAGTGCTGAGGGTCGAAGCCTTCAGAAAGGGGGTTGTAGCTCCCTTCAAGTGGTAGCTGGTAAACGAGAGAAGGTTGTAGCCTTCTGCAGGTGGGTGCCTGCGTGCTGGTATAAGTCTACACCAGCATATATTGTAAGAAGTCTTCTCTATAATAAATATTGAAAACTGAGATTACAGCAGTGGTGGTTTTCTCCCGAATTGGGTTTCCACCTTAAATCCTGGTGTTCATATGTGTTGATGGTTTGTTCTGTTATTTCTGTTCATGCTTAATGCTTATCACATGTAATAAGATATCAGGTCATACTTGTTGAATGCAGTATTGTAACATATGTTTTAAGAGAAAGAAAAGAAAAATTGTTCAGCCCTAAATACTGATTCACCCCCCCTCTCAGTATTTTTCCCAACATTTTGGAGGTCATTAGGAAATTTCAAACCTCAGTAACTTTCACATACGACATCGGATTTGAGTCCCATTCATGGCACCAAAATCGCAGCGACGAGGCCTTTCCAGTCATTCAGATTTCAACCATTTCTAAGCATTTCTATTTTTGAGCATTTTTTCGACTTGGACATGATCTCCTGATCAATGAACAAGATGGAATGCTTCAAATATCATAAAATTTTACATATGACCCATGATTTTAACTTGAATTGGGTCGCTAAACAAGTTAAAACCATGACTACCAAGCTAGAAAATAAATTAACACAAGTATGGAGAAGAAAGAAAATTGGATCAGAAAGCCTCTTGAACACTCAAGACATCAACTCATGTTGTTGATCTAATGAGTACATATTTGGAGGGTATGTTATTCCAAGTCTTGATGGTGAAAAACTTCCAAAAAGGAAACCATGCATACTATTAGTGGGAGCTTTTGATTATTGACTATTCTTGTAGAAGCTATTTGTGAAGAGCCCTATGAAACCCTTGATGAGTGACACATGGAAAATCATCTCTTGATAGATAATCTCTCATGAGTAATTAATTTGAATAAAGTCATGATATTGTGTCTTCACTACACATCCATTATTGAAGATATCTTCCACCTGATCTCAAGGAAACAATCTTTCTTATCTAGAGCAAAAATAAGAGCTAGAGGAGTTTATGCAGGTAGAGGGAGTTGGTTGATAATCTACCCCATCCATTTCCATGAAGCCATGCAGAGGCTTAAGGGGTGCAAGTCCATAATGACAGAGGGAGTTGCAAAGAGAAAAATAACAAGGAGCACCATGATAGGGGGAACAACATATCTATCATGAAGAACTATCATTGATGAAGAAAATACAATGGAGCAGCATTTCAGGAAGAAACTTGATAAGGGGAGTACTTGGACACCTTATTTTCCATTGATGTCAAAGGGGGAGAGAATGTTGAAAGAGAAATAATATTTCCATCAATGACATGGGGGGATATTGTTGGCCATAGTTGTCATTGATGTCAATATGGCATTGTGGGAGATGGAAAATATTATTTTGATGCATGAATAACCCTTTCATGATGTTTCCCTAACATCGTGAAAACCCTAGGAGAAACCCTAAGCAGGAAGATGATGCATATTCCTAGCTACATGATTAAACCATAAAATACTAGTTTTATGATGCCCTAGCCTAGCTAAAATTCCCATGAAAATCTAGATCTATCTAAACAATGAATAACTTTAGATTACTGATGCATATGTGTATATGTCCATGAGAAATTCCTAGGATAAATGCCTAATTTAATTCATTGAAGCCCATGATGCCTTTAAGATGTCCTAATCCTAAGAGATGAAGAATACATGTGAAGAAACACTCTTCTTGCATGTCATAAACTTGAAGGCCTAAAAGATAAATTGAAAATCTGAATCCTAGAGGAAGCCCTAACATTGTCCAAAACATAATATCCTAAAGGCTTCCATGAATAAAATAATGATGAAAATTCACAAAATATAATTTTATTGATGGATAAATGACCTAATTTAAGGATGAATTTGGAATAGGCTTGTAGAGGACATTTTCCCCTTTCCAACGAGCTATTACTCGCCTTATAACTCCTCTTAGTCTGAGAGAAAATGGTTTTTTAAGATGAAATAATATATTTTATGTCCTAGACGACCTAAGCCGACTTGTGTAGGCTAAAATGTCTCATCAAGTGATGTGTCTCTTTGTCAAAGGTCAAAATGTGTATAAATATAAGGTTAAGTGCCTCATTTCAATCATCAATTTTGTTGAAAAATACATAGAAGAAACACATAAACAAGACAAGAGGCCGAGGAGAGAAGTTTGGACATACTTCAGTGTTGGGATATCTTCAAATTCAAAATATAGACTTCAGACTAAGTGGAACAACAAGTTGTGGAAGGGTCAGAACAATGATTACTCTCGAAAACCTCAGACTTGTGAGATTGGTTCTTACCTCATACAAGTAAATATCAAAGGCTCGGATTTGATAGTGGACAAGAGCTCCGAAAGACTTGAAGTATACACCTGTTGTGAAGCTTGGATTGCATATTATAGCTCGGTGCTTGAAGAACAATCACTTGTTTTTTTGGAGCTCATACCATTTCATTTAACAGTCACTGAATTGGCTTGAACCTGTAGCTTTCCATCTACACATGTGGATAAGCACAACACATGTAGAGAGCTCGAACAGTCACAAGGATTTAAGGCTCGATGCAGTGACTAAAACCTTAGGCCTGTGATAACCTCAGAACTGGAATTGGAATCCTGTAATAGGTTGAACTAGAGCTCGGACTCTGGACTTGACCTTTCAAGCTCAAGCCTGGAGATTTTTAACACTGTGGAGGGCTTGCTCAAGCATCTTGTGATCTCAGCAAACCTGTTACAAAACTATTTTATGAAGCTCAGATTTATAGTCAGATTGTATAATTTGGGAGGATATTCTAGCTGAGAATTCGGTCTTCTTGAGATGTCATCAGATCATTTATCACAGTCATCCTGTGGAGCTAATCTCTTGGACTAGGATTTGGATTATTCACCTAGACTTAAAATAAATTCAGAGCTAGCTTAGCAGTTTTTCTTGGAGCTGACCACAAGGTTGGAAGAAATTCGTAGTGGAAAACAATAAGTGTTAGGTTTTTAAGAACATTGGAGAAGATTTGGGATAGTCGTATTGAAGATCCTTGAATATATGAACACCTTTAAGCAGTATTTACCCTTGAAAAAGTAGTGAAAGATTCAGTGAAAGTCTTGAATAAATTTTGGATGAAGGACTTCTTTGGAGGATTCTGAAGTAATTTTTGGAATTGTCTTGGAGACTATCTTGAGCAGCTAGCATACTTGTTGAAGTCTAGTTTGAAAATATTGTGAAGACTTGTTGACTTGTGAAGACTTTTCAATATTTTTTCATTTGTGAATACTAGTGAAGAACTATTGACTTGTGAAGCATTCTTGAAGTTTTGGAGCATGCCTTGGAGAAGCCTTCATTGTATTGGTTAATTCTTGGGGAAACTTATTGAAGACACCTTGAGGCATTATTGAAGAAATCTGAAGACACTTGTAGAAGTTGATCTTGGCTACACCCTTGGATACCATGATGCATTGTTGAAGTCATCATGAGGTAACCTTGAAGATTTTGTTTGGGTAACATGAAGAGTTGTGGAGACACCTTCTAAGAAGAAAAAGTTGTCATTGATGAGGTAAGTTCTTTGAATATCGATTGAGGGAATTGTTGAGGGTGAATATATTGTCAGGTATTGTTGTAGAATATATTGATAACCTTGAAGAACCATTGATATTATCTTTAAGAATTGAAGTCATGGGTTGGATACCTAGATGATAGGAGACCTCAAGAAGACTAGGTTGGAGCCTGTGCCGGTGATAGGGTTGGAGCCCTAGAGGTTGATGCCTCATAAGTGACAAGGTTGGAGCCTTGGGAAGATAGGTTTGGAGCCTCATGAAGTCCAAGTCGGTGCTTGCAAAAATATAGGTTCAAGCCTGGTGGATTGGAGATTGGTGTCTTCATCTAGGGTTGGAGCCCTAATTATTATTGTACTTGATTTATTGTAAATAAGAGGAATGGAGTCCTCATTATTTCTTTATTAATGAAATTAGTATTTTATCATTGTTAATTTTTTGTTCTAATTATAGGTAAAAATAACAACTGTAAATAAATAATGATTCACCCCCCCTCTCATTATTTCCAACAGAATCATGATACTCATAGTTCCGCAAGAGTTGTTATGTAGATGCATAAACCTGTAAAATATATCAAAAAACTTATAGGGTGAATTGAATATAGATAATTAGCACCTAGTTAATTAGCATTAGGATAGTAACGAAAAATGTATTTTCCATTTGATACACACACAAACACACATATAAATAACTTGTTCGAAGCTATGCACTATGTGATTTTTTTTTTTTGTGAAAATTTTGGTGTATGTGACATTGTCTTTCTGTTCCATTTTGCACCTGTCACCCCAAATCTCATTTTCATACAATTTAAAGTTAAGGTTGCCAACAAATATTAATGAACCCATTTTCAAGATTCCACAACTCTCTAGACGATCCCAAAAATATTTTCAGGATGTATATGGAGCATATGTATTAAGGATATGAATCCTTGACCTTGAACATACGATAAATCCAGAAATTCATACACTTGAAAAGTTATTATATGCTGGAAAAAAAATGACATGAGGGTTCCATAATGCAACAAGGACCCCGGATAGTTCATCTGCATCCACCATCGAGACCTTCCAACGAGGAAATTTTTTAAGAAGAATGGACCACACCTTATGACAAGCCATCATGGTCTCTTGAATGAGTATGATCGAAGGCTAATGTACCCCAATGAAATGTATGAGAGTGAGGTTCTTATGGGTGCCCAAAACACCCCTGATATATATAGAAATAATCTTCATGGGGTACAAAAATCAGCAGGCATAAATTCTCTAAGAGCCCAGATAGGTGAGGTCCTAATATCATAAGATGGAGGAGCAAAAACCTCCAATTGGTGAGTCAATTCATGAAAGGAAATACCCTCATCAAGGGTCTTTATGCATCATGGGGTGTCACACACTATGAATGGTCATATTATTACAGGAATTGGGGCTAACAATCACAGAATCCAAAGGAGAAAATGACAAGTGTATATGAAGTGGCACAATAATGACATCAGGATGGAGGCTCAATAGTTCAATGCCACTTCCGATTGAATTAGTTGGAGATGTATTTCCTATGAAAGACCAAAATTTTATAACAAGAGAGGCAATATGGGATGCTTTAACCACCTCTTCCATACAATACGTGGATGGATTGTCCACAAGACCAGGAGAATGAGAGATTAGGGAGCCAGTGTGAAAAGGGGGTAGATATTTGAAAATGGTCGAAGTCCCCACATCACAACTACATGTAGCCTGGAAATCACAACTAGGAGAGGGGAGAGGATCCTGACCCACAAGATCAAGATAAATATCCCCAGGAAGTGACAAAGTATCCATAGATTCATATCCAAGCAAAAAATTTAATGATAAAAGAGGGTGGAAATGCATAGGAGATAAATCCACAAATTTATTAACCAAGTCTGAAGTGTAAACAACTTATAAGTTAGGATTATCAAGAGTGTTAGAATGTCTGGTGTGATAAAACCCTAGAAAATGAAAGGGGATTCTCAGTAATCTATATACTTCCAAGAATAAAAATCGCCCCAAATGAGATCCACCTTCGTAGGAAGACCAGCTGAGAAATCAACTTCAACTAAAATCCATGTTATTACTTATCCATATATACCATCCTTTTTTCATCTATAAAATAAAACTTCCCAATGGAATTTGTGATGTCCATAAGCAATAGATGAGACCATAAAACAAGTGGTAGACTAGCATGTTTCACCCTGAGTTTCTTAGAAGGAACCTCCAGAAAAGGATCAAAACCCCATAGCCAGTGTTGCAGTGACATAAAAATATGACCCTTCACCCAAGTGGTTTTAAAAATATTATCTGCATCATCGACATGAAGGAAGTGGATACAAAACCATTGTTTATAAAGTATACTAATCCCTGGAATATATGTAAGAATATGTTATCACTCTATAATTTAGAAGATTGGCAAGACTAAACTATAAAGCACAACATCAAAACCGCTTTGGAGTCTAGGACCTAGCCTTCCTAGACTCAGAAAGGGCTCTCTTTGTTTTATGATTTAAATTGATTTAGCTTGATGGTTATAAGTACTGATATTAGGCTAGTTATAGTGATGGGGGGTTGTTTGTTTCATTGGTTGTGTGGTTGGACAAATAGGGTTGTACAGGCTATTCCATTGGGCGATGGAGTCATAAAAGGCTGAATTGTGCATCAAATTTTCAAGGGCATTCACAAGGAAAGCTAACTATGCAGACTGGATCTTACTAGCAGTGTGAACATGAGATGGGAGAAAGTAGTGGGTTCAGTAATAGCTAAAGAGTAGTTAAGAATTCTTTAACTACTATTAAATGTAAATGGAGAGCATATTGTCTCTGAATTATGCATTCAGGTCTTAGAGGAAAACATTAAGATAACAAACACATACAGAATTAAGGTGCTCTCTTAGCAAATCTTAATCTAAATTTTCTGTTTTGAAATAAGACAAATTGATGTACGGCATGCGAAGGTAGAGGAAAAACATAAATATAGAGGAAAAACATCACCATTAACACAGCTCAAGAATCCTGTGAACGTTCTCTTATTATTGATACCCATCTCACACAGTTACGGAGTTCCAATACTTCTTACAATGCAAGCTTCAGCAGGGTCCCCCACTTTTCCAACCTTTGATAATGAGAATTCTCGTTGTATTTAACTAAAAACTAAGCTTGTTGCCCTAATATACTCAGGAAAACTTCATTGATTATAATTAGAATAAAATAGACAAGTGGTGGCCATGCAAGGCCTGATCAGACATCTTTGATGACAACCACCTCTGGAATTAGTTATGGACAACTCTTCGTAGATCCAAATGCTTCAATGGCTCCTTGAAAGATCAAACAGTAAGCTCTGAAGGTGGTTGTGATGGTTTCAAAGAGCCAACCAATGGAGGCTTTGACATTTGGCTTTGTTTTACATAAAACCATGCGTTGGGTAATCAAATATGTGCAGTGATGGCCTTTAATTTATTGATGCTGGTGTTGATGTGTTTTGCTGCCCCTTCAATCTCTGTCGTTATAATTATAAAAAGTATGCATGAAACACCATTTATTTCCCAACTCGACCTGTGGTGTCGTGTTGCTACCCGAGCCCTTCTAGCCATGTTTCACCTTATTTCTTCGTAGAATGAGTTTCAAGCCCAATATGCCTAATCGTGGAGGGATAGTGGTTGGTAGACGGGGATGCATGATGGAGGATGTGGCGTGATGACATGGGCAACGTTCATACAGTGGCGACGGTTTGGGAGGACGTTGGAAAGAGTATTTTAGAGGGGGGTGAGGGTGGTAACCAGCATTGGTCAAGGGGGTGTGGAATAATCTCGAGCATGACACGTAACCGGATGGGTGGTATGGGATACTGTCCATTCCAGAGCCCCTCCTCATGATAAAGTTCGAATACTGCAGGGAGGTTGAAACTAGATGAGGGCCGTAGGATATAGAGAGAGGAGTGGAGGCCAGGGAGGAAAGGTGGAGAGCATTTAAAGTTTGAATGACATAGCGCACGGGCGGGACCCAACACGAGCCTTTTTCTACTCAAGTCCTTTCTTTTGTTTTATTACCAAAAATACTTTTGTGCCAGGATAAAACCCTTTTATAAACAAAATAGCGTTAAAAACCAAAATACCGGACTTGAAACCTTTTAAACTTTAATTATGAACTAGCATCGCATCCGCGCACTTTGCAACCTTTATAGTTTAGTTTATAAAGAATAAAATCGGCAATGTGATGCGAAGGGGAGGTGACATGGAGGGTAGGTGATATGGCAGGGAAGGAGTGGGACTGGACCGTAGTGTAGATCGTAGATTTTGGCTTTTAGTTGTAAGATGCGGGAGTTAACTTTTAAAATTTGCGAAGTGCGGGGAAGAGGGACCCACTGGTTATGCGGCGAAGTTTTATGAATTGGGAAGGTTTAAAGCGGTAAGTGTTATGGATTTTATATGATATATGAATATATTACAATGGCTATAAAGTGGTGGGGGTGGAGCTGTGGAGGTAGGGCCAACTTACCGCATTGCAAATTAAAATGGATAGACTACGAGCGCTCACAAAGGTAAGTCAAATGCGATGTGATATCGCAAAATCAGCAATTGCATTATTTAGAGTTTAGTTTCAACATGAAACACATAAAACGTGCGAAATGAAATGAGGGTCCCCACTTTAATTGTGATCGGGAAATGGGAAGCGGAGCAAGGGAAAAATGATGAAAAGGTAAAGTTTGATGTTTTTCAAAGGAAAATGAAATGGAAAAGAAAGTGCGGCAGAGATTGGGTCCCACTTCACATCGCATCGGTGATTTATAAGTTTGGCATTGGATTGTTGTAACAAAACTTTGTGATGGTGATATGTGATGAGGCACAAGGGGTCCCACAAATGTTTTGAGTGAATCTTGTCATATATGTAATATGTGATATATATAACGATAAGGTCTATGGTTTAAATAACACAGTTGTCGATGGGTGGCAGAGCTTATAACATAAAGTTTGAAACTTTATAATAAATGGGTTTATAAAGTAATAAGCCCTGAATGGTTATATATATGAGTTTTGGGGTTTGAATGGGATTCAGAGCATTTTAGAATATGGAGGAAATGAGGAGGGAAAAGAGGATGAATGAAATGAAATGGAACGAGGGCAGAAATGAATTTTGATCCCCATCACACCTTATCAGCAACACTTCCTTCCTTCTACTAGATGGAGAGGCAAATTGATTCCTTTGAAGCTCTTTACAGTCAGGAGTTCCCTTTCTTTCTCTAAAAATAAATGATAGCTATGGAATATTATTTTCAGTAAAAAATATAAGCAATAATCAGTCACCTTGTGATACTATAAATGATAGAACTCTAACAGTGGCTCCATTTGGGGATGGCAGCTCCTTCATGAGGTGCCAAGAACATCATAGAATAGTGGCCTAATCCATTGGGTTGATCCCAAAACTTGCAACTCAATCTGCTACAAAAACTTCTGTGACTGAAAACATACGAGCTGAGGTCAATACTCTCTACAATTTGTAGTCTAGGACACACTTGAACTGAAACTAGACAAAAAAATGAAACTAAACTGGAAGGATGCCTAGAGTACTGAGCTTATTTTCATACCTACCTACCCTAATCTACTGAAAATGTTGCCCTTCTAAACAATGCAATAATGCCAGTGCAACCAGTCAAGGAATTATTTTAATATCTTTGTTCTTTCATTACTCTTTACCATGTTCAAAGACAAACCTGACAATGGTGTTTCATAGAAATTATCAACCTGGTCTTATTTACATGTATCTTGGTACCTTTGAAAAACAACCGACATGCCAGAAATGTATTTTGGCTTGGTGAAGAACAACTCCTCCATATGGACAACCACTGGATCAAGATACTCTTGATTTATTTCTGGGTATTGTGACTCAGCCACCTTAGCTTCATATCCCGGTACTGCAGATCTGCTCTCCTGGTCTACAAGCAACTCGAAAGATGCTTGCATGATACCTGATGAGTGTTGTGCTACTACTTCTACTAAATCAGAAAATGGGGAAGACTGTCTAGTCATATCCATATCATAGCAACTTTTGAGAGCATTATGAACACCGAAAGATTGACTTTGAATGCAGAGACCCTCCAACGCATCTGCTACTGGGTCATGCGGTGCTTTAGGTTGTAGAGTTGGTTCTTCGAAGACCTCATGTTTTCTCTTAAAACTATCAGCCAGAATGTGATCCCAATTCCCTTTCATGATCTGAAATGCACTAAAGCATAAGGGCAAAGAATTAATCTTCATCAATTCATCATCTATTTCAGACTTTGCGATTTCATCTGCTACTTGACATTCGAAAGAACTCAAGGCCTGAACCCCTGGATCTAAAACATATATTTTATCATCCCTGATTTCCTCATCTGATTGGTGAGATATACCTCTTCTCCTGTGATTATCATCTAGAAGGTGAGCTAGATTCCCTTTCATAATATGAAATGAATTGAAGCGTAAGGGTAAAGACTCAAGATGTATTGGTTCTTCCTCTATTTCATATTTTGTGGTTTCAAGAAGGCTCAGGGGGAGTACTTCTGGATCTGAAAAAGGTTTAGGACCATCCCTCTTTTCCACCACTGACTCATTAGAGCATTCCTCCTCCTTCCTATTTGCAACCTACTTGTAATTCTCTCTTAAGAGTGAGGCAAAAGATAGAGGAATTCATTTCGTATTTACTTGACAACTTTCTGCATTTTCTTTCTTGCAATATTTCTCATCATGCAGAGTTTGGTTTTCATCTTTGCATTATGACAACTGAGTTTGTTCCTCCCAAGAACATAGTGTTGGTTGCTTCGAATAATCAGCCTCAACCTCGACTTTATAGTCTTCCTCTTGATAATCATATTCGATATGGGTACCTCTGTATGCAAGGTCATCTATCATGTACATTGTTGCTGAGGATTTCCCTACCTCCTTCTGATTTTGGACTTCATATTTGGCTGTGTTGTGGATAGAATACACGAAACAATCATTTCCTATATTAGGGTGTCTAGGATGGGCTGCAAAATTCTTGGGTACATTGATGTTTGTCTTCTTCGAAACTAATGGAACAATAGGTATCTGAACATCAAGTTCCTTTTTCCTGCTAATCATATGCATCCTTTCGTTGACTGTGTTTGTCAACATATCTAGCTTTATCTCTACAGATATCAATCTCTCTCTTTCTATTTTGTCCTTCTTGATTGCCTTTAACTTTTCTTCTCTATCCAGTAGGTTGGCTTCCACATTTTTCATTTCTTCTGGGGTTGTAGGGTCCCTTTCTCTTAACCGGAATGCCATCTCTGGTTCAAATGCATTTGGGTAGTGCATAAGAGCCCATCCTGGGGGTGGCTTTATCTTAGTAGGTATTGAATGGTATACCTTATTGAACCTGGCTGAAAAGTGTTGTATTATCTCCCCTGGCTGTCTTTTTAAATGGTTATACTTTTCCATGATGAGAAAAAAATTTCCCAAGACCACCCATCTATCTAGGAAAACTTGAGTGAATTGATGAAAATTGCTAATGCTTGCAGCTGGAAGATATTTAAACCAACTTTTAACTTTTCCTTGCAATGTAAGGGAAAACATTCTGATACACACATCATCTTCTCCCACCTCAAACAGATCAAGGAAATTCTCAATATTTTGAATGTGCTTTTTAGCAGTGATATTTGCATTTTTTCCATCAAATTTGGGTAGATTATTGATAAAAATTGCAGGGAGGTCATGTATGATAGGAGGAAAAACTAGAGGCTTATATCTGTCTAGGATTTTTACAGGTATAGGCATTAAAGCAGGAGGCTTATAACCATTTGGAGCTTTTGCAAGAGCAGGAGATGAAGTACAAGGCTCATGTGCCACTAGTTTTTCTACAAGTGCATCAGGGATATTCACAGGTGTAAAAGTATATATATGGTCTACAATTTGGGGCTTAGCTTCTTGAGGCTCATAAAACTGCCAATGATCAATGTAAACTTCAGCAGTGTACTCTTGATCAGCCTTAAAGTAGGATAGAATATAGTTACAGATAAAAACAACAATTTCTTGAATCCAATTTGGGTTTGAATACTTTCTCCTTCTAGGCTGACTGGTCATGTTTCAGGTCCTTCCTCTAGTGGAGTCATTGAATGGAACTGGTTTGAATTGGAGTCTTCAGGTGGATGATTTTAACTTTCTTGCAGCTGGTTGTTGTCCACCATCAACAACCAGATACCAATCTTGGCAAATACGTGAATCATCTAATTTTGAGTGGGGTTTCAGAGTTCTGAATACACACTAAGCATTTTCAATAACTCAGTCCCTAGTATGGTTGTCATTATGTTATCACTCTATAATTTAGAATATTGTCAAGACAAAACTATAAATCACAAAATCAAAACCTCTTTGGAGTCCAGGACCTAGCCTTCCTAGACTCAAAGAGGGCTCTCTATTTTTTATTATTAAATTGATTTAGCTTGATGGTTATAAGTACTGATATTAGGCTAGTTAAAATGATGGGGATTTGTTTGTTTTATTGGTTGTGTGGTTGGATAGATAGGGTTGTAGAGGCTATTCCATTGGGCGATGGAGTCATAAAAGGGAGAATTGTGCATCAACTTTTCAAGGGCATTCACAGGGCAAGCTAACTATGCAAACTGGATCTTACTGGAAGTGTGAATATGAGATGGGAGAAAGTAGTGGGTTCAGTAATAGCTAAAGAGCAGTTAAGAATTATTTAACTATTCTTCAACGTAAATGCAGAGCAGATAGTCTATGAATTATGCATTCTGGTCTCAGAGGAAAACATTAAGATAACAAACACAGACAGAAATGTGATGCGATATCGGAAAATCGACAATCACATTATTTAGATTTTAGTTTCAACGCGAAACACGTAAAAAGTGTGAAATGCGATGAGGGGCCCCACTTCAATTGCGATCAGGAAATGGGAAGCAGAGCAAGGAAAAAAATGATGAAAAGGTAAAGTTTGATGTTTTTCAAAGGAAAATGAAATGGAAAAGAAAGTGTGGCAGATATTGGGTCCCACTTCACATTGTATCGAAAATTTATAAGTTTGGCATTGGATTGTTGTAACAAGACTTTGCGATGGTGATATGCAATGAGGCACAAGGGGTCCCACCAATTTTTTGAGTGACTCTTGTCATATATGTAATATGTGATATATATAACAATAAGTTCTATGGTTTAAATAACATGGTTTTCGATGGGTGGCGGAGCTTATAACATAAAGTCTGAAACTTTATAACAAATGGGTTTATAAAGTAATAAGCCTCGAACACTTATATATGTGGGTTTTGGGGTTTGAATGGGATTCAGAGAATTTCAGAATATGGAGGAAATGAGTGGGGAAAAGAGGGTGAATGAAATGAAATGGAACTAGGGCAGAAATGAAGTTTGATCCCCATCACACCTTGTCAGCAACACTTCCTTCCTTCTACTAGACGAAGACGCAAATTGATTCCTTTGAAGCTCTTTACAGTCGGGAGTTATCTTTCTTAATCTAAAAATAAATTATAGCCATGGAATATTATTTTCAGTAAAAAATATAAGCAATAATCAGTCACCTTGGGATATTGTAAATTACAGGACTCTAATAGAATCGAAACCCAATGTTTCTCCACCCATTCTCGTGTTTGATTTCCATCCATCCTAGAATTTATCCACTTACTGACCAATGCCCATTGCTAAAGTCCAGCCACATGGTCCTAGAAGATGTATGAATCGTAACCAGCTGATGCACCTCAATTTCCACCTTGAAAGGGTTTTTTTCCGATCACCTTGATAGGAATTCACCTGTTGAAAACCTTGATCGAGCAATTTTTTCTGAGTGAATGTCGAATCAAGGCGAACCACGTAGTCTAGAAAATAATTAAATTGATACCCCATCCTAGTGTCACTTGGTGTGAAAGATGTTACACGTTTCTCTGCCTCGATATTCACATTGAAAAATACCCCAACCTCAAGAGAAGTTGGGAGGAGAATAGAACAAATCGTCGTAGTCTAACTAGTCTGTTTTTTGTCCTAAAAATCATGGAAATTTTGGCAACATTTTGATAAAATCTGACGGGAATTTTTGTAAATGTAGGTTACAGTTGTAAAACTTCAATATTTTGGGTGCCTCAAAGGTTTTTGATGGTCCTTAATCCATTTCCACCATAAACAACATGATTTTACAATCCAACTCACTTTTGACCTTCCAAAATTTTGCCATAAACACTACTACTACTAGATTTTTTGAATTTTTTTTGCTCGAATTCCACCCACTTTTGACCTTCCAAACAATTCCTACGCTTCATAGATGATGCCCAATCAATCTGATGGCCAACCAAATCCATATTGAAAGGAACCTATTACGATCCAACTCAACAAAACTAATGTGAGGTATCTAGATGAGTAAATATACCCTACCAATAGCAAGTCAGATATCCTCAACTGGAAAGGAAAATAATATAAGCCAACACAAGAGCACTAAATGAAGGAATCAAAAAATCAATAAATAAGTCAAAACCATCAGCACGTCACCAAATTTTTTTTGAAATCCCAATATGTAAAAGCCTGCAATAGTGTAGAAATTTATATAAATTCTATATCAATGGATTCAATCTGATCTTGTGATGTACTAAAACAAGATATTGAATCCTTCTACAATATTTGTGGAATACAAAACACGATCACTCAATCACATGCAAGTAAGAGAAAGAAGTAAATCAATTGCACAACACAAGATCACTAGAAAATTTGGCCCAATTTCCGACGGCCACTTCGTCGCTATTCCGACACATAGTCGTCGCAAGAGCGATAGTTTGAGGCCGGACAAAACATGGTTAGCCATTACGTCGCAATTCCGATTTTTGCCAAAGTGTCACAATACCGACACTTTTTCTGACATTTTGCAAAGTGTTGCGATTCCTTCGTTTTATAAGCGTCGGTCTTCCGACAAACCACAACTGTCGGTCTTCTGACGATCACAAACTGTCGGTCTTCCGATGCTTTTCAGATTTCATAAAAACGTCGCAATTCCAACGTTATGGCTTCCAACGTTTAATTCCAACGTTTTACAAACCATCGCAATTCTGATGAAATATCATCTGATGTTTAGTCCAACACTTATGTAACGTCGCTTTAGCGACAAAAAAGCTAAAAATATTTAAAAAGGAAACATCGCTCTTCCGACGATCGAGGCGTCGGTCTTCCGACGCAAATGTAAAATTATTAAAAAAAATAACGTCTCTCTTTCGACGTTTAAGCCGTCGGTATTCCGACGAAAAAGTCAAAATATTAAAAAAATAACGTCACTCTTCCGACATCTAAGGCATCAGTCTTCCGACGCTTAGTTAAAAATATTTAAAAAAATATATATTGTCTAATGTGGTTCAACACAAATATATTGCACCAAATTTTATCGAGGAATGGATTAAATAGACTAAAATTTCTAAAGTTAATATTTATGTTATGGAGAGATGTTTTAAACTATTTCAATTTAATTGATTCTGGTCTAGCATATAAAGTAGGAAATGGACATAAGGTTAGAATTAGAGTCGATCCATGGCCAAGAAGTGGTGACAAACATTGGATGGCACAACCTATAATTAATTTTCTTCGTGACAATGGAACACTAAACTACCACATTTCGACAACCCAACTCAATTTACCATTTGGAGGCAAGGATGTAAAATGACATAAGTATTGGAGTTGGATGTAGGATTTCATGAGGAACGGAATATGTATTTGGAAGCATTGACATAGTCAATGAATCAGTGGGGGAGAAGAAACAGTGAATTTTTCCTATTCATCTCCTCATTCTCAAAATTTCAATAAGGGATTTATTTTATTGTGTCAATAAGAAGGATTTGTTTTGTTATAATCAGCAAAAAGGGACCTGTTCAAGCAAAAATATGCAGTGGGACCTGTTTAAACAATATTATGTAGAGGGACCTGTTCAAGAAAAATTTATCAGCAGAGGGACCTGTTCAAAGGCTGCATCAATGGCACACAAGGCAGCATCAACATATTTCAAGGCTGCATTAACAATTTTTAAAGGTTTCCTATCAAAATTTAAACATGGCTACATCAATATGTTCTACAACATCAAGAAGGATAGAAGCTGCATCAACATGACTTTTCAAATTTCAAGGGACATGTTTATACTCATTTTCAAGGGACCTGTTTATACTCATTTTCGAGAGACCTATTTTGAAGACAAAGACCAATCACATATGTACAAATCCAACTAGTTACACCTGCAAAAGATCAAATCAGGACTATATCAGCCAGCAAGTGTAAAGGATTGTAAGATTTTTGTTTTTAGCACTTAAAATTCCTATGATTATTTTAGTGTTAAATAATTAATCTATGGTTACTTATTAATATCAATTTCACAACCCATATACCACTACTCCTAAACATCTTAACCTATGCTATCACTTTTAAAAACCATAGCGCCCATAAAGCTATCCTATATGCCTAATGGTTTTTACATGCCTTTATACCCGTCATGCCTATTTCTATATAAATTTCATAACCTATTCCTATACACTCACCTCTATTTCTATATCACACATATCACCACTACAGACCTTAGCCTATATTTATGCTGGCTATACCCCTTCAGACCTTTTTATAAACTCATAAACCTTTCAAATAAACCACTACCAGCAAAGTACCAACCACTGCCAACAAAGTACCAACGGGTCTATAAGGCCTCTCCGCGGCCTTATTAGACATCTAATGAGAAGACATCTGTTAAGTTTCAATCATTCTGACTGCCAGATAGTACAAAAATGTTCTTCACGGCATTTTTCTATTTATGAATGTATTCACCATGATCTATCATTTCTCTGCAACCACGATTCTCTGTGACCACATCTACAGACCCTGCAAACAAGACTACGGTCTCTGCTAACAAGACCCTATCCTCTGCGCCATCATCATATCAATTCCATTTCATGATAGCAGGCTAAATTTTGATTTTTTCCAATCACAAAGTTCGGCACAAGTCCGAATTTATGAGGTTAAGTTCGGGCTTTGTGGTTTAAAAATAGAAATACCACGAATATAGTTTAAAGACACTTGCCAAGATACACTTCTTAGAAAAAGGGAGAAACATAGGCGATGGGGATTATCCAAAATAAGAATTTAGCTCAGAAATTCGAGGCCAGCCGAGAAATTTGAAGACAACTCAGAAATTTAAGGTCAATCAGCCCAAGTGCAATAGAAGAGGTAACAATTAATTAAAAACCCTGGTTAATAATTTTTGTTTTACAAATCATAGGCAGACAGGGTTAAAACAGTGAAGTTTTAAATGGCAAATAGGGCAGAGCCAAAAAAGTTTGACAGTTCAAAATTTCATGAGGATTGTGTCAAAATTTTAAGAGAAAAACAATGGTTACGTTTCTTTGAAAAATTCAATGGGTATAATGAAGAAGTCACGAAACAATTTGTGTTTTCATTCAATGGAGAAAAAACCTTAATAGTGAATCTTTCCTTTAGAATTTCAGAAGACACAATAGCTTAGGCAATAGACATTAATCCAGAGGGGGAGAAATATTTTAAAACCAAGCAGTTCAAAGAAAAATCATGGACCCAATTTATGTCTAGATCAAGAGTTTCTTCAGTAAATTGGAAAAAAGGAGTTCCTAGGAGTTGGCTCATTCATCCATGGGATGAAATGTTTTACATCATCCAAAAGTTTATCACATGTGAAGGGAGATACATTATAGTATATTTATATCACATCAAGATCTTGTTGCACTTAAAAGGGCAATGTACCATCAGTTTGCCTTATTTCCTTTGACAGAGCTTAACCAAGATGTTAAAAACTATTCAGAAACAGAAGGTTAATGAGGATAAAAGTTTGTGTCATTTTGGTTTGATTAAAATTTTAATTGAGTCTGAATTGCAAAAGAGAGCAATAACATGGGAAGGATTCTTAATTTCCAATAAAATCAAAACCAACGAAGATGAACAAGAAAAACAAGGAAGTACAGAATTTATGGTTGATGTGGTTGAAATAAATGAGGAAACTCCTGAATTCAGATCAATCACTGTTGCCCAGCCTAGTAGCAATGTAAAAACAAGAAGAATGAGGCAAGAAGATGCTAATATAATTGCAAAAGATAAAATTTTCACTTCCTATACAAGAAGATCCAGGAGGATAAAAGGAACGACATTGCAAGAGGATGATGACCTACAACCAGAACAGGATGTACAATTAGAACAAGATGTGCAACCAGAACAGGATGCAGATATATAGGAAATGGAAATTGAAGGTAATAAGGAAGAAGAAAAAGAGCCAACACCTTCAAACAGAAAACAGAAGGAGCTAGAGAAACAAATTCAAGACTTGAAAGAAGAACTCATGGAATAAGAGTTATTAGAAAGAGTTGTGAATAAAGAAAATGAAGCATTAAGAGAACAAAGCAAGAAAATTCAAAGGAAAAATGAAAAATTGAAGAAGAAAATCATAAAACTCAAAGCCAAACAAACTGAAATTTTCAAATGGGCTGGAAAATGGTATCAGCAGAAGAAAGACATGAAGACCAAGTACAAAAGGATGAAGACTGAATATCAAGCACAGTCGAAGAATGTAGAAGTTTTATTGCAGGCTGCAGAAGCAACAAACAGAGGAAGTTCATCAGGTTAGCATGAGGACATGCAAAACCATGTGTTTGGGGGAGATGTTGGTATCATTTTATGGCCTACCTTTTTATCCAAAAATCTCATCACTATCCACCATTTTCTTCACTAAACCTCCATAAATTCCTTATATCTTATTGAAATTGAATAATATAGTATCATGATTGTTATTTTTACATTAAAACCAATTTGTGGAATTTTTGTGTTAAAAAAATTAAAAAATTTTAAGAAATTACAGGATGTGGTAACTTCCTATAAATGCTTTATGTTCTGACATATGGCGCAATAGGTAAACCAAAATGAAGGACGTGGGCTTGATCTGGAATTTACACAGATGGTAAAAGATCTATCCAACCTCAGATTCGAAGTTCCGAAGTATCTGGTCAACGCTGGTCAAACCCAGCTAGTTTAGCAGAAAAATCTATATCATAAATGAATGGGCTTGATATTTTTCTTATGTTTAGGGATTCAAACTAATTCGACCTGCTTTGGAGGTAAGTTAATTTTTTGTGGAATGATAATAGCCTCCTTTTGTTTGTAATCTATGATAAATAAGTAGTAGAAGCATGTAATAGGCTAGGTGTGAAAAGAGAAGAAGTAGATACGTGGAGAAGACATAAGAGTATGTACAAGTTTCAGAACTCTATTTTGATGTAATCGATTTCCAGATTTTAATAAGAGATAGAAATTCGATCATTCATGGTGTTATGATTTAGCGTTTTCTTCATTTGAAGTTTCTCCAAGTGTGCCTGCAAGTGTGGAGGCCCCCATGCCATGTTGGTACACTTTTTCTTTATGTTTCCATTAGATTTATATATTCAAATCTGATTTAGTATTTTCATTTAATTTTCATACTGTGAGTTCATAGATTTCGATTAGTTGTGTTTATGATTTCAGTCATTATCTCTATTTTATGGTTTATGGTTATAATTGAAAAATTCGATTACTAGATTAATGAGTAGACCTTGTAAGAGGGTTTAATTGTGTATTGAATTCAAGATTATCTCCATGATCTCTGTTTTTAATGAATTTGATTTAAGTGTGCTGATTTGAAAGAGACTTTGTGAGTAAAGTCCTTGTAAGAGGACTGGAATCTCAAACAAACCATAGGAATTAGATCATTGATTTTAGAGTGTTAATATAAGAACTTGAAAGAGATTTTGTGAATAAAAACCTTGTAAAAGGATTAAAATCTCAGACAACCATAAGCACTCTGGTTTTAGAATGTTAGATCAGATTTAATTAAATAAGTGTTTAAAGTGTGTAAGGGACCAAATGTCAGTCTCTTGTAAAAGGGTATTGGAACCTACTACAATAAACCTTCACTTAGGAAATTAGATTCTTCTAGGTCTATATACATTAGACAAGTGCCTCTAAGAATACCTACTTGGGTTGACAAGAATTTAAGCCTAATATAGAGTAGTAGATTAGACCAAACAGTGGACTTGAAGACCATGTTCATCCCAGAATGAGCTCAAAATGTACTTTTGTTTTTGGATTGATGAAATAGAAGGACAGTGTTGTCAAAAAATAGTGAAATGGAGATCCCATAGGGGGCCTCCACCTTTACCACCCATGGATTTTGAAATGAGAAACTCGCATCCATAAATATGAAGTCCAAAGAATGTGAGGCAGTCGACACCCTTGCTTGAATACTATGTTAATGTATATAATAGACCCCAGAGATGATCATTTGAATCTCATATAGGGTCATAGTTATAGAGATCACCAAGCATAGGAGAGGTATACCTTCAGCCTCTCAAATAGTAGGTTTCTTCCAACTACCTAAAAGGCTTAACAGGTGTCCATGGATCAACAATATACTTACTTTTGCTTCCTCAATAACATTTGGGAGGATTGAAAAATAGTCAAAAGTGTGGTGATTCCATTTGCAATGACTAAAACTTAAACCTACAATTTCTTGCTCTCTGCCCATACAGAGATGAATTTGTCTACTCTTCTGGCAAAGAGTTTGAACATGGTGTATCCCAGCATGATAGTCTTGCAATTAATTGATTCATTTTGATCATCATATTTATAAAGATGATTGATTTAAGAAACTTCATCGGGGGTAAGGCCAGAAGAGACTATCTAAAGCAAAAGGTTCTCAATATGAATAGGTAAGATAGTCAGAGTATTTTTAAGGAATTTGTCTTTCAATTTTTCTAGCTTCTAAGCCTTATTAGAATGGAATTTGAAAATTGCTCTCATGATCATGCAATCAATGTAACAACAACCATACAATCTGGGATTGATGATGAAAGGTGGTTGGTTGCAGATGTCATATAATAAGGTGACATTATTTTGAGCGAGGTGTTAGAATCAGTAATGGTGCAAGCAGGCACTTCAGTAAGAATCTACTGTACAAGGATTTAGTGTAGACACTAATTTGTTGAAGAATCGCTTTTCATTTTTAGAGGAGGTATTATCGTATTAGTGTTTTCCTGAGAAAACTGCCTTTATAAAGAGGCTTTTCAAAGTTCAGAATGCAATCATTAAAGCCAAACATTGATTACGAGGCAAAGTCAGATTCTAGTATCTCTAAAGCAGTTCATATAGACTATTGATAAAAAACTTTATGAACATATACCTGAGCAATCAATCGTGCAAGAAGTGAACATCGCAAATTCCTGACCCCTGCACCATCAGCTTGCCTGTAGGTTTCAATTATACGAGTGAATACCTCCTTGCTTAATAGAGTTTTTTGTTCCTCGGTCAGTGATACAAACTGTGGCACTATTGGAATTTCTAGGGATTGATCTTTCGCAGATTGATTCGTTTCTGGATTAGAGGAGATGATTGTTTCTAGATCATAGGATATGATTGTATTTGGGTCAGAGTTTACTTCCAATTTATTATGTGAAGCAGTTCAACAGTTTACTTCATGCATTAAAAAAAAAAACATAAAGCATGAACGAGGTCGTACCTCTGCGGCTTGAGATTGGGACTTGCAGAGACACGAATGAAAACACTATGCGGCTTCAGATTGGGACTTTTTATGAAACCCTGTACAAAACAAAAAACCACATAATTTTAGCAAATTAAATCCTACATTTCAAAAACACAAGGTCAAGGATTCGAATCTCAAAAAGACACATACCTTGAGGCAATCACAGTTCTCAGTCTCCTTCCTAATGACATCAAGCACAGAATCAATGAGCTCGGCTCCTTCTGTGTAATGCCCCTTGGCCCAGTTGTTTTTCCAACCCCAGATTGGCCAAAAATGGAGTTATAAGGTATGAAGACCTGTCCATAACCCTTTCAAGCTATAGATCTGAAGTGCCCTGATATCTCTCAGTAGGATCCATTCCGTGTTCTTCACAGACCACTTCCGAAAACTTGGAACCGATCTGGTTGCCACATTTTCCCCCCTGAATGCGAAGGATCTCTGCAATTTTTTCTATCGACCCAACTCAGATTTGGATTAGATCCTCCCTCCTTCCCTAGAAAAACCATGCAACCGAAGGAAAATGAACGAGGGAAATTAAACCTTTTGATATTTAAAAAATTTTGACATTTTGAAATGAAACACGTGTGTTTTTTTTAAGGCCACTCAAATTAATTTAAAAATAAATATTTTTTAATAATTATAATCATTTTAAATAACTAAAATAATTTCTAAATAATTAAATGTTTGTTTATTTTGATTGTTTAAAAATATTTACAATCAAAAAAATTAAACATATCTTTTTGAGAAGCAATTAAAGTTATATGAGTAAATAATGGACTAATTTTTGCATATAGTAATCCTTCTACCCTACTAAATCATCATGCTTTATTAAAAGGAGTTTTAAACTTTACACTATTAAATTATGTTGTATTTTAAATATTTGGAGTTTTAATCTCTTTTTTTTAAATATATATTTTTTCTTCATAATTTATGTATTATGTATATAGGGGGTTAAATGGGTTAGGCTGGTTGGGAAATAGGGTTTAAGGGGTTATGGGTTAAGGGTTTAGAGGTTGAGGGTTTAGGGGGCTAAATGGGTTAGGGGTTTAGGGGTTTAGGGGGTTAAATGGTTTAGGGGTTAAGGGTTTAAGGGTTAGTGGTTAAGGGTTTAGAGGTTTAGGGTTTAGGGGTTAAATGGGTTAGGGGTTTAGAGGTTTATGGTTTAGGGGGTTAAATGGGTTAGGGGTTTGGAATTAGGGTTTAATGGGTTAGGGGTTAAGGGGTTATAGGTTTAGGGTTTAGGGGGTTAAATGGGTTAGGGGTTTAGGGGGTTAGGGGATTTAGCAGTTAAGGATTTTAGTGGTTAGAAGTTAGGGGCTAATGGGGTTAGGTATTAGGGGGTTAGATGGGTTAGGGGTCGGGAATTAGGGTTTAAGGGGTTAAGGTTAAGGGTTTAAAGGTTTAGGGTTTAAGGGGTTAGGGGTTAAGGGTTTATAGGTTTAGGGTTTAGGGGGTTAAATGGGTTAGGGGTTTACTAGGGGTTTAGGGGGTTAAATGGGTTAGGGGTTAAGGGTTTAGGAGTTAGGGGTTAAGGGACGTTTAGAGGTTTATGGTTTAGGGGTTAAATGGGTTAGGGGTTAAATTAGTTGCTTATTCTTTGCATCTCAATGTAACAATTTTGTAAGTATTGTTGCTTGTTGCCATGTCTTCTTTATTTATTAATTTATAGTATTTGTTAGCCATTGCTTTACATTTATTGATGAAAATGTCTATTGCAATCAAACCAAATGTATGTTCAATCTCCAGTTTCAAACTCAGCCATAGTGTTGTCACACAATTTAAGACTGGAGAATGGCCATCTGATGAAGTCTTAATAACCAGACTGCACCTCATGACTACTCCATAAAATATTAAGTTCGAGTGTCCCACAATCATGAGAAATTTGGCTCTTATACTCTTGCTCCACCTGACTGTGTCCAAGAAATACCCTTGTTTATTGCAAAAACATCCTAATGTTGTCGACCTTGTCCCTTAACAGACCAAGGAAACATATGTGACTGAGAGGAATGGAAAGCACTACAAAGTTGAAGAGAGTACAAAAGATTAAGATGGTTTAAAGGATAAGCTTGAACTAGAATGTAGCAGTGTTGACACAACTAAAAGTTGTCCCAAACAAATAGTTGATAATGCGAAACCTTCTTCTGTACCATTCAAGCAAGACTACATTCATGTGAGAGAAAGAAGAGGCCAAGTGACTGATAGACATAGCCTGGAAGAATATAGGGTATGGTTCTCTCTTTTTGATGAAATATTTTATCTACATTTTGTCTATCGAAGATTAACCATTTTAACCTTGCCAACAAGGTGGAATTAACCCAATCGTAGGTCCCAATATGTCATGATATATATTAACTCTATATATATATGAGAAGGAATAATTATAAAGACATAGATTGATAGAGGTGGCGAGACAAGGGGAGTCACAAGGGAGAGATGGAGATAAACTAAAGGAGAGGGGGGGAGAAGGAATGGATCAGCTGAGAGAGAGAGAGGGAGAGGAGTGAGAGAGGTAGAGAAGGGTAAGAGAGGGAGATAGTGACACAAAGATGGAAGGGGGGCAGAAAGAAGGATAGAGGGAGGTATATAGCTGTGAGAGGATTGGAGGGTAGAGAGAGAGAGAGAGAGAGAGGGAGATTGGGGAAGAGAGAGGTCATTCCAGATGCTCTGAAAGTGTTGAGGCTTCAGCCAGGTCACAAGTATTGTCTGCTAGGAAGGCTTTCTAAAGAATTTGGCTGGCATCACTATGCCACTATTACGGAATTAGAAGGGAAAAGAAAGGCAAAGGCTCGGGTGTCATATGAGAGAAGGAAGCAATTGGAAAAATTGAGATCAAAAGCAGTGGAGTTATCCAAAAAGCAGCTTACCCCAGAGATGGATAAGATAAAACTTGACAGCATATTGGTCAATTTCCTTGACCCTTTATTGGTTATTCAGAAGGAGTATGAATACACCACCGTTAATATCAAGGTAACTGGCCCCTAGAAAATCAAGGGGTTAAGGGGTTTAGGGGTTCGATGTTTGGGGTTAGGGGTTAAGGGTTTAGAGGTTTAGGGTTTAGGGGGTTAAATGGGTTAGGGGTTAAGGGTTTAGAGGTTTAGGGTTTAGGGGGTTAAATGGGTTAGGGGTTTAGGGGTTTAGGGGGTTAAATGGGTTAGGGGTTAAGGGTTTAGAGGTTTATGGTTTAGGGGTTAAATGGGTTACGGGTTTAGAGGTTTATGGTTTAGGGGGTTAAATGGGTTAGGGGTTGGGAATTAGGATTTAATGGGTTAATAGGGGTTAAGGGGTTATAGTTTTAGGGTTTAGGGGGTTAAATGGGTTAGGGTTTTAGGGAGTTAGGGGATTTAGCAGTTAAGGATTTTAGGGGTTAGAATTTAGGGGCTAATGGGGTTAGGTTTTAGGGGGTTAGATGGGTTAGGGGTCAGGAATTAGGGTTTAAGGGGTTAGGGTTAAGGGTTTAATGGTTTAGGGTTTAAGGGGTTAAGGGTTTATAGGTTTATGGTTTAGGGGGTTAAATGGGTTAGGGGTTTACTAGGGGTTTAGGGGGTTAAATGGGTTAGGGGTTAAGGGTTTAGAGGTTTATGGTTTAGGGGTTAAATGGGTTAGGGGTTAAATTAGTTTCTTATTCTTTGTGTCTCAATCTAACAATTTTGTAAGTATTGTTGCAGCTTGTTTCCATGTCTTATTTATTTATTAATTTATAGTATTTGTTAGCCATTGCTTTACATTTATTGATGAAAATGTATATTGCAATCAAACCAAATGTATGTTCAATCTCCAGTTCCAAACTCATCCATAGTGTTGTTACACAATTTAAGTCCTAAGAATGGCAAACAGGCCACTCGAACGTGCACAAGGCACCCAGGCGGTCACAACTTAGCAAAACTGATACGGGCGCCCTCGAAAGAAATGGCCCGACCCGATCGCGCCCGGTCGAGCGACCTCACACAGCGCGACATGGAAGGCCCGAACGAATGATGCCACAAGGGAGAAAATGGCAAACGAGCCACCCGAACGTGCACAAGGCACCCAGGCGGTCACAACTTAGCAAAACTAATACGGGTGCCCTCGAACGAAACGACCCGACCTGACTCGAACGTGCTCGATCGGGCGACCTCACACAGCGTGACACGACGCGCCCGACCGAATGATGCCACAAGGGAGCAAACGACAAACGAGCCGCCCGAACATGCACAAGGCACCCGGGTGGTCACAACTTAGCAAAACTGATACGGGCGCCCTAGAACGAAACATCACAACTTGAACGTGCTTGGTTAGGCGCCCTCAGAAGGTGCAACACGGCACGCCCAACCGAACGATGCCACATTAAGGGAGAAAATGGCAAACGGGCCACCCGAACGCGCCCGGTCGGATGACCCCACATGGCGCGCCCGACCGAACGATGCCAGAAGGGAGAAAATGGCAAACAGACCGCCCAAACGTGCACAAGGCACATGGGTGGTCACAACTTAGCAAAACTGATACGAGCACCCTCGAACGAAACGACCTAACCCGAACGCGCCCGGTCGGGCAACCTCACACAACGCGACACGGTGCGCCCAACTCAACGATGCCACAAGGGAGAAAATTGAAAGGGAGGCGCTTGAATGTGCACAAGGCACCCGGGCAGTCACAAATTAGCAAAACTGATACGAGCGCCCTTGAACGAAATGACCCGACCTGACCGCGCCTGGTCGAGTGACCTCACACAGCACAACACGACACGCCCGATCGAACGATGCCACAAGGGGGAAAATGGCAAATGGGCCACCCGAATGTGTACAAGGCACCCAGGTGGTCACAACTTAACAAAATTGATACGGGCGCCCTCGAATGAAACGACCCGACCCAAACGCACCCAGTCAGGCGACCTCACACAACGGGACACTGCGCGCTCGAACGAACGATGCCACAAGGGAGAAAACATCAAACGGGCCACCCGAACGTGCACAAGGCACCCAGGCAGTCACAACTTAGAAAAATTGATACGGGCGCCCTCGAACAAAATGGCCCGAACTGACCCGAACGCGCCCGGTCGGGGGAACTCACACGGTGCGACACGGCGTGCCCGACCAAATGATGCCACAAGGGAGAAAATGGAAAACGGGCCACTCAAACGTGCATAAGGCACCTGGGCGGTCACAACTTAGCAAAACTGATACGGGCGCCCTCGAATGAAATGGCCCGACCTGACCCGAGCACGCCCGGTCCGGCGACCTCACATGGTGCGCCCAATCGAACGATGCCACAAGGGAGAAAATGGCAAAAGGGCCACCCAAATGTGCACAAGGCACCCGAGTGGTCACAACTTAGCAAAAATGATACGGGCGCCCTCGAACAAAATGGCCCAACCCGACCTGAACTCACCCAGTCGGGCGCCCAACCGAACGATGCCACAAGGGAGCAAACGGAAAACAGGCCACCCGAACGTGCACAAGTCACTCGGGCGGTCACAACTTAGCAAAACTGATATGGGTGCCCTCGAACGAAACGGGCCGACCCAAATGCGCCCGGTCTAGCGACCTCACACGACGCGACTTGACGTGCCCGAACGAACGATGCCACATGGGATAAAATGGCAAACGGGCCGCTCGAAAGTGCACAAGGCACCCGGGCAGTCACAACTTAGCAAAACTGATACAGGCGCCCTCGAACAAAACGTTCTGACCTAAACACGCCCGGTCGGGCGACCTCACATGACGCGACACGGCGCGCCGGACCGAACGATGCCACAAGGGAGAAAACGGTAAACAGGCCACTCGAACCTGCACAAGGCACCTAGGTGGTCACAACTCAGCAAAATTGATACAGGCACCCTCAAACGGAACGACCCGACCCGATCACGCCCGGTCGGGCGACCTCACACAGCACGACATGGCACACCCGACCGAACGATGCCACAAGGGAGCAAATGGCAAACGGGCCGCCCAAACGTTCACAAGGCACCGGGCGGTAACAACTTAATAAAACTGATACGGGCGCCCTCGAACGAAACGGCCCGACTCGAACGCACCCGGTCGAGCGACCTCACATAGTGCGACACGGTGCACCCAAACAAACGATGCCACAAGAGAGAAAACGGTAAACGGGCCACCCAAATGTGCACAAGGCACCCGGGCAATCACAACTTAGCAAAACTGATACGAGCACCCTCGAACGAAACGGCCAGACCCGACCTGAACGCGCCCGGTCGAGCGACCTCACATGGTGCAACATGGCGCGCCCGACCGAACGATGCCACAAGGGAGCAAGCGGCAAATGGGCCACCCGAACATGCACAAGGCACCTGGGCGATCACAACTTAGCAAAACTGATACGGGCGCCCTCGAACGAAACAGCCCGACCCGAACGCGCCCAGTCAGACAACCTCACACAACGCGACACGACGCACATGATTGAACAATGCCACATGGGAGCAAACGAAAAATGGGCTGCCCGAACATGCACAAGGCACCTGAGCAGTCACAACTTAGCAAAAATGATATGGGCACCCTCGAACGAAACGGTCCGACCCGAACGCACCCGGTCGGGCAACCTCACACAGCACGACACGCTGTGCCCGACCGAACGATGCCACAAGGGATAAAACGGCATACAGGCTGCTCGAACATGCACAAGGTACCTGGGCGGTCACAACTTAGCAAAACTGATACGGGTGCCCTCGAACGAAATGGCCCGACCCGACCCGAACGCGCCCGGTCAGGCGACCTCACACGACGTGACACGACGCGCCCGACCGAACGATGCCACAAGGGAGCAAATGGAAAATGGGCCGCCTGAACGTGAACAAGGAACTCGAGTGGTCACAACTTAGCAAAACTGATATGGGTGCCCTCGAACGAAACGACCCAACTTAACCCGAACGCGCTCGATCAGGCAACCTCACTTGGCGCGACACGACGCGCCCGACCGAACGATGCCATAACGGAGCAAACGGAAAACGGGCCACCTGAATGTGCACAAGGTACTCGGGTGGTCACAACTTAGCAAAATTGATATGGGCGCCCTCGAACGAAACGGCCAGACCCGACCTGAACGCGCCCGGTCAGGCGACCTCAAACGGCGCGACACGGCGCGCTCGACCGAACGATGCCACAAGGGAGCAAATGGAAAATGGATCGCCTGAACGTGCACAAGGCACCCGGGCAGTCACAACTTAGCAAAATTGATATGGGCGCCCTCGAACTAAACGACCCGACCCAAACGCTACCGGTCGGGCGGCCTCACACGGCGCACCCGACCGAACGATGCCACAAGGGAGCAAACGAAAAACGGGCCGCCCGAACGTGCACAAGGCACCCGAGCAGTCACAACTTAGCAAAAATGATACGGGTGCCCTCAAACGAAATGGCCCGACCCGACCCGAACGTGCCCAGTCGGGCGACCTCACACGACGCGACACGGCGCGCCCGACCAAACGGTGCCACAAGGGAGAAAATGGAAAACGAGCTGCCCGAACATGAACAAGGCACTCGGGTGGTCACAACTTAGCAAAACTGATACAGGCACCCTCAAACGAAATGGCCCCACCCGACCTGAACGCGCCCGGTCAGGCAACCTCACACGGTGCGACACGGCACGCCTGACCGAACGATGCCACAAGGGAGAAAATGGAAAACGGGCTGCCCAAACGTGCACAAGGCACCTGGGCGGTCACAACTTAGCAAAACTGATACGGGCGCCCTCGAACGAAACGGCCTGACCCTACCCGAACACGCCCGATCGGGCGACCTCACACGGCGAGACACGGCATGCCCGACCGAACGATGCCACAAGGGAGCAAACGGTAAACGGGCCGCCCGAACGTGCACAAGGCACCCAGGCAATCACAACTTAGCAAAACTGATACGGGCGCCCTCAAACAAAACGACCTGACCCGAACGCGCCTGGTCGGGCGACCTCACATTGTGCGACACGGCGCACCCGACCGAACGATGCCACATGGGAGCAAACGGAAAACGGACTGCCCGAAAATATGCTTATCATGTTTTTTGTTTCCACAAAATATTTCACCCAGGCTCAGCTCTTTTGGAAATACACTTTTGCTTTTGGTTTCTATTTCAATGCATCCTCTACTTCTTATTCCAATGAGTGGCTTATTTATTCTAGAGCATATTATTATATGGTTAAGCATAAATGCAATTCTATTGCTTGTAATGATTGTAACACCAATTTTTTTTCTTTTGTTGGTGATGTAGGGTCTATAACAACTAAGGAATATAACATACATTTCAATAATGTATTATGTGTTTCGAGTCTTTGTTGCAACCTTCAATTAAAATATCAAATCACTCATTCAAGTAAAGGTAGAATAGTAGAGTTTTCATCTGACCAAGTTGTAGTCAAGGATTTAAAAGATCCCAAGCATGTACTAGCCTTTGGAATAATATACCAAAATGTGCAAGTTTTCATGTATAAGTGTAATGTAAATTTTTTGATGTATAAGCATGTTTTCCAATAATAAAAAAACATTATCCAATAATTTAATACTCTTTATATCCAAATAAATCATATTTATATAAACAAAATGTTAAATAATATAATGTTTTCATATTCAAATGTTGAACAATTGTTAATAAAGTAATACTTTACATGTCCACGCATGTAATTGTTTTTCATGTCCAAGTTTGTTGTCTAACCAAACAAATGTTTTCATATTAAAATGTTGTTTTGTTTAAACGTCAGTCTTGCGACGCTTGGGAGAAACCGTCGGAAAAGCGACGTTTCTCATATAGACGTCAGTCTTGTGACGTTTGGCTTCACAACGTCGCAAGACCGACGTCTATATGAGAAACATCACTTTTCCGACGGTTTCTCCCAAGCGTCGCAAGACCGACGGATGTGTAGGTGACATCGTAATTCTGACGTTTCATCCCATAAACGTCGTAACACCAACGAAATTTTTAAAACTTCGCAATTCGACGACAAACATAAACGCTGAAAAAGCGATGATATCCCTAAAATTCGGTATAGCGACGGTTTGTGGCGGGATTTGAAAAATTGATAGAAATTGGGGAAATTTCCGACATTACGACAAAAGTGTCGGAATTTCTGCCAAATGTACTAGTGGATGTTCTTAGGGAAAGAAAATTCTCAGAACCCCACTATCATATATTTTATAAAGTCAAGGAATCATTAAAAAATCCAATGATAAATCTCTCATGAGATTCTCCAGCACTCTGCCAATTGTCTCTCGTTGATCTAGGAAAAATTGGACACACACAACCAATTCTCAGCCTTCCTTCAACCCACCTTGTTCACACAATTCCTAAAGAATTAACGCCCTATTAAATATTAAAATCAGCCTTCCTTGATTGCGCAATCCATCATGGCTTCCTCATGGCTTTATAATTACACTCGAGAAATTTTCTAAAAATACAACTGATAGTTATGTTTCCTTTAACCTTTGTCTCAACTGGGCCTTCCTCAGAACTGACATGCATGCAATTATTTATAGAAAACCATCATTTATCTTATTGATCACTACTTGTGAATTAAATCTTATTTAATTCACTAGACCTCTCACTAATTCATCACTCAATTAGAACTAGTTAAATTGATTTTAACTCAATTAATTGAGTTAATTGATTACACCTACACCCCAGTAGTGCATTAACTGCAACTGCACCCCCAAAATATTATAATCCCTATAAATGCCTCATCTTAGACCCTCAACTCGAATTTATTGAGCTAGCTCAACCATCTTGACTTAGTTAACTGATACAAGTTGTTATGAGATGAAATTACAATTTATTGTCCAATTTATTTAAGAGAAAATAAATTAGACGCCCCACATTCCTCACCAGCGTGCATCATAATTTCCTCACCAATGTGAATAAAAAATTCCTCACAAGTGTGCATCAAAAATTCCTCACCAATGTGGATCTGAATTTCCTCACCAATGTGTGTGCATTTTTTTTCCTTTATGGTTTCCAATTTCACTATTTCTTGTTGCAAATTTCAACACTCCCTCTCAGCAAGAAAGGAATTCAATCTATCTCGATATAGAACCTTTGGAATGATCTGCATGCAACAATTATCTATTATCATTTTCACTTGCAACTCCTAAAACTGAATAGCCTCCGAACAACTAAATCAGTATAATTCATCTTTCATCAGAGGCTTATGACTGTTGCTAGCTACTGCACCTATCTATTGGACTCTCTACGTTGTTGCTGACATCTGCATATGTGCCCTATACAGTGCTGCCAACTATGATCTGCACTCCAATATCCAACATTTGTCACTCTGATTTATGTCTTCTTGACATCTAACTATTATGAAACCAACTTCAAAATTAGAAGAAAAGAGAGATCAATGCCTTATAAATAAGCCACTTTGAGGGGGAAACCTCATTTACATCACATAAATGAACAATTCTTGAATGATACAAATGAAAAAACCTCCTTCTATATATAGGAGTCCATGGGGTCACAATATGATCCTAGCTGACCTAACAATAATAATGTAAGGGCACAATAATAACAATATTGGGGGTTACAGGGGTACAAAAATAACAATAAGGGGGCTACACTAACAACAATAAGGGACTACACTTGTAATATAGGGACCTAACATGCCCATCTCCTTCAAAAAAGTGTTGTCGTCAACACTTGAGTAGCTCTGGGTGCTTCTATATAAAATTATCATCCTTCCATGTAGAATCTTCAGTGGGTAAGTTCTTCCACTTAATGAGATACTCTGAAATTAATCTATTTTGTAGTTGTCGATTTCTTGTTTTCATGACTGCGTCAGGTTCCCATATGATTTTTCCTTCCTCGTCAAGTTCTGTCAATATTGTTTGAACTTGAATTTTTTCACCTATAACCTTCTTTAAGCATGAAACATGGAAAACTAGATGCAATCGCGACAAAGCAAGAAGATCCAATTTGTATGCCATAGTACTAGTCTTTTGCAACACCTTAAGGACCATAGTACTTTGGCGATAATTTATTATCCTTATTAGCTTGCTTGAGGGACATTTTATTGTATGGTTGTAGTCGTAAAAATACCCAGTCTCCTACATCAAAACTTCTCTCGCTGCGATGTTGATTTGCCTATTGTTTCATTCGATTTTGTGCCAAATTTAGGTTATCCTTGAAGAGTTGGAGAACTTCTTGTTGATGCTCGACGTGATCTTCCACTGCTTGAACCTTAGAATTTTCTCTTAAGGATGATGTGATGGACAGTGGATGATATCCATAAAGTGTCATAAATGGGGTCATTTTTGCTTCAGTATGGAAGGAAGTGTTATACCACCATTCAATGAGAGGTAACCACTTGACCCATTGTGTTTGTTTATCAGATAGAAAACAACAAAGATATCCTTCCAAAAATTTATTCACTCTCAGTTTGACCATCGGATTGAGGATGATAAGATGAGCTATGAGCTAGTTGAGTACCCAAACAAGAAAATATTTCCGTCAAAAAATTTCCCTTAAAAATGGGATCTCTGTCGCTTACAATAATCTTTGGGTTTCCATGTAGCTTTTGAATTGTTTCCATAAATGTAGTAGCAACTGTACTTGCTTTAAATGGATGAGATAATGAAAAAAATTGTGCATACTTGGTAATTCTATCAACTACCACCATGATGACACTCTTTCCTTTAGACTTAGGTAAACTTGTGATAAAATCCATTGAAATATCCTCCCAACGTTGACTTGGAATGGATAAAGGTTGTAGAAGACCCAGGGTATTAATTGTCTCAACTTTATTTTGCTGGCAAACCAAACATTCCGCCATAAATTTTTGAATAATAGATTTAAGGCCATCCCAAAAAAATTATTTCTTCAACCTGTGGTAAGTTTTTAAAAATCCCGAGTGTCCTCCTAAAGGAGAAGTGTGCAATTCCAAAAGAATATTTTGTTTTAGTTGAGAATTATTACAAAGATATAAGCAATCTTTGTACCATAAGGAATCATTTTTCCAACTAAATGTATCAGATGTACTATGATATTGCTGCAAATTTTGAATGAGTGTCCACACTTCTTCATCCTTCCTCCATTCATCCCTTGCTTCGGTTATCCAATTTGGTTGGATAATAGAAATGGCACAAAGCAATGCTTCCACCTCTTCAATCTTTCTTAAGAGTGCATCTGCAACAACATTTAGCTTCCCTTTTTTTTATATGATTTCAAAGTCATAACCCAACATATTTGTGACCCATTTTTACTGCTCTTTCGAAGATAGTCTTTGTTCCAAAAAGTGTTTAAGACTATCATGATCAGTTTTTACCTTGAAGTGTCTTCCCATTAGGTAGGGTCGACATTTCTTTAGTGCATGTAGTATTGATAACGTTTCCTTATCATAAATAGCTTTCTGTAAATACTTTCGTTTGATTGGACGACTTTCAAAAGTAATGGGTCTTCCTTCTTGCATTAAAATAGTACCAATTCCATTTCTTGAGGCATCACATTCCACAATAAATGTTTTTGTGAAGTCTAGCGTAGCTAAGACCGGTGCTAGGCACATTGCCTCTTTAAGATGTTCAAAGGCCTTAGCAGCTTCAGGAGTCCATGAAAATGCATCTTTCTTCAATAATGTTGTTAGAGGTGTTGTTATTCTCCAATAATTCTTAACAAACTTGTGATAATAACCTGTTAACTCGAGAAATCCTTGCAAATACTTTATGTTTGTGGGGACTTTCCATTCCTTAATGGCTTTAATTTTGCTAGGGTCTACCTTAACACCCTCGTGAGATACAATATGACCTAGATATTCCACCTCTTGTACTCCAAATAAACATTTGGATGTTTTTTCATATAATTATTTCTCCTCCAACAGTTTGAGCACCCTGTCAACATGTTGAACATGATCCTTCCAAGACTTGTTGTACATTAGTATATCATCAAAAAATACTAGCACAATTTTTCTAAGGAAGGGTTTGAAAATAGAATTCATCAACCCTTGAAATGTAGAAGGTGCATTGGTAAGGCTAAAAGGCATGACCAAAAATTCATAATGACCTTCATGAGTTCGAAATGTTGTTTTCATAATATCTTCAGTCTTCATTCTAATTTGATGATATCCTGAATGAATGTCCAACTTGGTAAAATAAATTGATCCATGTAATTCATCTAATAATTCATCAATCACAAGAATGGGAAATTTATCTCTAATAGTGAGCTTATTGAGCTCCCTATAATCCGGACACATGCGCCATGATCCATCCTTCTTGTGCACCAATAATACTGGAGCAGAGAAAGAACTTTTACTATGTTGAATTATACCAGCGTCTAACATTTCTACAATCATACGTTCAATTTCACTCTTTTGGACATAAGGATATCTATAAGGCTTCATGTTTGGAGGAACACTTCCTAGAATCAAATGAATAGCAAGATCATGATCACGAATAGGTGGGAGTCCTTTGGGAGTTTAAAACACCTTGGAATGATTATCCAAGGCATTTTGGAGATCTGGAGAAATAGATGATTTTGATGTTGGAACTTCTAGTGAGCATAATTGTGCAATTATGCCTCATTGTTCTCTCTTCAGAATCTTTGTCATGACATTAGATCTTATTCTCTTTCTCGACTTCCCCGCGATACCCCGTAATTCGACTTCCTTTCCTTCCGAGAAAAAATTCAAGAAAAGTTCTTGAAAATTAAAAGCGACCGTCCACAAAGATTGTAACCATTGTACTCCTAGTACAACATCAGCACCTCCCATTGGAATGGAAAGCATTGTACTATTCAATACATATTCCCCCATGGTTAGCTTGATATTATGACATTTTCCAGAGCAATTTATAGTTCCTCCATTTGCAACCATCAATTGACATTCTGGTGTTGGGCATAGGAAACAATTCAATTCATTGGCTACCTTACAATGAATAAAATTATGGGTACTACCCGAATCAATCAACACTATTACATTTTTCTTCTTGATATGTCCTTCTATCTTGAGAGTTTGAGGAGTGGTAATTCCTGCCAATGCATTACATGATATGGTCAGACTCGTTTCTTCTTCTTCTAGGGTTGGTTCATGGTGTATATTCTCTTCTTTTGAAGTTTGTTGTTCATTTTCTTCCTCCTCTTCACAATCTATGTAAAATAATTTCTTCTTATCACACTTATCACCTTTAGTGTATTTTCTATCACAACTATAGAAAATCCCTTTTGCTCTTCTTTCTTCCAATTGTTGTGGTGTCAACCTTGTAGGTTGTGGAATTATAGGAGTAGAAACACTTCCATATTTATAGATGTGAGTGGTAGGCTTCCTTGTCGCCATAATTTTACATTCAATTTATCTTGCCAACCTGAATGCCTTCTCCAATGAATCAGGTTCCCAAACATGAACCTCATGCTGGATGTTTTCCTTTAAAGTCCCTATGAAGACATCAATCTTGTGTTCCTCTAGAATATCAGTTACCCTTATATTAAATTTTTGGAAGTCCTCAATGTGCTCCAACACTGAACCCTTTTGTTTGAGATTTATCAATTGGCTAAAAAAGGTTTTTCTCTTTGTATCCTCATAATGTGCTATCATTTCCTCCGTAAAAATTGACCAAGTGACAATTTTTTTACGGGAGCAAAGCCATCGATACCATAGAAATTTATTAATTTGTTATAAATATAAAGTTGCAATGCATACCTTTTGTGTGTTTTGCACATTATTGAGATCAAAATATTGCTCCATCTATAGTATCCATGTTACAGGATCCTTGCCATCAAACTTCCTCATATCGATCTTTGGAGTATGGTGGGTCTTCCATCCAACATTAGAGTTTATGAAATCATGATTAACATTTATTTTTTTCTCATCATGAGTTTCCTCTACTATATTTTTTCTATTAGGAAACATTTCTTGTATCAACTTTGTCAAACCTGCCATGTCTGCTTTTAGATCATTCTTCACGTTTTCCATTTTTTCATCAATCTTAGCTTCCATGTCATCCATCTTATCTTCCATGCTAACTTCCATGCCAGCTTCCATGCCATCCATCTTAGCTTCCATGCCATTCTTTAAACCATCCATCTTAGCTTCCACTCATTTCTTCAAAACATCCATCTTAGCTTCCACACCTTTCTTCAAAACTTCCATTTCATTTTTTGTTCCTCTTTGCGAGAGCGAAATTTGGTGCACTTGCTCGTTTAATTTTGATATGTCATCTTGCACTTCTTCATCTTCATGAGTCATAGTAGATCCTTCTGAAGGCATAATGGGTGTTGAATTATTTTTAGGGGGGCATTTTAGAACTCAATACTGATATATATTCTACAATATTTCCTTGGAATCAATTCAAACTGATTCTTCAAACAAGGATTATGCAATTCGACAAAGAAAAAAAATACACACCTTTTTCTTGATTTTGAGGAGCTTGAGATTGAAACTGAATTATATCTGTGATTTCGAATCTTCAATATCTGAAATTGTGTCCTATGGTAGCCCTCTAAATCTTCTTTCAAATGCCACAGGTCTGACTGGATTTGGATTCTTCAAGGAAAATTTATGCCCAATCTCCCACAATGACCTGATTATGGACTGGTTCAGTAGAGAAAACTTGTACGGAATGCCACATGTCATTGTATCCTCCTTCGGCTTTGCAATTTATATACAGGAAACCACAGTCAGTGTACTTGCGGAAAATTTTTACAGAATTCCAATCCGATGCTCAAAGAGAGAGTTATGACGATTTTCCCACGATCACCTCTTTAAGATGAAATTTGAGAACCTGAAAAAGCCCTAACTTCCACAGATTATATCTCCGAAAATATTGTGAACCAAGATATGAAATTTTTACATGACGTTCCTCAAGATTTCGACTTCAGCTTCTGAACCTTGGTATAAAAAAAATTATAGCGAAAATTCCATGATGACCTGTTTAGGTGAAATTCGGGAGCCTGAACAAACCCTAACTTCCAGAGATTATATCTTCAAAAATATTGTGAACCAAGATCTGAAATTTTTACACGAAGTTCCTCAAGATTTCAGCTTTGCGCTATAAAATTTCAGCTTCTGAAACCTCGTAGAAAAAATGTTATAGCGAAAATTCCACGATGACTTTTTTGGAACAACGAAACCCTAGAATCCAAAGCTCTGATACCAAATGTTATGAAACCAACTCGAAAATTAGAAGAAAAGAGAGATCAACGCCTTATAAATAAGCCACTTTGAGGGGAAAACCTCCTTTACATTACATAAATGAACAATTCTTGGATGATACAAATGAAAAAACCTCCTTCTATATATAGGAGTCCATGGGGTCACAATACAATCCTAGCCGACCTAACAATAATAATGTAAGGGCACAATAATAACAACATGTGGGTCACAGGGGTACATCAATAATAATAAGGGTGCTACCCTAACAACAATAAGGGCCTACACTAGTAATATAGGGACCTAACACTGACTACATAAATCCAGTTGATACGTCCCGCTACTATTTTATTGGGGGCTCCTCGTAGCCAGGTTCGATCCATGAGACACACCATCTCCATGGACCCTGGACAAATTTCTTCTTGTGATTATATCTACACATTGCCCCACCTCTCACCTGGAGGTATAGCTGCATGTACACCCTCTGCCCATCTAGCATGAAATTTCTCCCTCTAGGAGGTCTCTGCTTGAGTGGAATTTTCCACTCGATCTCCTCTCTACTTTTCCAATTATGGCTGCTCCACAACCTTCTGAGACTACTTCTGAGGTTCCATGTGGAGAGATAATTTCTCCCTCTCAACCACCAAATCACTAACCACTTCTTTGCTCCTCAATTCTTTGCATGGATCCTTGACCTCGAGAGCATACATGTTATTGACTCTTACACTAATCTGTTTCACTTGTCCTATGGCTATGTGTTTAAGGAAAAAATTTCCTTTTATAAACATCACATCATAACCACAGTCTTCCAATACGGCTACGGAGACAAGATTTTTCCTTAGGCATGGAACATACAAAACATCTGTCATTCTGAGAGGGGAGCCAGAATCCCTCTAAAAGGTAACTTTACCTATGCCAGATGCGTTATACCTCCCGTCATCTCCAAACTCTATGTCTGTTGGAGGTCCTTCTCCTCCAAGTCACTAAAGAGATCTCTATTCCCCGTCATATGGAATGAGGCACCACTGCCTAGATACCACATGAATTCCATTACCATGCTAACCATGCATGCAATGAGAGTAAAGTCAAGCTCAAACTATGAAGCTATCACTTCACCTGCTATAACTATAGGCTCCTTCTTGCTTGCTTTCTTTTGTGGACAATTTGAGGCATAGTGCCCATGCTGGTGACAGTGAAAACACTTGATCTTGGACAAGTCTCTCTTTCCATCTTCGAGTTGAGTCCCTTGGCTTTCTTTCCTTTTCCAGCTAATGCACAATATTCTTCTTTGTTGGTGTTGTAGGTCCCATCTCTGGTGCTCCACCTTATCTCTTCTATTACCAAGTCAGACCATAAATGCTCCCAGTTTGGTAACTTCTCCCTCCAATTCATAGAGTCCTGGTAACAATGCCAGCTCTTGGGAAGGCCTAGAAGTGCTAGGCTCACCAAATCATCCTGGGATACTATCATACCAACACTTCCAAGCTCATCTCAACATTGAGTGAGCTTTGCCAAGTATGTTGGTATCGTCTCGCCCTCCTCCATCTTAATCTTTCTGAGCTTGTCCTTCAGTGCCAACTTCTTGTGGTCACTGCTATTCTAAAACAAATATGTCAAGGCCTTCCACATAGCATATGGAGTCACCTTCTCATGGATACTCGAGACAATATGATTTCAAACTCCCTCTAACAAGATCCTTCTCACCTTTGCTACCTTCTTGTGCCATACATAAAGAAGTTGGGCATCTACTGCTGCAGGCTTGAGAATATCAGTATCTATTAATTCCTTCAACCCGTTGTCCTCCAACACTGCCTCCATCCTGTCCTTCCATGCAATATAATTTGAATTTCCCTCGATTGCATATTCGAGTCTCAAGCCATTGAAAGACATCTTGATCTGCTGCTGGATCCTGGAGAATAAATCTGCAAATTTGAACCTATTCAAGAAAAACTCAATTTCTTCTCTTCTATTGTGATTCATGTCACTCTGATACCATGTAGAAATTTATAGAAATTATATATAATGGATTCAATACGATATTTTGATGTACTAAAACAAGATAATGAATCCTTCTACAATATTTGTGGAATACAAAATACGATCACTCAATCACATGCAAGTAAGAGAAACAAGTAAATCCATCGCAAAACACAAGATGTTCTTGGGGAAAGAAACTGCTCAAAAACCCACTATCATATATTGTATAAAGTCAAGGAATCATGAAAAAATCCAATGCTTAATCTCTCATGAGAATCTCTAGCACTCTGCCAATTGTCTCCCGCTGATTTAGGCAAAATTGGACAAACACATAGCCAATTATCAATCTTCTTTTAGCCTGCATTGCTCACGTAATTCCTAAAGAATTAGGCCCTTATTAAATAGGAAAATCAGCCTTCCTTGATTGTGCAATCCATCATGGCTTCCTCATGGATTTATAATTGCACTTGGGTACTTTTCTAAAAATAAACTGATAGTTATGTTCCCTTTAACCTTTGTCTCAACTGGGTATTCCTCAGAACTAACATACATGCAACTATTAATAGTGAATCATCAGTTATCTAATTGATCACTACTTGTGAATTAAATCTAATTTAATTCACTTCACCTCTCACTAATTCATCACTCAGTTAGAACTAGTTAAACTAATTTTAACTCAATTAATTGAGTTAACTGATTACACCTACACCCCACTAGTGCATTAACTACAACTGGACCCCCAAAATATTAGAATCCCTCTACATGCCTCATCTTAGACCCTCAACTCGAATTTCTTGAGCTCACTCACTCATCTTGACTTAGTTCACTGATACAAGTTGTTATGAGATGAAATTACAATTTATTATCCAATTTATTTAAGGGAAATATAAATTAGACGCCCCACATTCCTCACCAATGTGCATCAGAATTTCCTCACCAACGTGCATCAGAATTTCCTCACAAGTGTGCAACATAAATTCCTCAGCAATGTGCATCTGAATTTCCTCACCAATGTGGGTGCATTTTTTGTCCTTTTTGGTTGCCAATTTCACTGTTTCTTGTTGCAAATTTCAACAAATAGATCTAGAGAAGATAATTGATCCACGTAATGACATGATCTCCACCTAAAGGAAATGAATATCGGTAAATACTCCCATGAAGATAAGTACCATCCCCCACAACCAGAAGATAATGGCAACATTCAACCAATGAGACGTTGGAGGAAAGGAGATTCAAAAATTCTGCCTAATCATCAGAAGGTAAAAAATCTCAATCAAGCATCGAAATACCAAGGAAACCAATGTATTCCAGTCACCATATCATAAAAATGAATAGAGAAACCTGGGTAGAGAAGAAAATAGAAAAATCCCTGCTAAGAACACCACCAGCTGAGGAAAAATAACCTCTAGCCTAATGTCGCTACCATGAGACGATATAAAAAAACCTATAGAATTAGATAATAATATGTGGAACTGTTGGGAGTCTCTGCCAATAGCACTTGAAACCACCCCAATGGAAAAAATCCACTCAAACATCCCAGGGTCAGAAGCCAAAAGAATCACGAAAAACCTGATCACCAATATCAATAGTGAGTGGAGAAAACCTCTCAGATACGTGGTCAAAGTAATAGACCTATATACCCATGCACGAAATCTACCCATGGTATCCTAATCAAGACACCAATGAAGTAGATCCCATACGCTTGCATATGTAAAAACCACCTTTGCAACTATCTCAACCAATAAAAAGAAGTATTTTTGGTGTGCATGCACATAGTTAGCCTTAATTAGCTTTAGTTCAACTCTAGTTATTGCATGTGATGTGCACTTGTCTTTAGCTAATTAACTCAAGTGCTTACATGTGGTGTGCACTTGGCTTTAGTTAGCTAATTCTAGTGCTTGCATGTGGTGCATGTGCACATTAACAGAATATAAAGCACACTTAGCTTCAGTTAGCTTTAATTATCCATAGTTATTGCATGTAGAACTAAGCTTAAATCAGTTTCTTTATGTATTGATTCTCAAACTAATATTGATGAATCAAATTCATTCTCAATTCCAAATTTTATTTTTCAATTCTCGCAAGTTTGTGCAAATATTCTTCAGCTAGATCCGTATTTGTGATCTAATAATTTTACAAGTACCCCACACCCCATCATTATGATAGGAAAATACAGGTCGATGTAAACAAATGGGAAACATAGGAAACATTGCAACCCCTACATCCTTGTCATCATATGACCATTCAAAACACTATACAAATAGAATCTCCATTACCCAAATCCATACTATAGATTACATTTAATTAAATGGCAGATAAGATAACTATTACCTTAGTATACTGCCATCAGATACCCAACAACTGTTAATACACGATGAATGAAAACTGTGCAGACCCAAGTATCAACCAGTAAAACTGACATCTTTTGTTGGTCATGGATAGATACAATCTACACAACACCAACTGCACTAGCAGCAACACCAATAGCATCACCATTCGGAACTCATCGCTCCCTCAACATTCCAATTTGGATAATTATATGTAGATATGGTAGTGTGTATGTATTTGTGTTTGAACACTTAGAATGTGTAAATATGTGTGAATATTTTGTTTTCATAGTGGTTAATTAGAAAATTTTAAATATATATATATATATAGAGAGAGAGAGAGAGAGAGAGTAAAAGGTGAGAGAATGTTATATTAAGCACTCTATAGTGTAAAGGCCACTTACTTGGGAAAAAATCCTCCCATGCTAAGGGATGGTGTGGCCCAGGCTGTATGCAATCCCCGAATGATTTTGATGGTTTAGATGCCCCAACTCACAAGTTAGACATACCAGCATCTCAAAACTCACATTCCCTAACAAAATAATAAAAATAATAAGAAAAGATAAGAAAAACTAATCATTAACAATATAATTAAAAAATATGTTATATAATAATAATATTAATAAATAATTCCCACCTCATATAGCTCAATTGGAGATAGCCTTATTATGAAGTAATATGTAAAGCATGAGATTCAAAGTTCAAATCAAAGTTGGTTAGACCAAAAAAAAAAATTAATAAATGATTATTAATATTATTAAAATATATTTTAGATCATAATCTATTCTGGATCTCATGGACTAAAAATATCCAATTAAAATAACATAACTTTATCCTTAAAAATTTTAATATTATTAATTAAGATTAATAATTATTTTATTTTATTTTATTTTTCAATCTAAATAAATTTTTTTTTTGAGCCATTTTCATATTTATAAATTATTCTAAAGCTATTACCTTATAATCAGCGATACTTAATTATTTATTTACACACACATACACGTCTTTTAACTTATATACATCACTAGAAAGTCACTGGGCCAATTCTCCTCAATGCCCTCAAAATTAGGCTATGATTTTCCTTAGATTAAAAAGAAGAAAACAACAACAACTAAACTTATACAAATTTTTATTATATTCTTTGTGTATTAATTTAGTTTATAATTAATTAATTTCTAGTAAGTTTTAACTTTTATTTTTGTTGGTGGGATGTGATCCAATTTTATTTCCACAATAAATAAGAAATGTTTGTGACTTAATGCTTGCTCGAGTTTCTAAGTAAATTTAAACTAATAAGCCCCCAATTTGACCCAAACAACTGCTAAATATCCTTCTTGCTTGATGATGGGCAAGGTCCTCAAGATCATCATTTCGGATACCAAATCTTCCAACCTTATCCTTTACAAATTGTCGCTTACTCATGGAAGCAGAATGCAATTTGTAAAAAGATTATCAATCTCCATCGCACCTTGTTTTAGTCTTGCCCCTTTGTTTGCTAGAGCATATGCCTCAATATTCAAATGTTCAGAGGATATGGAAAAATTTTACTTCTTCGAAATGCCTCAATTGCTTGTTAATCTTTGACACGGGGTTGTGGGGAGCTTGATTGAGATATTTCTCAATATTTTGTAGTTTTATTATTAGCAGCATTGAGTCTCCTCATACTCTTAATTGACGAATTCCTTTGTTTATAGGAATTCCTAGCCTTTTGCAAAAAACTATGTATTCGACCTAATTGTTTAACATTGTAACAAAACCCTAATCAAATTTAATCTCTCTTTATTCATGGAATCAAAGAATTACCCTCCCACTTTTTGCCGACCCAAAATTCTTCTTAAATTTCTAATAAACTATTTTTCAAAATTAATTATTAATTACAAATTCCAATATTTAATACAATCCAAACCACGAAGCTTCCTACATCATTATTACTAGTTATGCGCCCCTTTACTTTGTCTCTTTTGAAAAGTCTAATGACCCACCTAAGGTGCACTCTAGTACTTTATTTCGTTTGAAAACTCTATCAAAGTTAACATGGAACCACCGAAGGTGGACTCCAATCCTTGAGAAGCATGAAGCATGGGACTCACTTGTTTGCCTGGATGTTTATGTATGTATGTATTTGTGCTTTTAACGTTAGAGTGTAAATATGTATGAATATTTTGTTTCCTTAGTAGTTAATTAGAATTTTAAAATAAATTATTAGGGAAGATTACATAATTATAATTAAAACGTTCTATATCTATATTAAAAATTAATAATTACGATGAAATTAATTTAATTTAATTATTAACGATATAATTAAAAAATATTATATTATAATAATGTTGATAAATGATGATTAGTGTTTATTAAAATATTTTTTGATTTATTAAATTTTTAAATGTAAAATTTTGTTTTTCCTTTTAAAAAATATGATCTTTAAATTATTATAGTTTTGATAAATAAATAAATAAGTATAATAATGATCAATATGAAACTTAACAATATAATTATAAAAATATTATATTATAATAATATTAATATAATTATAAAAATATTATATTATAATAATATTAATAAATGATTGTTAATGTTTATAAAAAAATAAATTTATTTATAGAATTAAAAAAAAACAAAATTTTTTAATTCATTTTAAAATATTGTTTATGTAGCATATTATTATAGTTTTGATAAATAAATAAATTAGGCAGATTGGTACTACAACAAATATTTTGAAATTAGCATATATATATATATATATATATATATATATATAATTTTGATTAAATATTTAATATACAAGTACAAAATAAATTACTTGAAACACTAACGAAAAACACTTACAAAATAATATAAAGAAAGATTTGTTAAATCAATAAGAAATAGATGATAATTTCAAAATATTTGTTGTAGTACCAATCTCCCTTATATATATATATATGATGATAATGATGATGATTAACGTCAACTAAGACCAATGCGGCCTATCAGACCTCAAGAAAGGGAAATGAATATAAGTTTGATTCTTCAAAATCTTGTTTCTATGATCAAAGCGAAGGGAAATAAGCGCTCCAATATTGCTATAGGTGGGTTGGCTTAATAGATCAAGAAGATTGGAAGTGTGACCGATGTTATGGAATTGAGAGCGGATGTGAGTAAGAGTCAGACAATCTAAAAGGAAGTATTTTTCATCTTCCACCTGCTTAGTATCACAAATCTAACACATTATATCACCTCCTTATAGTATCTTAACTTCCTTTTACGCTCGAGCTCTTGATCCTCCCACAACTTGTCCTTAAACTTGGAGGTAATAGTATTTTTGACGCTATATTTGCTTCTCATACTGAGCTCCTCCTTAATTCCTCAATGGTTGAGCCAAGACTGGGCATCCTTATGCCACCCATGCTTGAGGCGAAGATGGGGGTTTTGACTATAGTTAGAATCAATTTTTGGGAGCCTTTTGGATTCCATGTTGTAAAGCTCCTTCCTGTACATCAGATATCTAAAAATACTCATGCTTTCAATGGGGGACAAACCAACTTCGATCAAGAGGATAGGACAGAGAGTATTTCCCTTGATCTTTATGTTGTAGGTTATGAATTGCTTTTGAATCATCTCAATCTTCCTCCATGACTCTTTGGATATACTACAACCCCAAACTTCACATTCGTATAAGACAACAGGGGTGACGAGAGTCTTAAAGATGAACCTCTTTTTACTCCAAATGTAAATATCGACCGACTTAGAATTTTTTTTGTCACTTCCATAAAATAAAATAAAATAAAAACAAACTTATTATAATCCTTCATTTACCATGCAAATTTTTTTTAAAAATAATAATAATTATTAACACATCAAAGGTTTAATGGTACATTCAAAATCTTGATTTGGTAGAAATAACATAATTGGAATTTGTACATTTTCATGCCACCTGTATGTTATACATAACATGTTAACCCTTATTAAAAGAGCACTACCATGGCAATTAGATGGTGATTTTACTTACCACGTCATTTCAATTGTTCGCTTTTATGATGTCTATTGTGATTGAATTGCATATCATTGGGGATTATAGTGGATAATTTAATGGTTTATATCTAACCAAGATTCAAAACATGATTATAGCATTATTTTATAAAATTCTAATCCTAAGCAAGATCCAGCCTGCCGAAGTGGCAGTTGTCATCCATCGAGATTTATGGAGATTTGCACCAACCGTCGATCTGATAATACCTAGATCAAACGGTGGAGTTTGATGCGGACGTGATTCGGGTAGCTACCCGTCCCAACGATGCGTAGTGCAATCATTCGTCTCGTGGTTCTTTTCCGACTCCTGTCTATAAGTAGCTTAGACCTCCAACGTCCTTCTTCCGGCAACTAAGGTCCTCAAATATCATCCATGGTTACGGAAACACTTGAGGTTTGGTTCAAGCTTGGTAATGGATTTCACTCCAGGATTCTGGTTGTGAATAAACTTCGCAGCAAGGTACTGGTTCTTTTCTGCTACAGTCGGTGGAGTAAAACCCCAATTTTCACAGGCGAGTTATGTCCACCCAAATCCTTACTGTTTGTCATTTATTTGTTTTTCTTGCACAATTCTTTTAATGTTTGTTCGAAATTTCTCAGGATGGTAACCCTGTTATGGTCGGAGTTCTCTGGCTCTATTTGCACCATGTTTTCTCCTTCCTTTACAAAAGAAGGGTTTAACCCTCCCGAAATGTCGAGGATAACAAATCTAGGTAAGAATATTTGTTTTTATTTTAACCCCAATTTTTTATAGAAAAATTTATTATGAGTTTTCTTCCATTATTACAAGTTTACTCTCAGTCATCGTTCTCCTTGCTCTATTATGCAATATTTTGCTGCATACCAGGTCCTGGTCGACTTTGCGTCCTCCAAAGCGCTGCAGTGTTTTCTTCCTCAGTCAACTAGGTAAGTTGAGGCTTCCCTTCCCGCATTTTGTTTGTTTTTCTTCAAGAGTATATATGGTAATCCTTGAGTGGTCACTTAGGGTAACCACTTTGTGTGTACAGGACTTTGAGTTATGTTTTCTAAATTTCCCATTTGCATGACAGAGCTTCAAGTTCTTCTGTGTGAAGGATGTAGTTTAATCTACCAGGGTTTTCAATTGTTAATTGTCGAGACTTGCCACAATCATTTAATTTAGTCTTTTGGGATTCTTGTATAGCTCACTCTCCTGGTTAGAATTTATGGGTTCTGTATTTCTATTTGCGCACTCGTATATCAGTTTGGACATATAGTTATGTGTAATTCAACTTGATACTATTTATTATTGTCTCTGAAGCTGGCCACGAGCTCAGCTCTGTCAATATGGAAAAGTTCATCTTTTGACATGCAATTGTATCTCCTGTGTATGCTATAATTTTTAATTCTTGGAATGATTTCTAAACTTTTCGGTTAACTTTCAAGCCTCTAGATATTTGTATTGTTCTTTTTTTCTGAATCAAATAGTTATTTTTCAATTCATGCTTTATACCCTATTAATGTAATAAGGTTCCCTATTTACCAGAGGATATAATGGCCAAAGGACCGGACCCTTGCTTTGTTTACTAGAAAGCTCAGGTCTAAACCTCTGTGCTTGACTGAATCTTTCCTTCAAATTCGGGAAAATACAAAAGTGCTCCTGCAAGCTACAACTCACCTACAATTATTATCTTATGTTTGGGTCTTGATACCCTACTCGTGTATTTTCTACAATTGCTACATTATGGTATTATTTTAGTATTATAAAAAAATAAAAACTCAACAGTGTTAGAAAGATTGATTCTGCTAGAAGAGACAAGGTTGATCTGTGGTTTACATACTTTTATATTTGCAAAGTTGATAGTTGCACCATTTTACAGTACTCAGTCAACACATTATTAAAATGTATCTTTATTTATCTCTATCTCAACCATTTCTTTATCCCTATTTTCTGTTTCTAGATTTACTTCCTCTATCAGTAATGAATAGTTAAAAGTATATTTTTTGAATTAACATTGATAAAGAATTTCAGCATTCTAAATTTAAATAACATTCGACTACCATCTCTTGTAATTTAACCTGAGATTTATATACGTATCTCAGTACTATTTGCTTAACTGATGGCACCACCCAACCTTGAGAGAAGCAATCACATACTCTACTCCCCCCATTCTCTGCACCAGAGTTTTCAGGTAGCAGTTATAATCAGGAGTGAGGCCTCAGGACCTCTGTCCAACCTACACACCTTACGCGCTATAGAGCTCCACTGGTACTAGATCAGCTCTGGACAACTCTTCCTTTCTACAACCACTGTTGTTAACCCTTTTCCTCTTTCTTGAACAGAACCCCTTCCCCTCCTCAGGATATCCTTTTTATCTTCTTGGGGAAGGTAACTGTCAGAAAAAATACCTCTTCGTTTTTACTCTGGAATCTTGGAATTATTTTACCATTCAGTTAATCAATTACTCAATGTAAGTTTTTTTCATAAAATAAAATTCAAGTTTTCTTTTTAACAACGAATAACCATATTCATTAACATATTTTCACTAGCCAATTCAAATGTATTTTAAAAAATAAATCTTTTAACCATAACATAAAAATAAAACGGGGTGTTATATCTTCTCCCACTAGAGGCAAACACCGTCCTTAATGTTTACTTCATTCCATAAAACATTTTAGGATATACTTCTCGTATGGATTTTTCATTTTCCCAAGTGGCATCCTTCGAGCTAAATTGCCTCCATTGCACATTAACTTGGGGGATGATTCACCTCCTGAGCGTTATTTATCTTTGATGGAGAATACGTTGAGGTTCTACCAAAAATTCGTCGTCCAGTTCTAACTGCGAGCAATAGAATTTAAAATTAATTTAATTATGAATCCACTTTTCTAAGAGTTATAATGTAAACATAACTTACATGTACGCCCTGCCAGTGTATAACATGCTTGGGGTCACGTATGTATCGTTTCAGTAGTGACACATGAAACACATTATGTACCACAAGGCAACGCTAGCTGATAAGCCATCAGCTCTATCCGTTCCAAAATCTGGAAAGGTCCACAGTACTTGGGGCCAATTTGGCACAGGTATTCCACCTTAAGGTGTTTTTCTTGGGTTTAATCCTTACATACATGTGATCACCCACTTCAAATTCTCGAAAAGTTATTTTTCGATCTGCATATATCTTTTTCCTGTCTTGAGCTTCCTTTAGATTTTGTCTAAGTTTTCTTACCTCACGCTTCATCTCTTCCAGCATATCTGGTCCAAGCATCAGTTTGTTTTTTGGACTGCTCCAGTTTATAGGGGTTCAACATTTTCTTCCATACAATTCTTCAAAAGGGCTCATCTTGAGGGATTATTGATATTCATTATTATAGGTGAATTCGACCAGATGAAAATATTCTTCCCACTTTGTGGGTTGCTGCATCACATACATGTGTATCATATCTTCTAATATTTGATTCACCCTTTTAGTTTGACCATCTATTTGAGGATGATAAGATGTAATAAATTGGATATGTGTCCCCAAACCAGTGAATAGTGCCTTCCAGAAAGCTGATGTGAACTTTAAGTCTTGATCTGAGATGACGACTCTCAGAATACGATGCACTCTAACAATTTGTTTCATGAAAATGTTAGCAATCTAGACAGTCTTGTAAGTTGACTGGACGAGTATGAAATGAGCAACCTTACTGAGCTTATCCACTACAACCATAATTGAATCATTGTGTCTCTTGCTTCTTGGTAGACCTATGATGAAATAAACTGATATGACTTCCCATTTCCATTATGGTACACAACAATAGGCTGAAGCAATCCTACAGGATGTTGGTGCTCCACCTTGACTTGCTGACACTCCAAACATTTGGTCAGATATTCCACAATTTTTTTATGCATTCCAAGCCAATAATAGTTTTTTCTAATTGTTGTCAGCATTTTCTGATACCTAGGATGTCCGGAATAGGAACTCTGATGGTATTCATCCAAAATCATCTCTTTCAGGCTCATTTGATTTGGTATACATATCTTCCCTCGAAATACCAATTTTTTTATTATTATTGATTCCATAATATGATTTATTTTCTTGTTTTTATGTCTCTCTTGCTTGCTGCCATAGGAATTGATACTCAGGGTCTCTCTTTGCTGCTTCCATAATTTGCTCCTGAAACTTTAATTTTGCTTAATTAAAGTCAATTTCATTGATGCAATGTAGTTTCTTACTTAAAGCATCAGCTACACAGTTCTCCTTACCCTTTACATGTTGAATGTCAAAATAAAATTCGCTTAGGAACACATTCCATCTTGCTTGGTGAGCATTCAAATTAGATTGTTTAAAATAGCTATTTAGACTACTATGGTCAGTTCTTAGCACAAACCTTTTCCCCAATAAGTAATGTCTCCAAATTAGAAGGGCATGTGCTACCGCAGTTAACTCTAAATCATAGGCAGAGTATCGTTTCTCATGGTCCCTTAGCTTTCTGGATTCATATGCTATAACCTTGCCATCTTGTGTTAATACCGCTCCCACCCCTTCCTTACAAGCATCAATGCTGACTTCAAATTCTCTGCTTGGGTCTGCCACTTTCAATATAGGGGAAATAGTTAATAGTTCTTTTAGTCGCTCAAAACTAACTTTACACTCCTTAGTCCACTTAAAGACTCGTCCCTTCTGCTGCAAGGAAGTAATGGGAAAGGCTATCTTAGAGAAGCCTTTAATGAATCGCCGGTAATAACCAGCTAAGCCCATGAAAGAACGTATGTCTGATACATTTCCGAGAACTCTCCATTCCATAATTGTCTTTATCTTTTCGGGGTCTACCGAGATCCCTTCAGCAGATATCACATGGCCCAAATACTGGATATGTTCTTTGTAAAAATCACATTTGCTAAATTTGGCATAGAGTTGATGTTCCCGCAACATTTCAACACCAAACGTAAGTTTTCTTTGTGCTCTTCAATATTTTTAGAATATATCAGTATATCATCAATAAATATTAAAACAAATTTATCCAGAAATGGGTGGAATATACCATGCATCACACTCATGAAAGTTGTTGGTGCATTGGTTAATCTGAACGTTAACACCACAAATTCATAATGTATGTATCTGGTACGAAAATTTCTTTTGGATATGTCCTCATCCTTAATCTGTATCTGGTGATACCTAGATCTCAAATCAATATTTAAGAATAGCGTCGCTCCTTTTACGTGATCAAAAATATCGTCTATCCGTGGCAATGGGTATTTGTTTTTGACAGTCAACTTATTAAGTTGTCGTTAGTCCATACACGTCCTCATTGTACCACCTTTATTTTTAACAAATAACACAGGTGCTCCCCAAGGGGACATACTTGGTCGAATGTATCCTTTGTCCAATCGTTCTTGCAGCTGCATTTTTAATTCTGTCAATTCAGGCACACTCATTCTGTATGGTTCTCGCGACACCAATGTTGCTTCGAGTATCAATTCTATACTAAAGTCAATGTCTCGTTTTGGGGGTAATCCTGCAATATTTTCAGGAAGTACATCCACCAAATCCTGAACAACTGGAATATTTTCCAGCATAAGGGTCTTGTCTTTAGAGTTAGTAAACCCCACTTGAATAGCGTAAAGTTGACACCCCTTTCTAAGACATTTACTCAATTGAGATGCAATGATGGGGCACAATCGAAGGGGTTTCTTAATTCCTTATAATTCTTGACGAGTACCATCTTCTGCCTTAAAATGGATGATTTTCTCCTTGCAATCTACCAGTGACCAATGTCTTTCTAACTAGTCCATTCCCAATAGAATGTCATAGGAGCCTAAAGGAAGAATGTTCAAATCAACAATTATATGTTGTCTCCCGATTTCCATAATACAATTCAAGACTTTTGCATTAATGCTTCTCTTTACTCCGGTAGTAAGTTGTACCACCCAAGGACTTTTAAATTTATGGCTTTGCAGTTTAAATTTTTCAACTATTCAAGTATTTATATAACTTAAACTGGCACCCGGATCAACCAAAATGGAAACAATTTGGGAATATAACTTATCTTCCAGTTTTATCATAGTTGTGTTGGAAATCCGCTTGTCGTTCTTCTAGTGCAACACTGATCCTCAATATGTTTCGTGCAACATATCCCACTATATATGCCTCTTGTAGGTTGGTTGTAACTTCATTTCTTCCACGACGAGGGAAATTATTAAAATAATGTGCCTCTCTGCATCCCCAACATTGTAGCGGTGGCTTCTGGGACTATCCATGATCTGGCATGTTGGATGCTTTAGTAGGCCTTCAATAACTGACCATTTGGGATTTTTCTGATTTTTCCCAAATTGTCTATTTGCTGGGTTCCTTGCGGCATTTTTATAATTTCTTGGTCTAGTACTTTTGAAATTTGAGGTGCCCTTCTGCCCTTTCTTTGGTGGCCAAATTTCTGCCAACTTCGCCTCTTGCCTTGGACTGCTGATAGCACATTTGTGCTTTTCGGATCACCTCATCCATAGTATTTGGATTCACGAATTCAATCCTCTCCTTCATGTGGGAAAGCAGTCTACTCAGGAATCTATGTAATTTTGATTTCTTGTCCATGAAATATGGTACGTATCTTAACAAAGAGGTGAATTTAGTGATGAACTCATCCATAGATAATTGGCCCAACCTCAAGTCATGAAACTCTCGAGATTTTTCATCATTAAAATCATTCTTTTAGATACTTGTCCTTGAAATACTACTAGAACTCATCCTAAGTTACATTCTGGTCTTCAATTCTCCACACATTTTTCACCTCCTCCCACCATAATGTGGCCTTTTCCCACAATTAATAAATAGGCAAACGAGCTTTGATCTTGCTATTATATTCATAAACTTGAAAATATTTATTCATATTAATTATCCATGCTTTTGCCACTTCCTCTACCTCTCGATTGAAAGTGGGAGGTTTAATCTTCCAAAACTCACCTTATAACTCAACTTTCTGTTTCTTCATTTCCTATTGTACCGAAGCATTTCCAAACTCTGCTTCATTGTCAGTTCTGTTTTTGTTACTTCTCTGAGTATGACTCCCTCCTGGATTTTCATTAATTTGCTATTGTTGCTCTTCTTCTTCATGAGTGTCCCTTTCTGTACTAGGCTACACTGTATGATGGTTCTGTTTATCTGAGAGGCTTTTAAGTATCCTTTCCTTTCCTCGCATTAATCTTTCATTGTCACTTCTTACTCGAATCATTTCTGTCTGGAGCTGTTGTATTGTGTCCAACAATCAATTTTTCTAACGCTAATGTTCCTCTAGTAACCTACTAGTTTGTTGGTGTTGATCCACGCTCAATTGTACCCACATCTTTGGGTTAATTTCTGAACTAGGCTGGGGATGGATTTCCCCTGTAGTTCTCTGTGTCTAATGACTCGATACTCTCCTCATTGGATCTTTTAATAATCCTATCATTGTGAACGAAATTAATAAAAATGAAAACACCTAGAGTTATTTAGTTGGCCCAATTTGGCCCAGCGTGCAAACCACGCTTTGGTATCACTTGTCACTTCCATAAAAAAAATTCTTATAATCCTTCACTTACCATGCATATATATATATATATATCAAAGGTTAATTGTACATTCAAAATCTTGATTCGGCAGAAATAACATAATTGGAATTTGTACATTTTACATGCCACCTGTATGTTATACATAACACGTTAACCCTTATTAAAAGAGCACTACCATGGAAATTAGATGGTGATGTTACTTACCACGTCGTTTCAACTATTCGCATTTATGATTTCTATTATGATTGAAATGCATATCCCTTGGGATTATAGCGGATAATCTAATGGTTTATATCTAACCAAGATTCAAAACATGATTATAGCAGTATTTTATAAAATTCTAATCCTAAGCAAGATCCGACCTGCCAAAGTGATTGGCAGCTGTCATCCACTAAGACTTATGGAGATTTGCGCTGACTATCGATCTGATAATACCTAGATCGTACAATGGATCAGTTTGATGCAGACAATATTAGGGTAACTACCTGTCCCAACGCCGCACAATGTGATCATTCGTCTCGTGGTTATTTGCTGGCTCTTGTCTGCAAGTAGCTTCGACCTGCAACATCCTTCTTCCAACAACTAGGGTGCTCAGATCCCATCCATGGTTGCGGAAACACTTGAGGTTTGGTTCAAGCTCAGTAATGGATTTCACTCCAGGGTTCTGGTTATGAATAAACTTCGCAGCAAGGTATTGGTTCCCCTCTACTATGGTTGGTGGAGTAAAACCCCAATTTGCACAAGCGAGTTATGTCCACCCAAATCCTTACTGTTTGTCATTTATTTGGTTTTCTTGCACAATTCTTTTAATGATTGTTCAAAATTGCTTAGCATGGTAACCCTGTTATGGTCGGAGTTCTCTGGCTCTGTTTTCACCACGTTTTCTCCTTCCTTGAAAAAATAAGGGTTTAACTCTCCTGGAATGCCGAGGGTAACAAATCCAGGTAAGAATATTTGTTTTTATTTTAACCCCAAATTTTTATAGAAAAATTTATTATGAGTTTGCTTCCATTATTACGATTTTACTCTTAGTCATCGTTCTCCTTGCTCTATTGTGCAATATTCCTCTACATACCGAGTCCTGGTAGACTTTGCGTCCTCCAGAGCATTGCAGTGTTTTCTTCCTCTTTTGACCAAGTAAGTTGAGGCTTCCCTTCTTGCATTTCGTTTTTTTTTCTTCAAGAGTATATATGGTAATCCGTGAGTGGTCACTGAGGGTAACCCCTCTGTGTGTACAGGGCTTCGAGTTCCATTTTTTGAGTTTCCCATTTGCATGAAAAAGCTTCAAGTTATTTCGTGTGAAGGATGTAGTTTAATCTACTAGGGTTTTCAATTGTTAATTGTTGAGACTTGCCACAATCGTTTAATTTAGAATTTTGGGGTTCTTGTATAGCTCATACTCCTGGTTAGAATTTATGGTTTCTGTATTGCTTTTTGTGCACTCGTATATCAGTTTGGACAGATAGTTATGCGTAATTCAACTTGATACTATTTATTGTTTTCTATGAAGCTAGCCATGAGCTCGGCTTTGTCAATATGGAAAAGTCCATATTCTGACATACAACTATATCTCTTGTGTATGCTATAATTTTTAATTCTTGGAATGATTTCTGAATTTTTCGGTTAACTTTCAAGCCTCTGGATATTTGTATTTTTCTTCTTTTTTTGAATCAGATAGTTACTTTTCAGTTCTTGTTTTATGCCCTGTTAATGTAAGAAGATTCCCTATTTACGAGAGGATACATCGGCTAAAGAACCAGACCCTTGATTTTTTGACTATGAAGCTCAGGTATAGACCTTTGTGCTTGATTGAGTCTTTCCTCCAAATCCGAGAAAATACAAAAGTGCTCGTCCAAGCTGCAACTCACCTATAATTATTATCTTATGTTTGGGTCTTGATACCCCTCCAAATTCAGGAAAATACAAAAGTGCTCGTGCAAGCTACAACTCACCTCTAATTATTATCTTATGTTTGGGTTTTGATACCCTACTCGTGTATTTTCTGCAATTGCTACATTATGGTATTATTTTAGTATTATACAGAAATAAAAACTCAACAATATTAGAAAGATTGATTCTGCTAGAAGAGACAAGGTTGATCTTTGTTTACATACTTTTATATTTGCAAAGTTGATAGTTGCACCATTTAACAATACCCATTCAACAAAGTATTAAAATGTATCTTCTCAACCATTTCTTTATCTCTGTTTTCTGTTTCTAGATTTACTTCTCTATCAGTAATGAATAATTAAAAGTATATTTTTCCAGTTAACAACATTGATAAACAATTTTAACATTCTAAATTTAAATAACATTCCTTATAATTTAACCAGAGATTTATATACTTATCTCAGTATTCTTCTTTACTTAAGTGATGGCACCACCCAACCTTGAGAGAGACAATCAAGTCCTCTAGTCCTCTGCTCCCCGTGCTCAGCACCAGAGTTTTTAGGTAGCAATTATAATTAGGAGTGAGGCCTTAGGACAGAGTGAAGCATGTCCAACCTACAGATCTTACAAATGTATTTTAAAAAAGTCCTAAGGGGTGTTATTGTTTTCAAGCTTATAATAAGATTTTTAGCCTCCAATAATCATTTTCTCAATGCTATAATTCCAATTGAGTTGATGAAAAAAGTCAATGCCAAAATATTTATAAGAAGAAACGTGCTCTAAGCACTAATTATTATAGACAAAACTATCATAAATAATCTTTTGTAGATTTAATAATCATAACTTAAATTTTATATATAATTTAATTTTAAAATTACAAATTGTAAAATTTTTTTTTTTTTTAAAATTCAGTACAAATATTATTTTATAACTATAAAATAACATAATAAATAAGCAAAAAAAATTTCAAAACGAATTTCTTTATCTATAATCGAAAGTCTCATATTTTAAAACTATTTTCAAATAAACATTAAATACAATATAATACAAAATAATACCTAAATGTTTTTATTTTTATTTAAAATCAAATTCAAAATACTCACAATCTATTATATACAATAAAAATATTAAATTATTTTATAAAATAACTTTTCATTTTTTATTTTGATTCATATGTTTCTATTAATTATCAATTCTAACGATAATGATAATTCCAACCATAATAATTTGTCATCAATTCAAAGCATAATAATTTGTTATATAAAATAAAATACTAATAAGAAAAATTATAAAAGATTTAATATATGTTTGATAGTTTAGATTTATCTTACTTTTTAATTTATTAAAAATTATATATATATATATATATATTAAAAATTTTTGATCTTACTAATATTTAATAAATTTAAATAATATTAAAATTTAATAAATTTAAAATTAAAATAAATTTAGGATTTTTTTTTAAATATTTATAATTAAATTTTATTTATCACAAACAAAGTTAATTTATCTTAAATTATATAATTTAAAAAAAATTATTGAACCTATAAGCTTGTTCTACAATCTAGTATGAGGGACATGTGTAAGTATGTCACATACTAATTCTAGCTAATATCAACCAAAACAAAAAAAATAAAAATTAAATAACCATATAATAAATAATTAAAAATCAACAAGAGGCTCATTCATCCAATATGAAGAACATCTGTAAGTATGTAAAAATATTTTTAGTTAATGTCAACCAAAAAAATAACCATATAAATAAACAATTAAAAACCCAGGTGAGACTCGTTCTACAATCCAGTATGAAGGACATGATGAGAGACATGTGTAAGTATGTCACTTCCTCAAAACATAATAAAAATAATTTTAGCTAATATCAACTAAAACAAAAAAAAAAACAAAAATTAAATAACCATATAAATAAATAATTAAAAATCCACAAGAGGCTCATTCTACAATCTAATATGAGGAACATGTGTAAGTATGTCAAGTCCTCAAAAAATAATACAAATAATTTTAGCTAATGTCAACCAAAACAAAAAACAAATAACCCTATAAATAAACAATTAAAAATCAATGAGAAGCTTATTCTACAATCCAATATTTCACTTTCATTCTACTTGGTTCTTTGGTATTTCACTTTCACTTTTAAGTAATAAATAAAATATTTCTTAAAAAATACAATATAAACAATAAAAAGTTACGTGTATAAATCTATCTTAATCACATATTTACCAAGCACTATAATAAATTAAATTTATGTTCTTGGCAGAACTGTATTGATAAATCTGTGGTTAAAATAGATTTATGTTGATTAGTTATTTATCAAATAAATTTATAAATAATCATCATCCTCTTCATAAATCTAATACTCTTCCCCTCTTTCAAAAAAAACAAATATAATTATATAACTAGGAATATGTTTTTACTAACTAACTTATTATCCAGAAACAGACTTCTACCTTGTTTTCATTATTTTTAAACTGTTATAGTTGGATACATTAAATAAAATAACTAGATATTTCCTCTCCATTTGCTTATTTGGATTTGAGTGCAGTTTGAGTATCTTGGTAATATGTTACATTTTTATTAGTTAAAGTAAGGCAACTTCAAAACAGACTTATTCATTAAATTTAAATTTAAAATTTTTTACACTTTTACTATTTTCACTATTTCAAAATAAAAACAAAAATATTAAAATTTTTTAAAATTTTTAAAATTGTATTTCACAAATAAATCACCACAAATTACCAATCAAATTCCATCCTGAATTGACTGTGAAACGGTTAAAGATGTATGAGAAACTGAAAAGTCTATCTAATTCGTACCTCTTTTAAGAATGTTGTCCTTTACTGTTTGTAGAAATCGAAATCTGAGTATCGTACCTCTTTTAACAATATCCTCGTTTGCTATTTGTTGGAATCGAAATCCCAATAAAAGTCCGGAAGCAGAAAAGTAACATGCCATTAGCTGTCTCCAGCACGCGCATCTTATACGGAAGACGAGTCCCATCTGTACAAACCCTCTCAGCTTGAGAAGACTGTCCTGTATCCATGTGCTTCAAGCCACAGGTTTTCTAGATGATACCGACCAAAATCATCCAAAATCCCCCAAGTTCGCCGATATCTTTTGAACGCATGATTCTCATGAACTGTACCCCCAATTATTTTATCCGTATAACCTTTAAAATTTCAGGTTCTACCTGTGGCTCAATTCGCTAACAGAGCTTTTCTGGTCCACAAGATCGTAGGATCGTAGGAGGTAGCCAGTTCAAACTCTCTAGGATACTCAATAGGCCACTGATGACTCTCCAAGAAACTTGAACCAAAGAAATTGGGAAATTTCACCGGGATGGACACAGATGACCGTCTAATAAACTTAGACCAAAGAAATTGTGAAAAGTTAACCTCTGCTGCAGGAGAAAAAGACCTTTAAATTTCCTGAAACGCCGTTTATATCTTTAAAAAGCATAAAGTAAACCGGCATTGCAGACTAAAGGTAATGAGAACATAAAATAGAAGTTTTAAGAATAAATATAACAAGAAAATGTGGAAATCTTAAAATGGAAGTATGTAGAATAAATATAACAAGAAATGACGAAGCAAACCGGCATTGCAGACTTAAGGTCATGAGAACATAAAATAATTATATCTTTAAAAAGCATAAAGAAAACCGGCATTGCAGACTTAAGGTCATGAGAACATAAAATAAAAGCATGTACAATAAATATAACAAGAAAATGTGGAAATCTTAAAAATAGAAGTATGTAGATAAATATAATAAAAAGAAAATGTCGAAACCTTAGAGTCGGTGAAACAGTGGCTTTACCGCTCACTCATCCCTCTTTCTTCAACCGCATTAACATCATGCGTCTCATTAACGGATGTCTGACATACCTGAGTTGTGTTGATTTGTTGAAGTGTCATAGTATTGGAAATGGCTTTGTTAATTTCACTTTACAATAGTTGGAAATTAATTCTGGAATCCTTATCTTGTTTCCGCATCATCGGGGACTTTCCTTGAAGCTTCCGATTTTCTCCCACTTCCGTACCGATACTTACAGGCACAACTATGTAATTTGCCAGCGATCATCCAGTCCTTACGCTTGCCTCCTTCCCCGTCACATGGAAACATTGAAAAGATTCCTGATCAAGCCATGTTATTGGTTGCGTCTGTTCGTGCACTATGCAGCTGTGTGAATGAGGCTTCGACACAGGAAGATTCGCATCACGATTGGCTTTGAAAAGGAGGAAAATAACAAACGGCGTACAGACAATGGTGGAATGGCGCCTTTCAACGGTCTTATCTCGGAGCACAGTTGTCAGATTCGAAATTAAATACAATTTGAATCTACGTGCAATGAAGAACTGCGTGAATCATTCGGCACTGTGCAGCCAGCACTGAGAGAATTTCTTTGTTATGAAAGGCATCCGCATTGACTTAAAAACCCTAAAATGTGAGTGCCAGTGCGTGTCTCATTGATTTTGGATTATTTTTTAATCGTTTAGTGAACAACCGAGAATTATATTTAATATAAGAAAAGATAATTAAATGAAAAAATATAAGGGTTAAAATTGGATAATTTAAAAAAAATAGCGTAGTTTAAAAAAACAACGAAATGATTTAGAATTTGGCAAAGATTTTGATAAAATCTCGCAAAGATTTTATCAGAATCTTGTTTACAGTTGTTAAACTTTAGTATTTTGAGTGCCCTAAGGGTTTTTGATACTGCTGAATCCATTTCCATTATCAAAAATGGATTCCAAACACTCTAACTACTTGACTTTTTGAATTTTATTTTACCGGATTCTGGGAAAACACTGCCAGTCCCAGCTATTCCACATGCTCGGTAGACAACTTCAAAAAAAATTAATAAAATTTTATATTAGATCTAAGATTTGTGATCCATAATGTAGATGTTTCAAATCATTGTAGTTCATTCTCAGAACAAGGTGAAGAAAACTAGCAGTTATTTTACTTGGTTACTTAATAAGTTATAATATTAAAGGGTTTTTAGATTTTTAAGAAATATTATTAAAAATAATTTAAAATTTAGAATTTTATAATTTAATAAAAATGATTTGACTTGGTTACTTAATAAGTTATAATATTAAAGGGTTTTTAGGTTTTTAAGAAATATTATTAAAAAATAATTTAAAATTTAGAATTTTAGAATTTAATAAAAATGATTGTATTATAGTTAATAAAATATGCCAGCAAGGGTAAATAATAAAAAATGGCATAATCTTAATTTTTTTTAAGAATTATTAATAAAAAATAATCCTGAATAATTTATTAAAATGATTAAATAATATAATAAGTGGAGAAATGTTATATATATTAAAATAAAAAATTAAGAATATAATAAAAGGGGAAAAATAAATAAAAACATTAATAGAGAGAAAAAGAAAACTAAAGGAAAAAGATAAGGGAGGAAAATCTTTTTAAAAACAAAGGGACGGGAATAAAAAGAGAGAAAGAAGAAAGAAATAAAAACAAAAGGCTAAAGGAAACTAACCCAAGGGGGAAATCACCTCAGCTTCCTATGATGGAAATGATCCACTTTAGCAATGACTTTGGAGTCTTCAATGCATACATAGTGACACGATTTCTCAGCATGTTCCGAAAGAGCAGAAGTGCGGGATCAATTGTGCCTAATGTCTGCAGCATGCTCAAGGATTCTATGTCTAAAGATTGACCAATTTCACCAATATATGGAGTACTATTGGAACAGAGAACCATATTAACCCCTTTCAAGTCCTTTGGGTCTATAGGATCTTTGACAGATCTGAGAGAATTCTTGATAGTACAGAGAGGTTTGATCGAAGAGGAGACATTGTTTCTCCTAAGGACATGGAAAATCCTGTCTGTGGTCTCTTGGATAAATGGAAAATTAACCTTCTAGATAGGATCCATCTGAGTAGACTTGCCTCTGAAGGCTTTAAAGGCTTTTTGAAAAGCCTTAAGACCTTGAGATTTACTATACACATTCTTCACAAAAACATCAAGAAGATGAGATTTCTCTAATTCCAAGTGCCTATTATAAGAAATTCTAAGAGCACGGATAGTCAGAGTGCAGAGAACACCAAATTTATGAGCCAGAAAATGATGAGAATCAACATGAAGACACTGATCAGTATGAGTTTTCTTGCGAAAAACTCTCGGTAAGAAATAAAACCATCACCCCTCCTAGAAAAATATTTTATGTCATTTCAATTAAATAATTATCGTATAATTGTAAGAGTGTATATAAATTGGTGACAAAGTATTTTTTACATAAAGATGACAAGTTCAAACCTCCACTTATCTATATTCATGGTTGGTCTAGTTGTTGATTGCCTTCGTAAAAAAACATTATATGAATAATTTAACAAAATTAAATCATTCAAATATTTTAGAATATATTATTTTACAATAGCAATTAATAAATAATCATTATATTGATATGAGAGATGGTTGTTTATGTATATTTGAATTTGTAAAAAATGTTTCTAGTTGATTTTTTTTTACATTTATTGGAGGGCCAATAAATATGGTCGGTTTAGTGGAAAGTCCACTTACCTTCATAATTCATAATTTATTGGACATGTTTTTTTTTATAATCTATTAGAGGGCCAGCAAATATGATTTAATTTAGTGGAAAGTCTATATAGCCTTGAAACTATAATACTTTGATTTTGACCTTAGTTTAATCATTTCTATTTATACATGATGAAAGGTTAGAGAGTTTAGCTATGTAATGGTTTTTTATATTAATAATAAAATCATCATTAATAATAATTACAGTTTTTGGGAGGTGCGCAATGGCCAATCTGCACTATTCTGGGAGGAATCATGGAGTCAATGGCCCAAGCTCTCCACTCTGCCGAACACTCTGCAGTTTCAACATCATATACAACAATAGAGGCTAAAAATAATGTCGCATGATTGGGATCCCAACACTATGTTCAAACTCAACCTGGCGTGCCTAGAAATCCCACATTTTATTTGAGGGAAAAAATTATGAAGTAGAGCGACAAATCCTTCAATAAGAATTAGCAGCCAAACACATAGTTGTACCAACAGATCCAGATGTACTAAGATGGGGCTATGGGCCACCTAGAGTTTACAACTTAAAGGAGGCTTCCAGAATTTTATCTCCAATCCCAGTGGATGGGTCTAATCTTATATGGAGAAACCTTTGGAATATCAAGCACTAGCCCAAAATCTCTTTTTTCTCTTTGGTTATTATTGAAAGGTCAAACACTCACTTGGGATAAAATTCAAAGAGAATAATCAATGGCCCCTCAATTTGTATACCATATAAATCATAGGTTGAGGACATCAATCGTCATTTCATAGCACACCCATTTTCTTCAAAACTTTGGGACTAGACTACCATTATTTTTCGAAAATCAAATCTAATTTCACATTCAATCACCGATTTCTTGAGAACTTGACCAACCTCCCATATAACAACCCAATTCTTAACAAGGCTTGGCAGTTTTTTCCAGGCTTCCTAACATGGAATAATGGAAAGAAAGGAATCCTAAAATATTCAATATTAACACCGCGTCTCTAGAATAAATTTGGAACAAGATCCTTGATAAACTTCGAGAAACAATATCTTCCACATCGTGGGCTCCCCGGGACTGGGAGTGTGAGTATGGAAAATAAAAGTATCCTAAAGGCCTTAGGATTCAGTCCCTCATCCTTGCCTCCTCGGGAAATTTCGATCACAATCAAGGACAACAACCCCACTTCATGGTCCCCTCCCCTTGAGCGCTTCATTAAGTTTAACTTTGATGGTGCTTCCATGGAAACCCAGACCCAAATAAATATGGGGGAGTCCTCAAAGACTGTACAGGGAACATTCTTCATATTTATACTGGAAAGTTGGGAATAACCACCAACAAGGAGGTTGAGTTATCGGGCCTAGAAAAAGGTATATAAGTTTCTTTACGATTACAGGCTCATCAACTCTTGATCGAGGTGGATTCAATGCTCATAATTTGGAATCTAAAAAAACTTCAACGTGGCATAACATTATCCAATATCTCGGGGGGCTAGTTGATTGGGTCTCACATTCAAAGGGCTGCTTCGTTTCTCCACCAAATCCAAGCACCACGGCTCTATCATGTGTGCAATACATGCAACAAACTAACATGTCACCTTTCCAATTATGCATTGGATTTGAATGACCCTCCAATCACCTATCAATGGTCCTATTCCATTCCCAATCAGTTATAGAGTGCTTGCAAGGCCATAGTGATCTAAGATCTTTCCTCCGAGTAATGTGAACTACAATTGGTATGGATCAGAGGTATAATCATATAATTATGTTTTGGAACAATAGACAATAGAAATTGGTGCCACACATGGAAGGCTTCATCCTATGACATTGTCGAATGAATGTTGCACTGCCTCAATTCATTTTCATAATAGGTAATAACAACTTCAATCTCAATAGCAGGTTTGAAGGTAATAGTCACTTCAATATTAAAAAAAACTCCCAAGGTAACAACGACTTCAAGCTTTCTCTCAAGGTAACAATGGTGGATAATTCGGGCATGCAAGATAAAAACAACTTCAATCTTTCTCCCAAGGTAACAACATGCATGTGAAACCTCTCAAGGTGCCATCCTAGCAATACAAAGGATGCACAAGCATAGGGATAAAGCATCATGGGAACACCAACCAAGGGGAAGTCGACCATAAAATCTTTACTTTTATGATCAAATTTATAGTCTTGGGGCTTAAGCTCTTAAGTTTTTGTCGATGCATATCATAGATTGGAAACTGGTAAGGGAAGGCCCATGTGCGTATCCTCAACACACCCATAGCATAGTCTTTGTCATGTCAAATGCTCTGTAAGGAACAACCTTAACAATTTAAAGACTATAAATTTGTGTTGCTGGTTTGGTTTCCCATCGGGCATACCAGTAACACAATGACATATCAAATGTAACTTTTTGATGGCGTAATGAACATGCAAACCTTCACACACAAAAATACCATCATTGATAAGAAATAGACAATGATAAAAGTATAGGAGGGCTATAATTCCCATGACAAAGGGGTAGCTAGTGAGGCTAGACAATTATTATTGATATTTGATTTACTCATATTTGAATTAGTTGAGAAAAATGTGGGTATGTGAATTTTAGGTGGAATCCATGTGTCATTATGATGGCATGCATTTTTAGTCTTACCTTTTGGGGGTTTGTGGATTCTCGAATCATTCTTTTCATTAATGTTGGAGTTCTTGCTTCTTGGAGAGAAGAAGAATTATGTTACTAAGAGTCATTTTTGTTGGTTGCATGTTAATACTTATTATTATTACAGTATAAGACGATGTGCAAAGTAAAAGTATGCATTGGTGTATCTAGTGAATCTGTCTAAGGCTAAGAGACTCTAGAGCTTCTAACATTGAGATTTCCTAACTAGTAGCATTGGAGACCTAGAGGGAAACAAAATATTCTAAAGGACTGCATTGTAGGGAAAGTGATTCTATAACAACTCTAGTGAAAATTCCATGTAATAAAATTTAATAAATGAAAAATAAAAACCACAGTTGATGGGACACATATTCCAATTTGAATGTTGGGCAAAACATCCTAGTGGGTGTTCATTTCAGTTATTATGGCTAAAAGAAATTGGAAAAATAAATGGCAAAGGATTTGGAAAGACAAGAGGCATTATTTGGCACATTTATTTATGAAAATAAAGGAAAATAGGAGAAAAGTAAGGTGAAAGGTCACAGGTTGCATGTGAGGAGGAAATTGAAGGAAAATAATGGAAAATTAAGAATATAGAGGCCTCATTGACAAAAAGGCTTATGAGTATTAGTTGAAAATATTTTTCACTCACTTATGGCTCTCATTCTATTCTCTTTCTCTCTCTCTCTCTCATACTCTTGGATACTTGGAGTTTTCTTGGAGAACTTTGGCATTGGATCAAGAAAGGAAAAGAAGGCAAGAAGAAGGAAGAAGAAAGCAAGGAAGAGCGTGATCAAGCAACTACAACGAGATTCTTTACAGGCATTGATTTGCATGTGTGATTTCCTTGCTAGATTTTGCATGCGTGATATTGCATGTGGTTTTTTTTAATCATGGTATGGGTTTTTTTAGGTGTGACAATGTTTCTAGCCTAGCCTTTCCATTTCCAGATATCCATGGTGTGATGGAGTTCTCATTTAGTTGAGCTGGATTGCTGAATGGATTTGAAGGTAAGTGAGGTGGATCTCCAAAATGATATAACACATGTCCTAGTAACCCCTGAACCAGACTGTTGGTTGCGGTAGATCTAGATAGTGTGTTGCCTCGGTGGGCCTAAGAATCCTCGACCGAGGAATGGAAGGATATACGGTAAAACCTAGAGGTGTTTTTCTCTTCATCGGGCCTAAGAATCTCGGGTTGGGATATACAGTAAATCCTGGAGAGTATGTCTTGGTTTAGGGCCTAGTGATTCGTGAATTAGACTGTGGATTGTGGTAAAGCGTGAGAGATTAAGAGACAGCAAAATTCCTGACGGCATATGCAGCGAGAATCCGGTGGTATCCATGCTTGAGTTTTGGCCTAGTGATCGAGTGGAGATCATGGTAAAGCCTGTTATGGCATGTTCATTATTTTGGCCTAGTGATCTGGTGTGGATTATCATAAAGCCTAGTTTCTATTGATGAGGGTGAGGTGGTTTAGCCTCAGGATGCTCTTGTTGGTTCTTTCGGTTTGAGTCCCACCTTCATGCTTGTAATATGGAACGAGGGTGATTAGATGAAGAGAGATTTAGCTCAGCCAATCTATGGCCAAGTAGAATGTGGTAGTCCCATCTTTGGTTGGTTTTCACATTCATTAATGAGAAGCTCATTCCCTTGGTATTTGATGTGTAAATGTATTGGTTTATATGTTGATTCTATGGTTGGTGTATCCTTGATATTTACATTGTTATTATGATGGTTATAAGCATGTATTTTGACAGTGATGATGTAAGGATCCCCCCATGTTTTTATTTGTAAATGAATGCACAATGTATCTATGGTCAAATAGATGATGATGCAACTAATGATGTAAGGGAGCAATGATTCTTAGTGATTTTTAGATAATTATGAGACCCCTATGCTCCAATATGTTGTTTATACCTGTAGCTTTCATGTTTGTGACATGTTTGACGAAATTCCTGTCATGGATAGTAGGGGTCCATTTTAGTCTTCTTGGATATTTTTGCAAACATATAATTGTTTAGTTGTTATAATGCATCTCTGAATTTGTCATGAAGTTTTGGGCAGTGAACTGGGTTATGGGCCTAAAAAAGTGGCTCAAATCTCGGGGATGCTGGCACAACACTGAGAAATTTAGTCCCTAGATGTTGGCATGTAGGCTTGTGCATGCGTCTAGAGCCTCCCAGACGCAGGCATGCAGGTCTGTGCATGTGTCCAGAGGTCTAGAAGCTAAAAAGTTCAGTGGGACCCATGGGCAAGATGCCTGAATTTTTGGGTTGGCTCTTGGGGGTGTTATTGTTGATGTATAATGTCTGTATGAGATACTTCCATTGATTCCATTTCCTTAAGGTCACCTAGGAGGTTGAATCTCATCATAGTAGCCTCTCATCGCATGTTTACCCTGGTTGGTTGGTTACTTAGGTAGATGTGGGAAGAGGGTGTTACAAAGTGGTATTAGATCATTGTTCAACCCTTGGACTAGATGGGAGGTGTGTTAGTCATGCATTCAAGTCAGTTGCATATGTGTTCCTTATGCTTGTAGTTCATGTGCTTGTTGCGTTTGCATGGTGTTGATCATGGTTGTGGTGATGTCTCCATGTTAAGGTTTATGGTGTTTTTTGGGATATGTCATCATGAGTGTATAGTTGTATATGCATTTGTTATGCATGTCGGTGTCTATATGTTATTATGTGTGCATTTCCATGGTTAAGGTTGTTGTCCATGAGGTCATTTTATGCAATTAGGTCATCATGATGATATTGGTATGTTATGATGCAAATGCATTGGCTGAGATGGAGTAGGAGATGCAGATAATTAAAGTGAAGTTGCAACAATGGACTTATATGTTTGTCATTATATTATTATTATGGTTACATATGTGATAAATTCTAGTTGTTCAGTGTAGTCATATACATTATGGTTATGTGTATGCCTTTCATTCTATTGATTTTATGGTTACATACATGATAGATGTTAGTTAATTAGTGTGATCATATGTACATGAGTTGGTTAGTCAAGCATGGTATTAACTTGATGATTATGTTATATGTTGTTGATGAGCATGTTATATGTTAATATGTAGTTAGCTCAATGATTATGTTGTATGTTGTTGATGAGCATGTTATATGTTAACTTATTGTTGTTATATGTTAGTTAACTTGATGATTAGGGTTATAGCATTAATATCTTGATGCTATATGTATCATGCTAAATTGGATTTTCCTATGCAGATGTTTAGGGTTATGACATTCAGCTATGAGTCAACCTATTTATGATATTGTGTTGTACTATATAGACTAACGGTGCATATGTTATTGTTATGCATGAATGGAAATCATTTGTGAGTTTATGATGTGATCATGTTAGCTAGTTAATGTTATGGATATCATGACCTTATTTATGTTGATTTGAGGTGTTGTGAAGTTATATTGTGCTAATCTAGATTGATTGTGTAAACAAGATAGCCCCCTGAGATATATCAAGGTATGAGTTTTCTTATGTCGTCTACTTGGTGTTTGAATGTTTGATTATGTCATATATTTGGTGTTTGAGTGTTTGGTGTCTATTATGTCATTTATCTGTTGTCTGAATGTTTGATTACTTTCATGATATGAGTATGTGCCTATCATATTGCATGAAGAAATGATCTTGTTTTGAGATGGTGGTACTAACAAACATGTGTTGAGATAGTTGATATGTACTTGAGTGCAAGTAGGTGATAGTTATAGTATTATGATCTTGACTATTAGTTGATTATGACATGGTTTCTAGTCTTCGTAGAGGCTGATTTTAGTTAATATATATGATGTCTGGATATTTGGAACATGTGATTGACATGTGTGAATAGTTGCAGGGAAACATGTTTGGTATTAGCATGACAAGGTAATAGTTTATGTGCTTATATAACTAACATATGGGTGATGTGACCATACATAGTAGGACTCGATTGCAACACAATAAATGGAAAAAGAAAGAAATTGGGTAAGAATTCCTTTGGCTATGTTTGGAAACCCTAAATTCCAAACAAATGAGTGCTTTGCATACATGAAGTCTTCTTAACCTTGATTTTGTCTGACATTAGGAAAATATGTGCTATAGTCATGAACAAGTATTTGAGAGGTATATCAGTTGGTTTCTAAGTTATGGTTGGATCCGTCAAGGGATTGGATTCCCTTGAGAGATGATATATGTATGTGTTCAGATACAAGTAAGTGTGTCTAGCACAACAAGGTAAGGTAACTGGTATATTGTATATTTATGTACACACTGACAGTTATGTTTTTATGGCGTTATGATGCAAGGGATTGCATGGAAAAAGAGACTGCCATGAAATCTTTGAAAAGGCTTGGGTTGACCTTTCCCTTGGAATATTTGGAAACCCATGGGGATTGAGTCATGGTTTTTGTTGCTATTTTTATGCTTTCGGTATTTGTGAATTTTTTGTGCTTGATTTTCATTTTTGCTTATGTTTGGTGCATGATCATGCCAATAAATTTTGGTGTCGTATTGATTTTGGTTTCCCATGGTATTATTCTTGTTTTTTTTATTGTTCTTGACTTTTATGTTTTGAGTCTTGGGAATTGGTTGGGAAATATGAAAGTTAATGTAGATCATGGAGAGTTGTGTGGTACCCAATAGGTAATGATAGGCACATATGAAGCTCGGTGGATGAGTACGCGTAATAGAAGGTAAGAATATGATAGTCATTTGGACTGGTTGGGTCCATTGTGGTAAATGGGTGGTGGCAGTACAAACATGAGAAAGACAATAAAAAAGGTAAATAAAATGGATCTGAGGTGTTAGATGCCTTGGCTATGTCGGGAACTTCTATTCTTAATGTTGTGCACGGATAAAGGAAGTTCTCTTAACCTTGACCTTATTATATCTGGTAATTATGATGTGATCGTCATTATGTTGGTGTTTATATAGGTATACATGTATGTAAGTTGTATCTGATAGGGTCCTCATGGATCATGGTTGTTTGATGCTAAATTTTTATATGTATATATGTGTGTATGCATGTCGTTGTCTGATAGGATGATGATTGTTTTATGCTAATGATTATATATGTATGTATCTATGTATCTATGTCACTGTCTGATAGGATTGTCAGGAATCATTCTTGTGGAGGAATGATTTCTTATGTAGGTGAAGGGCATGAAGAGGTTCTTGGTCTTATGAGAAATCAAGTGGGAAGAGTAAATCTGACAGATCTATGAGGTTAGTATCATGTGGACATGAATTGATATTGTATGCTTGTACTATACCTACGTTTAGGTTATGGACAGGTAATGTTGATGGGTACATCAACGAAGTGAAATTAGTGTGATCTGCAACATGCTAGGATAAACATGGATAGTGGAAAGACACTAGAAGCAAGCTTTCTTGTTGGGTTAGTGTGTGGTATATGGATGTATAATACTACTATTGTGCATATGTTGTGCATGTTGTATATTCAGTGATTGTACCTATGGTGATGTTTACATGTAACATATGTAGTATTGTGTACATATGATGTTGTATGTCTGTTGTATATATGGTGTTGTGTTCATATTGCATATGCAGTGCTATGTATAGATGGTGATATGTACATATTGGATATGTGGTGATGTGTACATATTGTACTGTGCGCGTGTTGGATATGTGGTGTTGTGTGCATATGGTGTTGTGCACGTGTTGGATATGCAATGTTGTGTACATATGGTGCTATGTACATATTGTATATGCAGTGCCATGTACATATGGTGTTGTGTGTGTGTTGTACATATGGTGCTATGTACATATGGTGTTGTGTCCATGATTGTACATGTAGTGTTGTGTGCATTTGGTGTTGTGTACATGTTGTACATATGGTGATGTGTGCAGGTGGTGCTATGTACATGTCATGCATGTGGCACTATGTAGATGTGGTGTTGTGTACATGTGGTATTGTGTACACATTGTACATGTGGTGGAGTGTACATTTGGCATTGTGTACACTTTGTGTAGGTGGTGCCATGTACATGTGATGTTGTGCAAACATTGTGTAGGTAGTGTTGTGTATAGGTGGTACTATGTACATGTTGTGCATATGGTGCTGGTATATATGTGGTATTGTGTACATGTCGTACATGTTGTGTTGCGAGCATGAAATATTATGTATATGCATGGTGTAGTCGTAGTATCGTGCTATAGAAATTTATCAATACTGATTTATTGTCGGAATCTCCTGATCTAAAAATTTTAAATCTACTATTAAATATAGAATCCTTCCACTTAATTCTTTGCGGAAATTAAATCGCCAATTGCAAACACATGAAGAAAAATCAATCGCACATAAATAAGATGTTTTTACCGGGAAAGCTTAAAACTAAAAACCCCAACTATCATATATTATGTATATTAATGGAACATGTAACAATCTCATACAAAGCTCAGCTCATAGAGCTCTTAGTACAACCTACAATCGTCACACACTATCATGTAGAAATTTGCATATCTATGCACCAATTTCTTGACTCCTGACAACCTGCCTCCACTGCGCAATCCCTGCTGAAGAAGATCATTGAATGAATGCAATATTTACTTCCTTGACTGTGCAATCCTCATTGGAATATCCAATGTGTGTGTAGATGAATTGAATGCATCACTATAGTCACAACTAATAGTCAATCACACCCTTTCACCTATCTCTCCACTGGGTCTCCACTGGATCTGACATGCAAGTAGTTAACTGTTGTATTTCTTCAGTTGCATGTGAGTCACTGCTTATGAATTAATTAAATAATTAATTCACTGAAATCTCACTAGTGTATCATGAGTGACAACTGGCACAACTGAGTTTAACTCACTTAACTGATTTAAACTAAATAACAACTCCCATAACTACTCTTCCAACTTTGTTACAACTCGCCATAATCATTTATAATGAAGTCCACCATGCATGAGTCACCAAACACCCTAGGAATTGTGTAATTCCTTCAGCTCACTGATGTTCCAAATCTATTCACTGAAATCAAGTGCTCCAAGAGAATAAGTTATTATTTATCGTCTGATTATTATTAAGGGCTACTAATAATCGACATGCATTCTATTTTTAGATATGCAATCTATAAATAGACTTCACCCATATCTATAAAAATATAAATTCATCCAAAGATAGAATTTTCTCAACCATCTAGAATCAACATCCTGCTAATTTTAGAATATGCTCACCATTCTAAAAATAGAAATACACCTAAAAATAGCCTGCGGGCCCCACCTAGTGAAGGTGCTTAATTTTCACTAGGATCATCATCTTGTTGAATCTCAACACTCCCTCTCAAAAAGAAAGGGATTATCCTTCACCCCGATCCTGCCTCTATGGCATTCAAATTTTCTCCTTGTGAGCGCCTTCGTCAGAATATCTACATCCTGATCTTCCGTATGAATGTACTGAAGCAACATGATATTTCGTTGCACACAATCTCTGATATGATGATACCATATATCTATATGCTTAGATCTATCATGAAACACAAGATTAATCGAGAGTTTAATGCAACTATGATTATCACAATGAATCACTGTAGGATCTAAATGAGAACCAAACAAACCTACTAGGATCTTCCTCATCCAGGTAGCCTCACATGCAGCTTGACTTGATGCCATGTATTCCACTTCCACTGAACTAAGTGCCACGGATCTCTGTTTCTTTTTGTACCAATAAACAGATGTAGATCCGATACTAAAAACCCCTCTTGATGTGTACTTTCTTCCTGTTGGGCTGCCTACCCAATCTGCATCCATGAAGCCATGCAACTTCACCTCATCTGTCTATCTGTACCATAAGCCATACTCAGATGTGCCCTAAGATATCTTAGGACATGCTTGCATGCCTTCCAAAAGAGCTTGGTAGGCTTAACCATCACTTGACTAAGCTAGTTCACCGCATAGCATATGTCTGGTATTGTATTAACTAAATACATGAGCGAACCCACAAATTGTCGATAAATAGTGGCATCCACTACCTCTACTGATGTAGCATCATTTTTCCTCCAATTTCCTAGAAGAGAAGTATCCATGGGTTTGCAGTCCTCCATGTGAAACTTACCAAGTATCTCTCGAGCATACTTTCTTTGAGACATAAATAGTTCACCTTCTCACTGCCATATTTCTAATCCAAGGAAATAATAAAGGAGGCCCAAATCCTTCATCTCAAACTCCTTTACAAGGTCGTCCTTGCATGAGTGCATCAGCTGCTCATCACCAGTCAATATTAAATCATCAAAATAAAGAAAAATGATTAAAATCTTACCCTCCACCACAATCTGGTACAGGTTTGCATCTGCCTCACTCTTGGTGAAGCCAAGTCCAGTGAAATAGTTGTCGATCTGAGTGTACCAAGCACAGGGTGCTTGCTTCAGCCCATACATCGCTCTTTTGAGTTTGCACACATGAAAATCGCTGCTGAAGATCTCAAATCCTTCAGGCTTCTCAATGTACACTTCTTCCTCAATGATCCCATTAAGGAACACAGTCTTCACATCCATCTAATGAATGTGCCAACCCATCTACGCTGAGAGAGAAAGGATGGTCCTTATGGAAGAATACTGTGTGACAGGTGCAAAGGTTTCTTCATAATCAATCCCCTCGATCTATGAGAAGCCCCGGGCAAAAAATCCTGCCTTATACTTCTCGACACTCCCATCAACCACTTGCTTTACCTTGTAGATCCATCTTGAACCTACCACTGATTTATAACCCGGCCTTGGAACAATTTCCCAAGCATAGTTTTTGACAATGGAGTCATAATCCTCCACCATGGAATCTACCCTTGTGGGCTCCTGCATTGTTTCCTGAAAGGAAGATGGCTCTATCACGATACACTTTCTCATGAGAGCCATGTATACAGTGAATCGGTCAAGTGTCTGTCTCTATCTGCATTATGAATTAGGGACTCCTACATTCTATGCTGCATCAAGCTTCAGTCTCTCAGCTTCTATGGTACACCTTCTGCCTGTTCTGATGTTTGGCTCTGCATGAGTGGACTCCTCCACTCCATGAATCTCCTCCTGTGGCTGATCCACATCTAGAGGCTCATCTTTGGGAACAAGTAGTTCCTCCTCTGCATGCAAGTGTAGCTCCCTCTCAAGTGACAACTTCATGGATTTCTCCTCATTGAATTTTATATCCCGTCACACCACAATCATCCGATTGTTTAGCAAATACACACGATAATTATGGGGTGTTTCTGTGTACCCCACAAATATCCCAACTTCTACAGTTAGCTCCAGCTTCTTCCTGGCATCCTTGGTCACATGAATAGAAACAAATGAGCCAAAAATCTTTAAATGAGAAACATCCAGCTTCTTACCAGTAAAATATTCTTAGGGTGTACTCATGCCAAGAACTCTACGAGGACAACGATTTTGCACATAAACCACAGTGTTGCATGCTTTCGCCCACAAGTGCATTGGTAGGCGCTGATCATGCAGCACAGCTCGTGCAGCACCCACGATTGTTCTGTTCTTCCTCTTCGCGACCCCATTCTACTGTGGATTATGAGGCACTATGAGTTCTCTCTCAATTCCTTCTTTTCTACAGAATTCTTTGAATTCATTTGAGATATATTCACCACCATTATCGCTCCGCAGAGCCTTCACTTGCTTCCCTGAATCTTTCTCCACCAATGCTTTAAACTCACAGAACTTTGAGAATGTTTGATATTTCTTCTGCATGAAGAAGATCCAGCATCTACGAGAATAGTAATCAACAAAAATAACATAATACATGTGTTTTTCTGTTGAAGCAATCGAGAATGGTCCACACACGTCTGTGTGTACTCTCTCCAGGATCACTGAAGCATGGTTCTCCTTTTCATGAAAGGTGGTATTCAAAAACTTACCCATTTTACATCCCTTGCACTGATCTAACTACACAAGAGTACCCTTGGGAAGTCCAGTAGAAATCTGTTGCAAAATATTCAGGGCGTTATGGTGAAGATGGCCCAATCGCCTGTGTTAGTATGAATCTTTTGTCGAAGTGTACGAAAAAAGACCACTTTAGCTACGCATAACTTATAGCCCTAACATCAAATATGACTACCAATATCTTCAGATCTGCAGTTAGTTGATCAAGACAAATGCTGCAAAAATCCAGATCTATGCATAAAAAGACATTAAGCAGTAAAAATAAGGTTTTTCTCCATGCATCCAATAGACATGACAAGAATAATATTTTTGAAAGAATTTTATATTAAGGGCACCTGGGAGGAAAAAAAGAAAGGTGTTTCCAATTCTCCTCAATGGGATGGGTTCTTGAAAGTCCACATCACTTCAGATCTAGAATTTCTCTCTCTTGTTGGTGTAGAAAACCCAGACAAATATAGAACTCAAAGGGAGCTCACAAAGTAAATAATGGAAAATTTGACAATGATAATGGCTCAAAGTCAGACCAAGAGCATAGATCCAGAGTGATCTAATAGGAAACAAAAGGTGACAAATGAATGGGAAAACCCTTCTATTTATAACAAAATATTAGGTCATTCTAGATCTTGGTGCATGATTAAAATAATATTAACCAAATCTAGATCCACCTTTTATGGAATATTTTATTATATTTGTTGGAGGGAAAAGTCACTTAACTTGGGTCAAATCCCTTTATTTATAAATAATAAATAAATAAATGATTTATTTATTATTTTAAGGAGGTGGTTGAAGGATAATTAAATAAATAATTATTTATAAATGATTTAGTCATATTTAACAAGGAATATTATTTAAATAAGATTTAAATAATTATTCCTAGAAAATAATAAGATAAATAAGGATTTATCTAATTGATTTCCTTGTTTTGGGTTAAATATGACCAGGAATAATAATTAAATTATTGTTTAATTAATTATTCCATGAGGAAAATCAAACAAATATAGATTTGTTTAATATTTCCTTTTGGGGTTTTCTATTTAGACCATAAACAACCTAATAAATGTGTTTTATTAAGTTATTTTACATAGTGAAAGCAATTTTACTTAGGGTAAAATTGGTCTTACATGGTGTACTTGGGTCCATATAATGATAATAGGTTAGATGACCAAAAAATGGTGTAACAGCCTGTGCCATAATTTGCCCTCATCCTGGCTCACCACTTCTTCTGCTTTTCCCACCATTGCAGCGCAGCCATCTACCTCCAGCTTGTAGAGATTCTTAACTCGAATCCCTATCTTCTTGGTTTGACTCATTATTTTATTTCGTAGGAAAGCTTTTCCATCGCTGAAAACAATGTCATAACCTCTGTCCTCCAACATCGCGACTGAGACCAAGTTCTTCTTTAGACCTGGAACATGCATAACATCTTTCAATAGAAATGGTTTACCTGAATCCCTCTCAAAGGTAATGGTACCAATGTCGGTCGCACTATATCGTCCAGCGTCGCCCATCTCTATATGAATTTGGAGATCTTTCTCCTCCAAGTCGCTGAAAAACTCCTTATCTCCCGTCACGTGGAAGGAAGCACCAATATCAAGATACCACACTGATCCCATTGTACTTGAAACCAAGCACGCGATCAAAGAGAAATCAAGTTCAAATTTTGAGGCAAGGGCCTCACCAGCTGTAGCTCCAACATCCTTCTTGTTCTTCTTTTTTTGTGGGTAGTTAGTGGCAAGATGCCCATGTTTGTGATAGTGAAAACACTTCACCTTTGCCTTTAGCCTCAAATTTTGAGTGGAATTTCTTCCCCTTCCCTTTCCGTGCTTTGGCATTCACAACATAATCCTCTTCATCATCATGCTTTGATGAAGAGCCATCCCTGGTATTCCACCTTATCTCCTCCTGCACTAGATTTGACCAAAGTCGCTCCCAATCCGGAAGTTTCTCCCGTCCATTGACAGAGTCTTCATAATTGTGCCAACTCTTTGGAAGCCCAAGGAGAGCCAAGCTCACCAAGTCATCATCCGCAACTGTAATTCCCACACTCCCCAAATCACCCCTACATTGGACAAACTTCGTGAGATACTTTGGAATATTGTCTTCCTTCTCCATTTTGATTTTTCTGAGTTTATCTTTCAGCGCCAACTTCCTATGGTCCTGCTGCTTTGGAAAAGTTCTGTCAAAGCCTTCCACATTGCAAATGGAGTGGCTTTCCCATGAAGGCTTGACACAATATGTTCTTTCACACCTTCCAACAAAATCATTCTCATCTTCACTACTTTCTTTTTCCAGGCGTTAAGTAATACAACATCCGTCGAAGTGGGCTTAGGAATATCACTGTCGATGAACTCCTTCAAGCCATTATCTTCAAGCACCACTTCCATCCTGTCTTTCTAGGCTATGTAGTTAGAGCTGCCCTCGAGTGCAGAATCCAACCACAACCCATTGAAAGCCATTTCAATGTTTACTCAACTGTCGCACCAAGAAATTCTTGCAGCAAATTCGAATTGTTCCACCACACAAAACATAACACTGCTTCACTATTGCAATATTCAGTGATTAACATTGCTCTGATACCATGTAGAAATTTATCAATACTGATGTATTGGTAGACTCTCCTGATCTAACAATTTTAAATCTACTGTTAAATACATAATCCTTCCACTTAATTCTTTGCAAAAATTAAATTTCCAATTGCAAACACATGAAGAAAAATCAATCGCACATAAACAATATGTTTTTACCGGGAAAGCTTAAAGCTAAAAACCCCAACTATCATATATTATGTATATCAATGAAACATATAACAATATCATACAAATCTCAGCTCATAGCGCTCTCAGTACAATATATAATCGTCACACACTGTCATGCAAAAATTTTCATATCTATGCACCAATTTCTTGCCTCCTGATAGCCTGCCTCCACTTCGCAATCCCTGTTGAAGAAGATCACTGAATGAATGCAATCTCACCTTCCTTGACTGCACAATCCTCATTGGCATATCCAATTTGTGTGTAGATGCATTGAATGCATCACTATAGTCACAATTGATAGTCAATCACACCCTTTCACCTATCTCTCCACTTGGTCTCCACTGGATCTGAGATGCAAGTAGTTAACTGTTGTATTTCTTCAGTTGCATGTGAGTCATTTCTTATGAATTAATTGAATAATTAATTCACTGAGCTCTCACTAGTTTATCATGAGTGACAACTAGCACAATTGAGTTTAACTCACTTAACTGAGTTAAACGAAATAACAACTCCCATAACTACTCTTCCAACTTCGTTACAACTCGCCACAATCAATTATAATGAAGTCCACCATGCATGAGTCACCAACCACCCTAGGAATTGCATAATTCCTTCAGCTCACTGATGTGCCAAATCTGTTCACTGAAATCAAGTGCTCCAAGAGAATAAGTTATTATTTATTGTCTGATTATTATTAAGGGCTACTAATTATCATCATGCATTCTATTTTTAGATATGCGATCTATAAATAGACTTTTCCCATATCTCTAAAAATATAAATTCATCCAAAGATATAATTTTCTCAACCATCTAGAATCATCATCCTGCTAATTTTAGAATATGCTCACCATTCTAAAAATAGACATACACCTAAAATTAGCCTGCGGACCCCGCCTAGTGAAGGTGCTTAATTTTCACTAGGATCATCATCTTGTTGAATCTCAACACGTGCCATGTGTATTCGTTGTGTTTTACTCTATATATGTATATGTATTGTGTTGTGTTGTACTTCGGATGTAGGTGTATGTGTTGTGTTTTATTGTGCACGGTGTGCAGGTGTATGTGTTGTATATCGATGTAGGCGTATGTATTGTGTTGTATTGTACACTGGGTGTAGGTGTATGTGTCATATGCCGATGTGGGTGTATGTACTGTGTGGTGTTTTATGCCGTGTGTGTTGTGATGTACACTATGTGTATGCATACATGATTTAAGAGGAGAAAAGGAACCAGGTGTTTTCCGGGTGTGGCAACCGCTCCGATGTGTGTACAAAATAACAAAGGCATAAGTAAGGACCAATGAAGGATAAATATTGGTATTTTATTTCAGTTTTATTATGCATGTGATATGTGATTCTAAATTATGATGGTTACATGTGATTTATTATTATGGTTTATGATGATTGTATGTGGTTCATGATTTTGACCTATGATGGTTGTGTTTTGATCTAACCGAATGTGATATGCTTACAGATGATGATTTGATCAAAAAACTAGTTTGGCTTGTGTGACAAGAAGTAAACATAAGTGCAAGTGCACCTTATTAATGGGCTACCAATGAGGTATGATTTGAATTTATTTTGAATCTAATGGCAGTTATGTGCTTGGTATAGGAAGCATGGAAATGCTCGGCTGGGTGGTTGAAACTAATTGCAAGTATTAGAAGCAACAACAAAAGGAATTGGAACATGCAACAGTATATTGGTAAAGCACTTCAGGAGCAGGGCTATTGTGGAACACTAGTACCAATAATATCCATTTATTTCCATGAGAATGCTATGATCGATATGATGGTTTTGAGGTAGATTTATGCCTTGGTTGTTTGAAATTCCGATGCGAGGAAGCCTTGCCAAGGGATGGATCACCTGGGATAGGGGATGCCAGGGAACTTGGAAGGTGAGTGATTACATGGAAGGGGATGACCGAATTTCTTGAGGGATTTTGTAGTAGAGAACAGAAGGATGGGGATGGATTTATTTTGGTCATTAGCATTGCCAGATGGAATCAGATGCAAATTGGGAGTGTACCCTAGAACAATGAGCCGGTAACTACTCACTAAGGGTACAGTAGCACAAGATTGTAACACTAGAAATTGGATGCAGACTTTGACTATGACTGTGGAATCTGGAATTTCTGGGAAGGAAGTGAATCTTGGTACTACTTTGATGGTGGAGGTGTGAGCCTTTGGATTCCCTTGTTGCGGATGCAGGCATTGTATCCTTATATTTGTTGGTTGAGAAAATGTGCGTATTTGTATATGTGTATATTATTGTAAATACCGTAATGAAAAATGCTATAAAACTCCAGTACATGATATGTTTTTCATATTTTCAACTTTTTGTTCATTGTAAATACCGCAACAAGCTGTGTTATAAAGCTCCATAGGCAGTATAATTTATTTTTAGCATTTGTTGGTTTCTAGGTGTCACTGGACACTGAGGATGGTGTTCCCCCAAGGGGGAGGGAATTGTAACAACCTTGGTGAAAATTCCATGTAATAAAATTTAATAACATAAAACTAATAACCATGGTTAAAGGGACACGTATTCCAAGCTTAATGTTGAGAAAAACATCATAGAGGGTGTTCATTTCAGTTATTATGGCTAAAGGAATTTTGAAAAGCCAATGGAAAAGGATTTGGAAAGGAAAGATGCATTATTTGGCACATTTATTTATGAAAATAAAGGAAAATAGGAGAAAAGGAAGGTGAAAGGTCACAAGTTTTATGTGAGGAGGAAATTGAAGGAAAATAATGGAAAATGAAGAAAATAGAGGGCTCATTGATAAAAAGGATTATGAGGATCAGTGGGCAAGATTTTTCTCACCCTTATGACTCTCATTCTATTCTCTCTCTCTCTCTCATACGCTTGGATACTTAGAGTTTTATTGGAACACTTTGGCATTGGATCAAGAAAGGAAAAGAAGGCAAGAAGAATGAAGAAGAAAGCAAGGAAGAGCAGGATCAAGCAACTATAATATGTTTCTTTGCAGGTATTGATTTTCATGTGTGATTTTCTTCCTAGACTTGGCATGCATTGTATTTCATGTGGTTGTTTTCTGTTATGGCATGGGTTTTTCCAGGTGTGATAATTTTCAGCCTTCCTTTCCATTTCCAGATAGCCTTGGTGTGATGGAGTTCTCATGTTTTGGTTGAGCTGGATTTCTAGATGGATTCGGAGCTGAGTGAGGTGGATCTTCGAAATTATATAACACATGGCCTATTACCCCCTGAACTAGATCGTGGGTTACGGTAAATTTGGATAGTTTGTTTCCTCGGTGGGCCTAGGAATCCTCGAATGATGAATTAAATGATATATGGTAAATCCTAGAATTAGTTTGCTCTCCATCGAGCCTAGGAATCCCGGGTTGAGATATACAGTAAAGCCTAAAGAGTATGTCTCGGTTTAGGGCCTAGTGGTCCCATATTCAGACTATGGATTGTGGTAAATCCTGAGAGTGTGGTATCCATGCTTGTGTTTTGACCTAGTGATCGGGTGAAGATCATGGTAAATCTTGTTCTTCACGTTCATTGTTTTGGACTAGTGACCTGGTGTGGATTACAGTAAATCCTAGTTTCTATTGATGAGGGTGAGGTGGTTTAGCCTTGGGATTCCTTGGTTAGTTCTTTCGGTTTGAGTCCCACATTAATGCTTGGAATATGGCATGGGGGTGATTGGCTGAAGAGATATTTTGCTCAACCAATCTATGGTCAAATGGAATGTGGTAGTCCCATCTTCGATTGGTTTTCACATTCATTAATGATAATCTCATTTCCTTGGTATTTGATGTGTAAATGTATTGTTTTATATGTGGATTTTATGGTTTTTGTATCCTTGATATTTATGTTGTTATTATGCTGGTTATAAGCATGTATTTTGATAGTGATTATGTATGGATCTCTGCATGTTTTTACTTGTAAATGAATGCACAATGTATCTATGGTCAAATAGATGGTATTATATCTACTGATGTAAGGGAGAAATGCTTCTTAGCTATTCTCAGATAAGTATGGGACCCCTATGCTCCAATATGTTGTTTATACCTGTAGCTTTCATGTTTGTGACATGTTTGACGAAATGCTTGTCATGGCTAGTAGGGGTCCAGTTTCGTCCTCATGGAAGTTTTTGAAAATATATCATTGTTTGGTTGTTATAATGCATCTTTGAAATTGTCATGAAGTTTTGGGCGGTGAACTGGGTTCTCTGCCTGAAAAAGTGGCTCAAATACCGGGGACACTAGAACAACATTGGGAAATTTAGTCCTTGGAAACTGGCATGCATGCTTGTGCATGCATACAAAGCCTCCCAGACATAGGCATGTAGGCTTATGCATGCGTCCAGAGGTACATAAGCTAAAAAGGTTAGTGGGACCCAGAGGCATGGACCCTGAATGGTTAGGTTGGCTACAGGGGGTTTTATTGTTGATGTAAAATGTCTGTAGCATATATTTTCATTGATTCCACTTCCTTAAGGTCACCTAGGAGGTTGAATCTCATCATAGTAGCCTATCGTCACATGTTTACCCTGGTTGGCCGGTTATTTGGGTATATGTGGGAAGAGGGTGTTACCGATTCCTTTCCTTGGGTTGTACAATTTAAAGGGGAAAGAGAGCTAAAAGTTGAGATTACCTTGGGATTGCTTCAATAACCTTGGAATATGTGATTGTTGTACATTTGTGTGAGTAGAGAAAGCTTGTTAACTAAATATTTGTGAGTTATAGAGTTTTCCTATGCATACATCCTTGAGGTATCATAACCTTACCTCAAGGGTGGCTTGTTGTAGAGAGTGATGTAAAACAAAGCCTACAGTGGGTGGAATGATTGACGTGTATAGTTGTTGGCGAATCTGGCATTAAAGGATAAGTGATTTCCAATTTTCTTGTGTGATTATATTTATGTTCTTTTTATTGAGATATTTATTTATTTTTTATGTTATGTATGTTCCTAAGTAATTTTCACTATATATTAATTTAATTTTCATAGAATTTGCATGAGCTTATGTATGCACTACATGTTTTCTTGAATTTATTACATAATAAATAATTCTATCAAAAGTTTGAGTTTCAAAAAGAAACAAATTTTCAAGGGTACTTAGACATGTGGGTATGCCATATATTAATATTAGAGCTACAATTGCAATGCTTTGGTGTTTTGGTAGTATGGGTTGAGTTACACTTTGAATTTGCATGTTGAGGCTACATAGGGTGCAGTGATAGTTGGAACAACTCTTTCTTGAAATTGTGGATTTTATGAAATTTCAAAAAATTGCAAAAAATTGAGAATTTTGTCTTTTGGTGACATGATGCCACGTGAATGGTGACATGTACATTCCACGATGGCAAGTCAGAGTGACAGACTTAAGAGGGGGGTCTCTTGTGTGATATGGTGGGGTTTATAGGTGACGTGGAAGCTACATTATGACAGTGGTTGCAATCACCTCCCTTTGTTGAAAAATACAACAAGAAATTCTCAATTTGATTTTGCCTTGATTAAATTGAGAAAATTCCAATTTCCACATTAGCATACAAATTGGATGCAATTAGCTTGTGTGTCATGGATTTTTTCACTCATTTTACTCAGTAAATTCAATTTGGAGGAGTGCAAGTTCAGTTAATCATGTGTGATTGATAATTTGTATCAAACAAGGTCAGATATCTAAGTTTGTTTTGGTTAAACTAGTTATAACTATTGGAGGAACTAGTGGAGGGTCTTTTGTGTAGTGGGACTTCAGTAAAACTGAGTGATCATCCAATTACTAATCAATCAACCAGAACTAGCTAGTTCATACAAATAATTTTAGTTCCCCAAGCTTGGTGGATATTTCAAGGTAGTGTAACATCAATTGTAGACTAGTATTGAGTGCACATGTGTTGCATGTTGTTAGATGAACAACCTAAGGAATTGTGCAATCCATTTTGGAGAAATTCTCTTTAACCTCTGTCTCAACTGGGTATTCCTCAGAAATGACATGCATGCAACTATTAATAGTGAATCATAAGTTATCTGATTGATCACTACTTGTGAATTAAATATAATTTAATTCACTGGACCTCTCACTAATTCATCACTCAGTTAGAACTAGTTAAATTTATTTTAACTTAGTTAATTGAGTTAACTGATTACACCTGCACCCCCCTAGTGCATTAAATACAACTGGAACCCCAAAATATTAGAATCCCTCTACATGCCTCATCTGAGACCCTCAACTCAAATTTCTTGAGCTAACTCAGTCATCCTGACTTAGTTAACTGATACAAGTTGTTATGAGATGAAAATATAATTTATTGTCCAATTTATTTAAGGGAAAAATAAATTAGATGACCCACATTACTCACCAATGTGCATCATAATTTCCTCACCAGTGTGCATCAAAATTTCCTCACCAATGTGCATAAGAAATTCCTCACAAGTATGCATCAGAAATTCCTCACCAATGTGGGTGCATTTATTTCCTTTTTGGTTGCCAATTTCACTGTTTCTTGTTGAAAATTTCAACAAATAGACCTAGAGAAGATACTCGATCCAAGTAATGACATGATCTCCACCTAAAGTAAATTAATATCATTAAATACTCCCATGAAGAGAAGTACCATCCCTCACAACCAGAAGATAGTGGCAACATTCAACCAATGAGCCGCTGGAGGAAAGGAGATTCAAAAATTCTACCTAATCATCAGAAGGTAAAAAATCGATCAAGTGTCAAATTACCAAGGAAACTAATGTATTCCAGTCACCATATCATAAAAATTAATAGAGAAACCCGTGTAGAGAATAAAATAGAAAAATCCCTACTAAGAACACCACCAGCTGAAGGAAAAATAACCTCTAGCCTAATGTCGCTACCATGAGACAATATAACAAACCTTGTAGAAATTTATTAATACTGATAGTATTACCGAATCCTCCTAATCTAAAAAATTAATCTTATGTTAAATACAAAATCCTTCCACTTAATTCTTTGTGGAAATTAAATTGCCAATTGCAAAACTCATGAAGAAAATCAATCGCACATAAATACAGTTGTTTAACGGGAAAGCTTAAAGTTAAAAAAACCAACTATAATATACTATGTATATCAAAATAAAACTTGCAATAATCTCATTCAAAGCTTAGTACATCAATCTCCTAGTACAATCAACAATCATTACATACTGTCATGCAGAAATTTTCATATCTATGCACCAATTTCTTGCCTCCTGACAGCCTGCCTCCACTGCGCAATCCCTACTGAAGAAGACCTCTGAATGAATTCGAATTGGACTTGCCTTGACTGCACAATCCTCATTGGAATCTCCAATGTATGTTAGATGCATTAAATGCATCACTATAGTCACAACAGATAGTCCATCTCACTGGGTCTCCATTGGAACTGACATGCAAGTAGTTAACTGTTGTATTTGTTCAGTTACAAGTGAGTCTCTAGTTATGAATTAATTAAATAATTAATTCACTAAAATCTTACTAGTGTATCTTTCAGTTAGACTAGATACAACTAACTCAACTGAGTTTAACTCACTTAACTAAGTTAAACTAAATAACAACTCCCGTAACTACTCTTCCAACTCTGTCATAACTTTTCCACTTCAGTTCTAACTGATTCCTCCATGCATGAGTCACCAACCACCCTAGGAATTGCGTAATTCCTTCAGCCCACTGATTTTCCAAATCTTTTCATTGAAATAAAGTGCTCCAAGAGAATAAGTTGATATTTATTTTCAGATTATTATTAAGGGCTAATAATAATCAACATGCATCTATATTTAGATTGATGATATATAAATAGACTTCACCCAATATTATAAAAATAGAATTTCATCTATTTTTTCACATTTGACCAACCATCTACAAATAGCATCCTGCAACTTATAGAATATGCTCACCATGTCTAAAAATAGACATACACCTAAAAATAGCCTGCAGGCCCCACTTAGTGAAGGTGCTTAATTTTCACTAAGCTCATCATCTTGTTGAATCTCAACACTTCCTCTCAACAAGATAGGGATTATCCTTCACCCCAATCCTGCCTCTATGGTATTCGAATTTTCTCCTGCTGAGTGCCTTTGTCAGAATATCTGCATCTTGATCTTCTGTAGGAATGTACTGAAGCAACATGATCTTCCGCTGCACACAATATTTGATATGATGATACTGAATATCAATATGTTTAGATCTATCATGAAACACATGATTAATCGAGAGTTTAATGCAACTATGATTATCACAATGTATCACTGTAGGATCTAAAAGAGAACCGAATAAACCAACCAGGATCTTTCTCATCCAGATAGCCTCACATGCAGCTTGACTTGCTGCCATGTATTCTGCTTCTGCTGAACTAAGTGCCACAGATCTTTGTTTCCTGTTGTACCAAGAAACTAATGTAGATCCGATACAAAAAACCTCTCCTGACGTGCTCTTTCTATCTGGTGGGTTGCCTGCCCAATCTACATCTGTGAAGGCATGCAACTTCACCTCATCTGTCTATCTATACCATAAGCCATACTCATATGTGCCCCTGAGAGATCTCAGGACATGCTTTCCTACCTTCCAAAAGAGTTTTGTAGGCTTAACCATCACTTGACTTAGCTGGTTCACCGCATAGCATATGTCTGGTCTTGTATTAACTAAATACATGAGTGAACCCACCAACTGTCGATAAACAGTGGCATCCACTACCTCTGCCGATGTAGCATCCTCTTTCCTCCAATTTCCTAGAAGAGGAGTATCCATGGGTTGCATTACTCCATGTGAAACTTACCAAGTATCTCCCGAGCATAATTTCCTTGAGACACAAACAGTTCACCTTCTCGCTGCCATATTTCCAATCCAAGGAAATAATGAAGGAGGCCCAAATCCTTCATCTCAAACTCCTTTGCAAGATCTACCTTGCATGAGTGTATCAACTTCTCATCACCCGTTAGTATTAAATAATAAACATAAAGAATAATGATAAAAAGCTTACCCTCCACCACAATTTGGTACAGGTTTGCATCCGCCTCTCTTGGTGAAGCCCAGTCCAGTGAAATAGCTTTCGATCCGAGTGTACCAAGCACGTGGTGCTTGCTTCAGTGCATACAATGCTCTTTTGAGTCTGCACACATGCGACTCATTGTTGAAGATCTCAAATCCTTCAGGTTTTTCAATGTACACTTCTTCCTCAATGATCCCATTAAGGAACACAATATTCACATCCATCTAATGAATGTGCCAACCCATCTGCGCTGAGAGAGAAAGGATGGTCCTTATGGAATAATATCATGTGATAGGTGCAAAGGTTTCTTCATAACCAATCCCCTCGATCTGTGAGAAGCCTCGGGAAGAAAATGTTGCCTTATACTTCTTGACGCTCCCATAAATAACTTGCTTTACTTTGTAGATCCATCTTGAACCTACAACTGATTTACCCATCGGCCTTGGAACAATATCCCAAGCACTGTTTCTGACAATGGAGTCATACTCCTCCACCATGGCATCTACCCATGTGAGCTCTTGCATTGCTTCTTCAAAAGAAGATGGCTTTGTCACGATACACTTTCTCATAAGAGCCATGTATCCAGTAAATCGGTTAGGTGACTGTCTCTGTCTGCGTTGTGATGTAGGGACTCCTACATTCTGTGTTGCATCAAGCTTTAGTCTCTTAGATTCTGTGGTATGCTTTCTACCCATTCTGATTTTTGGTTCTGCATGAGTGGACTCCTCCACTCGATGAATCTCCTCCTATAGCTGATCCACATCTAGAGGCTCATATTTGGGAACAAGTAACTCCTCCTCTGCATGCAAGTGTAGTTCCCTCTCAAGCGACAACTTCATGGTCTTCACCTCATTGAATTTTATATCCCTTCGTACCATAGTCATTTGACTGTTTGGAAAATACACACGATAATTATGGGGTGTTTCTGTGTATGCCACATATATCCCAACTTCTGCAATCGACTCCAACTTCATCCGGGCGTCCTTTGTCACATGAATGTAAACATATGGGATAAAAATATTTAAATGAGAAATATCAGGCTTCTTACCAGTGAAAGCTTCTTTAGGTGTACTCATGCCAAGTACTCTATGAGGACAACAGTTTTTCACATAAACCGCAGTGTTGCATGCTTTCGCCCACAAGTGCATTGGTAGGCCCACAAGTGCATTGGTAGGCCCTAGTCATGCAGCATAGCTCATGTAGCACCCATGATCATTTTGTTCTTACTCTCTGTGACCTCATTCTGCTATGGGTTATGAGGCACTATGAGTTCTCTTCGAATTCCTTCTTTGCTACAGAAGTCTTTGAATTCGTTCGAGATATATTCACCACCATTATCGCTCCGTAGAGCCTTCACTTTCTTCCCGGACTCCTTATCCACCAATGCTTTAAACTCACAGAACTTTTAGAATGTTTCTATTTTCTTCTACATGAAGAAGATCCAGCATCTATGAGAATAGTCATCAAAAAATATAACATAATACCTGTGTTTTGTTGTTGAAGCAACCGAGAAAGGTCCACACACCTCTATGTGAATTCTCTCCAGGATCACCGAAGCACAGTTCTCCTTCTCATGAAAGGTGGTATTCACAAACTTACCCATAGTATATCCCTTGCAATGATCTGACTGCACAAGAGCACCCTTGGGAAGTCCAGTAGAAATCCGCTGCAAAATCTTCAAGGTGCCATGTTGAAGATGGCCCAATATCTTGTGCCATAATTCACCCTCATCTCGACTCACCACTTCTTTTGCTTTGCCATCATTGCAGTGCAACCATCTACCTCCATAGTGAAGATATTTTAAACTCAAATCCTTATCCTCTTAGTTTGACCTATTGTTTAATGTCGCAGGAAAGATTTTCCCTCGCTGAAAACAATGTCATAACCTCTGTCCTCCAACATAGTGACCGAGACCAAGTTCTTCTTCAGACCTGGAACATGCATAACATATTTCAATATAAATGGTTTACCCAACTCCCTCTCAAAGGTAATGGTTCCAATGCCAGTCACACTGTATCTACCATCATCGCCCATCTCTATATGCATTTGGAGATCCTTCTCCTCCAAGTCACTAAACAATTCCTTGTCTCCCGTCATATGGAAGGAAGAACCACTATCAAGATACCACACCGATCCCATTGTGCTTGAAACCAAGCATACAATCAAAGATAAATCAAGTTCAAATTGCAAGGCTAAGGCCTCACCCAATGCAGCTCCAAAAACCTTCTTGTTCTTCTTTTTCTGTGGGCAGTTAGTGGCGAGATGCCCATGTTTGTGACAGTGAAAACACTTCACTTTGGAAAAATCCAGCTTCTTGCCTTTAGCCTCAGATTTTGGATGGAATTTCTTCCCCTTCCCTTTCCTTGCTTTGGAAGCCAAAGCGCATTTCTCTTCATCATCATTCTTTGATGAAGAGCCATCCCTGGTATTCCTCCTTATCTCCTCCTGCACAAGATCCGACCAAAGTCGCTCCCAATCCGACAGTTTCTCCCGTCCATTAACAGAGTCTTCGTAGCTATGCCAACTCTTAGGAATCCCAAGGAGAGCCAAGTGCACCAAGTCATCATCCACATCTGTAATTCCCACACTCCCTAGCTCATCCCTACATTGGAGAAACTTCTTGAGATATTTTGGAATACTATGGCCCTTCTCCATTTTGATTTTTCTGAGCTTATATTTCAGCACCAACTTCCTATGGTTGCTACTGCTTTGGAAAAGATCTGTCAAAGCCTTCCACATTGCAAATGGAGTGGATTTCCCATGAAGGCTTGACACAATATGGTCTTTGAAATCTTCCAACATAATTCTTCTTGTCTTTTCTACCTTCTTTTGCCATGCGTCAAGTACTGCCGCATCGCTAGAAGTAGGCTTAGGAACATCGCTATCAATGAACTCCTTCATTCCATTATCTTCAAGCACCACCTCCACCTTGTCCTTCCAGGATATGTAGTTTGAGCTACCATCAAGGGCGTACTCTAACCGCAACCCATTGAAATCCATTTCAATGAATACTCAACTTTCGCACCAAGAAATTTTTGCAGCAAATTCGAATTGTCTACTAGCACAAAACTCAACACCGCTTCACTATTTCAATCTCCGGTGATTAACACCGCTCTAATACCATGTAGAAATTTATTAATACTGATAGTATTATTGGATCCTCCCGATTTAACAAATTAATCTTATGTTAAATACATAATCCTTCAACTTAATTCTTTGCGGAAATTAAATCGCCAATCGCAAAACTCACGAAGAAAATCAATCGCACATAAACACAATTGTTTAATGAGAAAGCTTAAAACTAAAAACCCCAACTATAATATATTATGTATATCAATGTAATCATGTAATAATCTCATACACATCTTAGTACATCAAGCTCTCAGTACAATCAACAATCATTACACATTGTTGGGGTTCCCATGTTTTGGCCAGGTTGACAAGACCAAAAGATGAGACAACATGGAACCACTTTCAGACCTTAGGATCTAGCCCTCCCAGGTCCAGAGAGGGATCTCTCTATATGAGTCAAAGTGTTTGTCTTTGAAGCTCTAAGTTATGAATTTAGGCTAGTTGTATGCACAGGGTTTGTTATTTGATTAAGAGTTTGGTTGTTGGGAATCAGGAAGGAAGGGTTCATCACAAGACAAGGATGAGCATAGAGTGAATTTAGGTTGAAACAGATAACTCAGGGAACATCAAGGCCATTGGGCTATGGAGTCAGGAAAGGATTTATTTGTAATCAGTGTGCAAGCTTTCAGTTGGGCTAGTCATCTAGAGCATTTGGATCTTGAAGATGATATTTAGAATGGGACAATAAGGACAAAAAATGAAAGGGGAAGGACCATTCAGCTCTGTCTATAGATCAGGCTAGAGGTCATTTAAATCCAGGCCTACTTGGATAGAATCGAAGGCAACACAAGGAATCCTGGAAAGGCCTAATTAAGGTGGAAAGATCCTAGTGAGGCAGATGTGGGATTCTAGACCTCCCAGTGTTCTCAACACACCCAACTAAATCATTACAAGAACATCTAAATATAGAATTAATTAATTCATACATCAGAGAGTAGGAAACACCATCCACTACACTGGTTAAATCAATTGAAATCAACATTCAGATACACATATAAGCAGAAAACATTAAGGGCTGGGAGAGCAGCAACATAAGGTACCTATCAAGGGTAAATCTTATCCAAACTTCTGATGCGAGCCTGAAGAAACATAATGAAATGAAAGTAAGTCAATCACAAATACAGAGAAAGGAAAACATCACCAGCTGCCTTAGATCAGGATCCAAAGAAACATGCTTGTCATATTAAAAACAACACCAATCAGGTACATCATAGCCCAAAGCTTGAACATTCAATCTGAATACATCTAATCTCAGCCTATCCTACAATATTACACAGAGAACTTGTCTCAAGAGGAACAAATGCTTGCGTTTCACTGATATCTTATCAACAACCTTTACAATGTTTCCTTCTGTGCTTTATAGCAGGTGATGAATAGAAAATCGACTGAGAAGATAGGTGAAAATTAAATGTATCATTAAACACAGAGTAGAGAAATAGGGCCGAGACCCATTCTATTTGAATACTGAGTATTTAATGTATGTCACCTCTATATGTAGGGATGATCTCCTACAGATTCTCCTTTACTCCAGACATGACTTTGCTGCATTTTGGTGGACATACTTTGTTGTACTTGTGGGGAATAAACAAATGGTAAACAACTGCTGAGAAATTTGTTCACATAAATATTCTGATTGTTTTGAACTGCTGTTAGGGTGGAGATCCCTCCAGGGACATTGTGCGTCATAAAAGCTATATGGATGCCTCGTACTTGATGAAGAAAAACATTCTGCTGACTAATAAACCTTGATGGTACCTTTTACTTGTGCTCAGGATCCTTTGATCGATCCTCGGGGTCTTCAAATTGCTGCTTTACCTTCTAAACCTCTGCTTAAAGCTCAAGATCTTTATTAACTTGCCTTAATCTCCGTTTGCTCTGTACTGGGACACTCTGCCACTCCATTCTGGCCTCTGACAGGTTAGCTCAAGCCTTTAATGGCGCTGGGAGACTTTTACAAAGTTTAAAAACCCTGTTCTCTTTAATGCATGTCCTGTGTTCATCTCCCAGGGTCATTTTCCATACACTTAGCCGCGGTAAAAGATCCTCTTTGGATTTCTTTGTACTGGTAGCAGAGGCTGCGCTTAATGGCGGCCATTAACTGTGATAACCCTGCAGAACAAAAAACTGTGAAGAAATCCATGGATAGGGACGATGGATGCAGCGTGGATGGAGAAGATGGTCATGCAGATGATGAATTAGGCAGAGCGGTGCAGTTGGTGGCGGAAACACAGTGGAACAGTGAATTATGTTGCGGGAACGTGAAACACATTGGAGCAGAATTTTTAAATAAAACCTACGAAAAAACCTTTGAATGCATATAAAGATGAAAGGACGGATAATGACAAATTTACGTGGAAGAGTTTACGTGGCGAGAGTACGGTAGCTTCACGTGGAAAGGGACGTGGCGGAACGGGGGCAGCAGACCAGTCAGCGATGGAGGAACAGATCCGGGCCGTCGATTATGGTGAAGATCGACAGTGGAGGGTGGCAGACGGAGGACCAAGAATACGGAGGAGACAGGTTATCGAGGGTGCAACTTTGTTGAATCACAGTTGTTAGATGGGAACCTCCAGATCTGACGGTCCTGAACAATTCCTATGGGCATTTTGTACCGAAAGTTAATGCACGGGAGGAAAGCGGTTTCGTATTCGTACAATGGACATGCGGCGAGTGCCCAGTGGAATCGCTGGGCGATGGAAGAATACCGCCAATTCGTGGATGGTGGTGCGGAAAAACCAAGCGGTTTTTGGCAGCACGCGGGGGAGGGAGTGGGGACCACTGATCGGAAGGGCTCCGCACCGTCAGATTATACATTAATTTGGACGGCAGAGATCTATCGATCCCACCAATGCGCGTTTGCCAAGGTTTTTAATGATTTTTCGCTCGGAGAAAGGTTTGGAGGGGCTAAGCGCCTGGCGGATTTGGTGTTGGTCACAGCGCTGGGTCTTATGGGAAGAAAGGTGCGGGGCTAATGCAGAAGGGGGCTAAGGCCTGATATAGGGTCAGAAACAGGTTTTTAACCCATTTCTAATGTATTTTGAAGCCTTTAAGGGTAACAATAGGAGAATAAAGGGTGAATTCAGGAAGACAACGGGTGTGGGGATTTTTAGAGGGGATTCAGGGGGGTAACAGAGAAATTGAAAAGGGGAGAAATGTGGGTTTGGTAGGGAACAAAGGGAATGTAGACCATTTGAGGAGTGAATTAGCAGAGAGGATATATATATTAGGCATAGCACCAAGAGACTTCAAGGAGGATGTATTTTTCAAGGGAAAAACATTCCTGGAAGGCTCCAAAACCATTCAGCCCCCAGCTTGTTTGTCAAGAATTTCATAGGGGGGCTAATAGTGGCTCCACATGGGGATGGCTGCTTCTTGAAGGAGTCAAGAATTTAGAAATTGATCTCTTGGTGTAGGCCAGATGCCTACTGCTTGGCACATCCCTTCTTCTTTGATTTTCGGTTGCCACAATATGCTAAAGACACAAATCAGCAGAAATATTTCCCAACCAATCTACCTACCCAGACTACAGTTATAACATTTCCCTTTGGGTGCACTTGAGCTAGCAGACCCTTTACATTTTATTTTCAAAACAAAAACAAACCTATTCTAAATCTACCCTTATTTCTCCATGAGACCAGATTAGACTGTTGGCCTCATATGCTTCTTCACCTAATCTAACATCTGCTGGGATTAGACTATCCAACAGATTTCTTCTCCTACATTCTAAAACATGAAATTGAGAAACGGCCAAGCCAGGATTAGACTGTCTGACTTGCTGGAGTGAAGATTTGTGGAAAACTGAAGACAAAACTGTGAAGGCATGAAACCTGCAGTTTTGAAACATCCTTCTTTTCTTGTGACTCAAGTTTTGAGCAAATTAGAGTCACTTCCTTTGTTCATTTCAGCTCTGGTTTTGGACATGTTAGAGATGATTATTCTTTCACTGCTGGTCCAGGTTTTGAGCATATCAGGAACATTTGTTCTGCTTCTTTTGGCTCAGATTTTGATCATGTTTGAGCCACTCCTTTTGCCTTTCGGAGGTTCAAGTTTTGAGCATGTCTGAACCTCTCCTTTTTTTCTGTTTTGGAACATTTTTTATTTTCTTGAAAGTAAAACTGCAATAGTATGTACAATGGAAATGAAAAATTAGCAGAAATAGTGTTTGAGCATCCTGCCATTGACAGGACCCCCAAACAGCTCTGTACCATCAAGTTCTTGCAAGAAAAACGCATTAGGACCCACAGTGGCTTGAATGATATATGGGCCTTGCCACAAGCTATCGAATTTGCCATGTTTGCCCTTGTCCTCTCTTCTTGAATCCCATCTCAGAACCTTGTCACCAATTTTGAAGTCTGAAGCTTTGGTTCTTTTGTCGAACTGCCTCTTAATGTTCTCCTGAATTCTGACGGCTCTACTATGTACCTGCTCCCTTGTTTGCTGAAGATGGATTGTTTCATTTATTATCCTTATCATGCTGTCTTCTTCTGACTGGATTTCCTGGACAAGTTTGATCACTGGTATTCCAAGGCTAGTAGGAAAAACTTCTTCTGTCCCATAAACCAGCTGGAATGGTGACATGCCTATAGATTTCTTTGTGGTGATCCTGTCAGCCCACAAGGCATGTATCAAATTTTTATGCCATTACCTTTTATTCTCTTCCAGCAGCTTCTTAATGATTGTGACCAGGCTTTTATTTGATGATTCAGCTAGGCCATTACCCTGGGGGTAATAGGCAGTCGAATGTCCAAGTTCTATTCCGTACCTGTGACATAAATCAACCATTCTTTTGGATCTGAAAGCAGCGGCATTGTCAGTGATTATTTTCCTTGGACAACCAAACCGAGATAGGATGAAGTATTCTAGGAACCTAACAATGATAGAATCGGTGGCATTCCTAGTGGGTATGGCTTCTATCCATTTAGTGAAGTAATCTGTGGCAGTCAGGATCCATTTGTGTTGCCCAGAAGAAGAAGGGTGAATTTCCCCAATAAAGTCTAGGCCCCATTGCAGAAAGGGACCTTCAACGGTGATGGGTTGTAGGGGAAGGGGAAGGAGTTTTCTTTTACCTTCAAAGATCTGACATTTGTGGCAAGTGGTTATCATTTTATGGACATCGTTGAACAATGTAGGCCAATAATAACCAGCTCTGAGTATTTTATTTGTAGTGGCTTTCCAACTCAGGTGGCCTCCACACTCCCCAGCATGAAACTCCTGTTTGACATTTTCAGCTTCAGTTTCAGACAGACACTTTAGCAATAGGCCATTTGGATTTTTCCAGTATATATTCTCATTCATAATGTAGTAATTTATAGCTTTGAGCTTTATGAATCTTGCTTTTTTTTTGGACAGTTCTGGAGGGGTATTGAGATTAGTGAGCACATAAAGGATATCGGAGTACCAAGGAGAGTTCTGAAACTGCTCCTCAATAGTTGGATGGGGCAATCCTTCCTGCTCATCTAAGGCATTCATCATGTTAATGTCAAGGGCCTGGAAGTTTGATTCAGCCATTAATTGGGCCAGGCCTTGACCTTTGATCAGCTTGGTGGGTTTTATTTCAAGGTCGTATTCCATGATTGTAGCAATCCATTTGCCCCTTTTCCTGTCAGGGTCCTGGAACAAGATATCTTTGACCACTATATTTGGCACACAAGCAATGGTGTGAGAATGTAGAATGTACACCCTAAAGTCCTTTAAGGCCTTAACCAGGGCATAGGCCTGCTTTTCCATGATGTTGTACTTTAAGGGTGCATCTCTTAAGGCTTTACTGAAGAATGCTATAGGCTGTTCATTACCTTCTGAATTTTTCTGCAGCAAAACTGCAGCTATTGTGTGTTGGGAAGCAAACGAAAAGATCAGAAAATCTTTTGAGAAGTCAGGGCTGATAAGGACAGGGGCCTGAGTGAGTGCAAGTTTTACTGACTCAAAAGATTTCTTGGCGTCAATAGTCCACTTAACCCCTGCATCTTTCTTTAGCATTTCAGTAATTTTCCTAAGATGTTCAGCAAGATTTGGAATGAATCTCCTAAGGAAATTGATCTTCCCTATGAAGGACTGCAACCCCTTGATGTTTCTTGGATGTGTAATTTGAATTATTCCCTCAACTCGTTGTGGGTCTATCCTGATCCCTTTCTCAGATATAATGTGGCCCAGAAGTTTACCTTCTTGCAGCCCAAAAACAGTTTTCTTAGGATTTAAGGACAGACCGTACCTTCTACATTTTTCAAAGACTTTCCTCAGATGTTCCAAGTGTTCTTCTTCAGTTTTAGAAAAGACAGTCAAGTCATCCAGGTAGATAACTATGAAGTGTCCTATCTCATCTGAGAAAAAGATATCCATTGCTCTCTGGAAGGTAGCTCCAGCATTCATCAGTCCAAAGGGCATTTTTATATACATGAAGGTGCCCCATGGAGTGGTAAAATTTGTTTTGAGTTGATCTTCTGGGAGTACAAGAACTTGATTATATCATGAAAAACCATCTAGCAGGGAGATTCTCCTAGAGCCTACTACCTTCTGTAGGATATGTTCCATTCTAGGCAAAGGATAGTTGTCTTTCAAGGAGGCTCTGTTGAGGTTTCTGAAGTCTATGCATAGTCTAATCTCGCCTGTTTTCTTCCTTACAGCCACTAAGTTTGACACCCAGTCAAAAAACCTTATAGGGACTATAATGCCTGCATGTCAAACCAGGAGGTAACTCCTCAAAACTAGAATGTGTATTAGCTGAAGAATGTACATGCTTATATAGATGGGAGGTGAGGCTATTGGGATTCAGCTCCCAATGACTCTTGGCCTTCCTTATTTCCTAATAATAAATAATATACAAAAATACATATGCACACCCATCCATAGGATTAGGTGTCAACATTCCCCCTTTTAATCCGAAGGGATGTTGGTGAGTCCAAGCATCGATCTGAACTTTTCAAACTTTTCTCTTCCAAGTGCTTTGGTGAAGATGTCAGCAGTTTGCTCATTTGTGGAACAATGATGTAGATGGATGGTTTTGGCCTGAACATGATGTCGAATGAGATGGTACGTTGTATTGATGTGCTTTGTTCGATCATGGAACTTTGGGTTCTTGGCCAACTTTATTGCAGAAGTGTTGTCGATCATGAGTGGAGTGGAGTACATTTGTTTCATCTGCAAATCTTCTAGGATTTTCCGGAGCCACACAATTTCCTTTGTTGCTTCAGCTGCTGCCACATATTCTGCCTCGGTCGTGGAATCTGCTGGAACTGACTGTTTGCGTGATCTCCATGAGACAGCTCCTGATCCAAGACTCATGGTGTAACTTGTAGTAGACACCCCTGTTTCTTTGTCGCCATCAAAGTCTGAATCAGAGTATCCGGTCAAGATGAAGTCGCCTACCTGTGTATATTTGAGTCCAAAGTCTTGAGTCCCCTTCAAGTACCTTAGTACTCTTTTTGCAGTAGACCAATGTCCTTCACAAGGTTTTTGCATGAACCTTGAGAGGATTCCAACAGCAAATGAGATGTCAGGTCTGGTGGTGGTCAGATAGATAAGACTTCCTACAAGTTGTCTATACTTAGTTGCATCCTCAAATTCCTTTCCTTCAATAGATGTGAGCTTCAAGTTTTGTTCCATTGGAGTGCTTAAGGGTTTACAATCATCCATGCCAAATTTGTTCAAGAGATCTCCAATGTACTTCTTTTGAGAAAGAAATATGAATTTAGGATGTTGAATTACTTCAATACCCAAATAGTAATGAACATGACCCAAATCGGTCATTTCAAAACCTTTCTTCAACTCTTTCTTCATGGATGCAATATAGCTCTCATTGTTTCCTGTTATCAAAAGATCATCTACATATACCACAAGATATACAACTGTTTTTCCAACTTTCTTAAAAAACAAAGTTGCATCATCAAGATCAAAGTGTTTGAAATCAAGTTTCAGAAGATGCTCGGTCAACTTCTCATACCAGGCTCGTGGTGCTTGCTTGAGGCCATACAAGGATTTCACAAGTTTGCAAACTTTGTGTTCTTGACCCTTTATCACAAATCCTTATGGCTGGGACATATAAACTTTCTCCTTCAGATCTCCATTCAAGAACGTTGTTTTTACATCCATCTGATGAACTTTCCATCCACTCTGAGCTGCTAAGGCAAAGAGAGTTCGGATGGTGGTCCATTTTGCTGTGGGAGCAAACGTTTCTTCATAATCAATTCCTTCCTTCTGTGCGAATCCTTTTGCCACAAGCCTGGCCTTGTGCTTGTCAAGTGAGCCGTCTGCTTTGTACTTGTTCTTGTAGACCCACTTATAGCCAATTGGTTTCGTTCCCAAAGGTGGATCAACCAGCTTCCAAGTGCCATTCTTTATCAAGGCATCATACTCCTTCTGCATCACTTCTTTCCATTCATCATGAGAAGCGGCTTCTTTGAAGGAAGTTGGTTCATGATCTGTAGACAAACTCAATTCACAGTTATAAGCAATATCCATATCAACAAGGGAATCAGAATTATCTACATCACCTTCGATTTCTTGAGTGGAACTTCTTGTTCCTTTTTTTCCAACCTCATCAGGATGAACATCCTCCAGTGTCTTTGTCAGCCATTTGGGGGGACCTTTCTGAGATGGCCCTGGCTGGTCACTTGACTGAGTTGGGATTGATTGAAGATTCAATCTCCCAATTCTGTCAATCACATCATCCAATGTGTCATCCATGGTGGTTTCTTCATGTGGGGCAGAGAGTGCTTCAGGATATGATTCCACAGTTTGATTCAATATCGGAATCCCCCCTTCAAGGTGTGGAATCACATTATCAAACTCTTGGAAAGACTTTGCATGTGTGAATCTGTCCAGGCGATCAAGTTGCCGCTCAACAACTTTGTCACTCTTGGAAGATTCAAGAAATATAACATCTCTTGCTATCACAAACTTCTTATTTGCTTCATCATAGAGACGATATCCTTTGGAGGTATTGGAGTACCCCAAGAAGATACATTTTCTGCTTCTAGCACCAAGTTTGTTCCTTTGACCCTTGGGTATCAAGGCATAACAGGTGGACCCAAAGACCCTGAAATGCTTTACAGAAGGAATGTGGCCATGCCACATTTCAAAAGGAGTTTTGTTTCTAATTGAACTTGAAGGACACCTATTCTTTATGTAAACAGCACATAGAACTGCATCAGCCCAAAACATCAATTTTACATTCTTGAAAAATAACATGGAGCGGACCATATTTAAAATGGTTCTGTTCATTCTTTCAGCGACACCGTTCTGTTGTGGATTATATGGCACAGTGGTTTGATGTTTGATTCCATGTTGATGAAGATAATTTTCAAATTCGTTTGAGGTGTATTCTTTTCCATTATCAGTACGTAGAGAGCCAATATGTGTTTGTGCATCATTTTCAATCCATGCATGAAAATTCTTGAAAGTTTTAAAAGCATCAGACTTATTCTTCAGTAAGTAAATCCAACACATTCTGGTGTAGTCATCAATAAATGTCATCATGTATTTGTTTCCATTTGCAGAAGCAATAGGCATAGGGCCACATAAATCTGAATGAGCAAGTTCAAGTTTCCTATGTGCTCTTGAGTGTGAATCATGAAATGGCTGTTTGCTATGCTTTCCTAGAATACAAGCATCACATTCCTTAGGTTTTCTAGGAATTGTAGGCAGTCCATTAACACCATTTTTCTTCAACAAACGAAGGCTTTCATAGTTTAATTGTCCAAATCTAGCATGCCATAAAAGACTTGATGGGAATGTACCTTCATCATGATGTGAAATGAATGCAAAGTTTTGAGCATGAGCAGATGAACCTTTCAGCTTCAAGAGTCTCCCTTCTTCTATTCCCTCCATGACAAGTGAGTGATCTGATGCTTTTCTTACCTCTGCCTTGCCATCAAACAAGTGAATTGAGTGTCCTTGCTGCCGGATTTCGACCAGGGACAACAAGTTTCTCTTCAACTCAGGGAGGTATAGAACCTCATGTAGGATATGATCGGGAAGACCAGGCAGAGTGATTTTAAGCTTTGAATGTGCAACCACTGATGGCTTGAGTTTGGATTTATCTGCGAAATATACTGCTCCATCAACTTTGTCGGTGAATTCTTCAAAAAAATCTTTTCTAAATGTCATGTGACATGTTGCTCCTGAATCTAGCAACCAATCATCTCTCCATGAAGTAAATGAAACATCAAATAGGTTTTCAGTTACTCCATTGTTACAATGTGCTAGAACAGAATGAGCTGATTCAACTGGTTTACCTTTGTCATCAATTTTACCTCTGTCTTGATTTGTTTGCTGCTGAGCTTTAGATTGTCTGCCCCCCTTTTCTCTGAAGTGTCTTCTTCGTCTTCTGCCTTCTCTTCCTTTGGATGAACCTGAAGCGTGTCTCTTTTCTCTTTGTGCCAAGTAGGCAGCCTCTTTAGAAGATGAAGGGACTGTCATCTTCTTTTGAAGGAGGAGAGAAAAAACTCTGCTGGAAAATTTCTCTTGAAGGAGGGAAAACAAAAAAATCTTTGCTGGAAAATGTACTGGAAAAACTCTTTGCTGCAAATATGCTGAATTTTAAAAGGACAGAAACACTTTGCTAAAAAGGCTGATTCAAAAAACTCAAGCTCTTTGCTAAAAATCTGAATTCTGCACAAAAAAAATATATATGTATATTTTTTTTGTTTTTGTTTGGGGAAAAAAAATTTATGTATGGGAGGTCGATATGGAGGTGAATGGAGCGTATGGGCAGTATGGGCGTGGGCGGAATTATGAAAGGAGGTATTATGGTATTAGAAAGTGGAGGCGGTATGGGAGGGCGATATATATATATATATATATATATATATATATATATATATGAAATAGTAATTGTGGAAGGGTCGTAATGTAATAACAAACGAGCGTATGACAGCGCAATGTATATGATATATCAAATGTGGAATGGTCGCAACGTATTAACATACCATTGACAACAGCGTGGTATTAAAACATTATATGGCAGCATTAAGTGTATGATGTATGGTTTATATATATCAAACCACATATAACAAACTTAGCGTATTAACAAACTCAGCGTACAACGTTTTGCAGAGACGGTAATAGCGTATAAAACATATGAGCGCATAACATAACAACGTTGGATATTAAACGATGGAGTATATGATGTATGACAGCGTGGAGATAACTGAAGGGGCGTGTAATATCGTGGTAGTTGAATTCAATATGACAGCGCGGAGATGAATGAACAGGCGGACAGAGAGTAGTATGGAGTGAATGACACGCGGTGGTATGAAATAGTGGACAGAGGGCGGCTTCTTTAAATGAAGCGGACTGTATATACGTGGAGGACTGTATATGTAATGGAGCGGACTGAATATGGAGTTAAAAACAGCGTTGTATGATATGTATGACAGCGATGAATGTATACATTAATGCAGAGTGTAGACGTTGAGGCGATGTACACCACGCGTAGTATTGAATATGCAGTGGTATTATATGACAGTATTGCAGAGCTGTAATGCAAAGGAGAGAGCGCCGTGGAGTTTGGAACAACGTTTGCAAACACCGATATATGACTGTGTATTACAACGCGTTATAATGTTGAGCGGAAATGATATTGACAGGTTATGCAGCGTGTTGTATTAAGAGAGGGCGGCATTGTATATAGACAGCGTAGAATGACAGAGCCTGCAATTTGCAGAATGACAGAGCCTGCAGTCTTCAGGAGCTGCAGGAGCTGGAGCTGCAAATGTCAGTGATAAATAGGAAAAAAAAATGCAGAATAACAGTCTAGCAATTAAGAGCAGCAGAAAAATTATTAAAAAATATGACTGAGCAAAGGATAGGGAGTTACACCACAGGGCAGAAATGCCAATTGTGGGGCTGGCTCTGATACCATGTCAAACCAGGAGGTAACTCCTCAAAACTAGAATGTGTATTAGCTGAAGAATGTACATGCTTATATAAATGGGAGGTGAGGCTATTGGGATTAAACTCCCAATGAATCTTGGCCTTCCTTATTTCCTAATAATAAATAATATACAAAAATACATATGCACACCCATCCATAGGATTAGGTGTCAACACTGCATCGTACATCTTCCTGATCTCTTTCTCTACTGCAGGCAATTGTTTTGGATTGATTCTACGAAGTTTTTGTCTGAAAGGCTTCTAATTTTCCTTTAGTGGTATCTTGTGTTGTATGATGTTGGTGTCATAGGCTTTCAAGTCTTCGTAGCTCCATGCATACACATCAATGAATTCCTTAAATAGTTCAATGTATTTCTTTTTCATGTCTGCAGGTATAGACTTGGCCAGTTTTATCATTTTTGGCTTATCTTCAGTGCCTATGTTGCATTCTTCCACATCAGAATCAGCATGTTCTATTGTGGGCTTTTTTGCTACGTCATCAAAGTCAAAAAGGTCCTCTAAGGGTGCCAGGCCTCTGGGTATGTTCTTATCTTTGGCCCGCAGCACTTCAACCTCTTCATTTTCTGCGTTTTCACTGTTTTTATTCAAATCTCCATTTCTATCAGAGAAAAGGTTTATTGCTATGTTATAGGGTGTTTCTTGTTCATCTGGGGGACCCTCGCTTGGGCAGCTATCATCAGAAATCGAGTCTAAATCCGGAAATTCAAACTCATTCCTGCCCACCAGGAAATCTTCGATCTGTTTGTCTCCTTCAAAGACCTGCCAATATTTTTCATTGTCTGGCACTGCAGGCCTGAATTTGGTCTGAATGATAATTTTTTGGTCAGCTGGAGTCTTAGGATATGAACTAGCTAGACAAGATAATCCATTTGCAATTGCATTTTGACCCCTAGGAACGAATGCTAATTCATATTCAACAAATGTTTTCAGTAAATCTAGAGTGTCATTCCTGTATGCCCTAAGCCTGGGGTGTTTTGTTGAATACTCACCATTTACCTGTTTGATAACTAACTCAGAGTCTCCTCTCACTGCTATCCTACGGGCACCTAGTTTCTTCAATAAATTCAAACCCAGGATGAGAGCCTCATACTCTGCAATATTATTCGTGCATTTGAAATGTAGATTCATAGCATGGCTCTCTGCGTGGCCATTTCCTGAGTTACGTAGCCACACTCCTGCTCCAGCGTTTTGCCTAGTACAGGACCCATCAAAATTCATTTCCCACAGGGGTTTACCATTATGTTGCGTTGGGGAGTCTGTACTAGATTGTGGGTTGTCTGGTTCTTCACGTGGTGTGTCAGTTTGATAGGTGTGACCAGCAGGCTGACTGCATAGCGTTTCTGGTTCATTCTGGGTTTTGTTTTCATTATCCTGCCCACGGTTTTCTTCATTGTATTCTTCCAGGGTAGCCATTATGTTAAAATCCATGGGCTCTGCGTTTGTATCTCCATTATCTGATCTCGGCTCTTCTGAGGATTGATCATTGTAGAGAATGAAAGAGTCTAGATCTGTATGTACAGAGTATAATGGTGAGTTTTCAAGTTTCTCGGGGCTGCTGACTAGGAATTTCATTTGGGATTCTCTATAGAGTCTTCTAAGTTGGCCGAATATAGGGATAGTGGCATATGAGCCATCCATCTGCATTGTTCCCTGCAGTTTAGCTCCCCAAGATCTAGATAGCAGCACGCCATACTTAGGTGGCACATCTGCCACCACTACATCCATGACCATACATTTGGCAGGAATCTGGGTCAAACTCACACATAAATATTTGATCAATCCTAGGCATTTTACTCTACTAGAGTCAAATGAGTATAAGTCTTTGTAGGGCCTGGTAATTTCTAGGCCTAGCCTTTCCATTACTACCTTAGGCATTAGATTGTGTGATGCACCAGATTCATGCATGGCATTATGAAGGATCTTGTCATGAATGTTGAGACTGATATATAAAGGTGGAACCACTCCTTCCTGAAACTTTCCTTCAATTTTTGGACCAAAGAGTAGGGCTGGTTTATCATCATTCAGATTTACAGAATCATTCATTTCTCCCAGATTCAATGCCTTCAAAATTTGGCCTTTATATACATCCTGAGCGGCCAGCTCAGATAATGGTACAGAGATTTTAATTTTTGCAAGTTCACTCTCTAGATTGAAAATGGACTGGACCTTTGTAATGCTCAATTCCGTTTTATTTGCTACTGCTTTAGCAGCTGAATCGGTTTGTGATTTCTCATTATGTACAAGGTTTGGAACAGTTGTATCATGAGTACTAACTGAAGTGCTAGCACTGTTGGTTGGTTGAATTTGTTTTCCAGTGTCCTGGTTGTCCTTCTCCTTATGTTTACCAGAACTTTCAGCTGTTGTTTTGTTGTTTGCAGCAGATGCTTTAGAGGATTTATCAGGTCTTTTCTTGATGGTTACCTCAGGAGTTTTGGCTTTGGGAGTATCTTGGCCTTTCTTGCTCCTAAGTTCATATTGTTCCCTGACCTGTAACATGGAATCTTCAAATCCTAATCTGTAATCCTCAGTTTCTAACCATTCCTCACCCCAATATGAAGGTGAGGGCTGGTCTTCCCCTGAATCACAGTTAAGGACTGAGTCTTTTGTTTCAAACATGTTTATTCCAGCCCCTTCAGACTCTTCAATGATTCCCTCGTCTTCACCTAAAAAAATTTCTTGAAATGGGGGAATAATTTGTTGATCTGACTCTTTTTGTCTGTTGGGAGCAGCATTGTTTCTTCTAATGTTCTGGTTTTGGTTTCTGTTTTGGTTGTTGTTTTGGACAACCATCCTTTTAATCATTTGTTTTAGTTCTTCCACGTTTTTGGACAGTCTGTCGTACTTGGGGTCAGATGTGGAAGCTACGTTGTCATCCCTATATGTTACCCTCTTTTCAGCTTTTAGTCTTGCCCTTTTTTCCATTAAGTTTGCTTCTATGGTTATGGCTCCTTTCTGCATGTATTCCTTTGTGGTATATTCTTTATCTCTAAGCTCATAGGCCATGTCAGCATCAAATCCATCTGGATATTTAGCCAGGGCCATTCCTTGTGGAGGTTTCATGTGTGGAGGGAGGGCATTGTAGATGCTATTGAATCTAGTGGTGTAATCGTGAACACTCTCTCCTGCGTTCCTCTTAAGAGACATGTATTCTGCTAGGAGCTGGCGAGGGTTTGCTCTAACCCCCCATTTGTTTATGAAGGTCTGGTATAATGCAAGGAGATCTTGAATACTACCAGGAGGTAAAATCTTAAACCATTTCTTCACCTCACCCCCTAGGCTTTGGGCAAAGATTCTCATTTTAATTGTCTCATCATCAATTTCCATATAATCAAAAGAATCCTCCATCTTATCTACATGTTGTTGCATTGTTATGGACTCTTTAGCAGTGAAGTGTGGGATTTTTGATTGATAATCATTGGGCAAGGGTAACAAGGGTTGAGGTAAGAGAAAAGGCGCGTACCAAGCTGCCATGATAATGTTCTGATTAGGTATAGGGTTGGCTTGAGCAGCTGGTATTTGGATGACAGGAATGATAGGACCAGCAGAAGTTGGTTGAGCAGATCTAGGGTGGGAGAGCCCCAAGTTTTTAATGAAGTGCATATCAGGTGGTGTAGATGGAGGGGTTTCACTATCCCTAGCGTGCTGACCACTATGAGATGGTGTACTGTGAGGCTCGAGGTCTTGCTGGTCTAGGTGGTTGAATGACCTAGTTCTTGATAAACGGTTAGGTAAGTCTAGGTCAGGGAGGAAATGTGTTAGAGCTGTTAGGTCTTCTGGTGTAGAATTAGCTCTAAGAATGCGACTGGAAATAGCTGGTCTTCTAGGTGTAGGAGATCCCTTGAGGATACTCTCTAGATTGTCAACTATTTCAGGTGGGTCAGGGTTAGGATAAGCTCTTGTGTGAATAGTTCTAAAAGCCAGAATATTGTTTCCTAGCCAAGAAGCTTAACCCTATTTGTTAATTCTATTGTGGTTGATGCTGTCTCAGAGGTAGGTCTCTCAGTGGAGTCTATAGTGAAACCAAGATAATCAGCAGGTCTACTGATCACCAGTGGAGTCTTTTCGTTTAGGAACAATGGAGTCGCTAGGTGGAGGGTTTAGGATGTTTCTAAGGGGTACACTATCCACCACAGTGCTCAGGCACTATCACCTTTCAAGAATCTCCTCTAAAACAACAGGCTCCAACCAGAGATTGATTGGGAGGGCATTTACCAGATATATCACCTCTGAAAAGAGGATGAGATCTGGAGGCTACCTGGCCCTTTCCAGGCTCCGTCTAAGAGTATGATGGATATTCAATAATGGAGGTCGATTCAAGAAAGGAGTGACTAGCTGTCAACCTGACCAGAGCTCTAAGTTTCTGAGTTTCGATGATTGTTTAAGGTGAAATGCATTCAAATTTTCCCCAGCGGAGTCGCCATTATGTTGGGGTTCCCATGTTTTGGCCAATTGACAAGACCAAAAGATGAGACAACATAGAACCACTTTCAGACCTTAGGATCTAGCCCTCCCAGGTCCAGAGAGGGATCTCTCTATATGAGTCAAAGTGTTTGTCTTTGAAGCTCTAAGTTATGAATTTAGGCTAGTTGTATGCACAGGGTTTGTTATTTGATTAAGAGTTTGGTTGTTGGGAATCAGGAAGGAAGGGTTCATCACAAGACAAGGATGAGCATAGAGTGAATTTAGGCTGAAACAGATAACTCAGGGAACATCAAGGCCATTGGGCTATGGAGTTAGGAAAGGATTTATTTGTAATCAATGTGCAAGCTCTCAGTTGGGCTAGTCATCTAGAGCATTTGGATCTTGAAGATGATATTTAGAATGGGACAATAAGGAAAAAAAATGAAAGGGGAAGGACCATTTAGCTCTGTCTATAGATCAGGCCAGAGGTCATTTAACTCCAGGCCTACTTGGACATAATCGAAGGCAACACAAGGAATCCTGGAAAGGCCTAATTAAGGTGGAAAGATCCTAGTGAGGAAGATGTGGGATTCTAGACCTCCCAGTGTTCTCAACACACCCAAATAAATCTTGACAAGAACATCTAAATATAGACTTCATTAATTCATACATCAGAGAGTAGGCAATACCATCCACTACACTGGTTAAATCAATTGAAATCAACATTCAGATACACATATAAGAAGAAAACATTAAGGGTTGGGAGAACAACAACATAAGGTACCTATCAAGGGTAAATCTTATGCCAAAATTCTGATGCGAGCATGAAGAAACATAATGAAATGAAAGCAAGTCAATCACAAATACAGAGAAAGGAAAAAATCACCAGCTGCCTTAGATCAGGATCCAAAGAAACATGCTTGTCATATTAAAAACAACACCAATCAGGTACATCATAGCCCAAATCTTGAACATTCAATCTGAATACATATAATCTCAGCCTATCCTACAATATTACACAGAGAACTTGTCTCAAGAGGAACAAATGCTTGCGTTTCACTGATATCTTATCAACAACCTTTACAATTTTTCCTTCTGTGCTTTATAGCGGGTGCCGAGACCCATTCTGTTTGAATACTGAGTATTTAATGTCTGTCACCTCTATATGCAGGGATGATCTCCTACAGATTCTCCTTTACTCTAGACATGACTTTGTTGCATTTTGGTGGACATACTTTGTTGTACTTGTGGGGAATAAACAAATGGTAAACAACTGCTGAGAAGTTTGTTCACATAAATATTCTGATTGTTTTGAACTGCTGTTAGGGTGGAGATCCCTCCAGGGACATTGTGCGTCATAAAAGCTGTATGGATGCCTCGTACTTGATGAAGAAAAACATTCTGCTGACTAATAAACCTTGATGGTACCTTTTACTTGTGCTCAGGATCCTTTGATCGATCCTCGGGGTCTTCAAACTGCTACTTTACCTTCTAAACCTCTGCTTAAAGCTCAAGATCTTTATTAACTTGCCTTAATCTCCGTTTTCTCTATACTGGGACACTCTGCCGCTCCATTCTGGCCTCTGACAGGTTAGCTCAAGCCTTTAATGGCGCTGGGAGACTTTTACAAAGTTTAAAAACCCTATTCTCTTTAATGCATGTCCTGTGTTCATCTCCCAGGGTCATTTTCCATACACTTAGCCGCGGTAAATGATCCTCTTTGGATTTCTTTGTACTGGTAGCAGAGGTTGCGCTTAATGGCGGCCATTAACTGTGATAACCCTGCAGAACAACAAACTGTGAAGAAAACCATGGATAGGGACGATGGATGCAGCGTGGATGGAGAAGATGGTCATGCAGATGATGAATTAGGCGGAGCGGTGCAGTTGGTGGCGGAAACACAGTGGAACAGTGAATTATGGTGCGGGAACGTGAAACACATCAGAGCAGAATTTTTAAATAAAACCTACGACAAAACCTTTGAATGCATATAAAGATGAAAGGACGAATAGTGACAAATTTACGTGGAAGAGTTTACGTGGCGAGAGTACGACAGCTTCACGTGGAAAGGGACGTGGCGGAACGGGGGCAGCAGACCAGTCAGCGATGGAGGAACAGATCCAGACCATCGATTATGGTGAAGATCGATAGTGGAGGGCGGCAGATGGAGGACCAAGAATACGGAGGAGACAGGTTATCGGGGGTGCAACTTCGTTGAATCACAGTCGTTAGATGGGAACCTCCAGATCTGACGGTCCTGAACAATTCCGCTGGGAAATTTCTACCGAAAGTTAATGCGCGGGAGGAAAGTGGTTTCGCATTCGTACAATGGACACGCGGCGAGCACCCAGTGGAATCGCTGGGCGATGGAAGAATACCGCCAATTCGTGGATGGTGGTGCAGAAAAACCAAGCGGTTTTTGGCAGCGCGCGGGGGAGGGAGTGGGGACCACTGATCAGAAGGGCTCCGTGCCATCGGATCATACATTAATTTGGATGGCGGAGATCTATCGATCCCACCAATGTGCGTTTGCCAAGGTTTTTAATGATTTTTGGCGCGGAGAAAGGTTTGGAGGGGCTAAGCACCTGGCGGATTTGGTGTTAGTCACGGCGCTGGGTCTTATGGGAAGAAAGGCGCGGGGCTAACGCAGAAGGGGGCTAAGGCCTGATATAGGGTCAGAAACAGGTTTTTAATCCATTTCTAATGTATTTTGAAGCCTTTAAGGGTAACGATAGGAGAATAAAGGGTGAATTCAGGAAGACAACGGGTGTGGGGATTTTTAGAGGGGATTCAGGGGGGTAACATGGAAATTGAAAAGGGGAGAAATGTGGGTTTGGTAGGGAACAAAGGGAATGTAGACCATTTGAGGAGTGAATCAGTAGAGAGGATATATATATTAGGCATATCACCAAGAGACTTCAAGGAGGATGTATTTTTCAAGGGAAAAACATTCCTGGAAGGCTCCAAAACCATTCAGCCCCCAGCTTGTTTGTCAGGAATTTCATAGGGGGGCTAACACACACTATCATGCAAAAATTTGCATATCTATGCACCAATTTCTTGCCTCCTGATAGCCTATCTCCACTGCATAATCCCTGCTGAAGAAGACCTCTATATGAATTCGAATTGGCCTTGCCTTGACTGTGAAATCCTAATTGGCATCTCCAATGTGTGTCGGATGCATTGAATGCATCACTATAGTCCCAACATATAGTCCATCTCACCCTTACACCTATCTCTCCACTGGGTCTCCACTGGAACTGACATGCAAGTAGTTAGCTGCTATATTTTTCAGTTGCAAGTGAGTCTCTAGTTATGAATTAATTAAATAATTAATTCACTAAACTCTCACTAGTGTATCTTTCAGTTATACTAGATACAACTAGCTCAACTGAGTTTAACTCACTTAATTGAGTTAAACTAAATAAAAACTCCCATATCTACTCTTCCAACTCTGTCATAATTTTTCCACTTCAGTTCTAATTGAGTCCTCCATACATGAGTCACCAACCACCCTAGGAATTGCATAATTCCTTCATCCCACTGATTTTCCAAATCTGTTCACTGAAATAAAGTGCTCCAAGAGAATAAGTTGATATTTATTGTCAGATTATTATTAAGGGCTAATAATAATCGACATGCATCTATATTTAGATTGACAATCTATAAATGTACTTCGCCCAGTATTCTAAAAATATAATTTCATCTATTTTTTCACATTTGACCAACCATATACAAATAACATCCTACAACTTATAGAATATGATCACCATGTCTAAAAATAGACATACACCTAAAAATAGCCTGCGGGCCCCACTTAGTGAAAGTGCTTAATTTTCACTAAGCTCATCATCTTGTTGAATCTCAACAAACCTAAATAATTAGATAATAATATGTGGAAGTGTTGAGAGTCCCTGCCAATAGCACTTGAAACCACCCCTATGGAAAAAATATACTCAAACATCCCAGGGTCAATAGGCAAAAGAATCATGAAAAAACTCATCACCAATATCAATAGTGAGGGGGGAAAACCTCTCAGATACGTGGTCAAAGTAATAGACCTATATACCCATGCATGAAATCTACCCCATGGTATCCTGGTTAAGACACCAATGAAGTAGATCCCATATGCTTGCATATGTAAAATCCACCTTCGCAACTATCTCAACCAATAAAAAGAAGTATTGTTGGTGTACATGCACATAGTTAGCCCTAATTAGCTTTAGTTCAACTCTACTTATTGCATGTGATGTGCACTTGTCTTTAGCTAGTGAACTCAAGTGCTTACATTAGGTGTGCAGTTGGCTTTAGTTAGTTAACTCTAGTGCTTTCATGTGGTGCATGTGCACATTAACAGAATATAAAGCACACTTAGCTTCAGTTAGCTTTAATTATCCATAGTTATTGCATGTAGAACTAAGCTTAAATTAGTTGCTTTATGTATTGATTCTCAAATTAATATTGATGAATCATATTCATTCTCAATTCCAAATTTTCTTTTTCAATTCTCACAAGTTTGTGCAATTATTATTCAGCTGGATCCATCTTTGTGCTCTAATAATTTTACAAGTACCCTACACCCCATCACTATGATAGGAAAATACAGGTCGATGTAAGCCAATGGGAAACATATGAAACATTGCAACCCCTACATCCTTGTCATCATATGACCATTCAAAACACTAGAAGGATGTACTAGGAACCCCCCAAGCTACTCCAATCCACACCAGTGACTAGGCTAAGTAATGAATGCAATATGTAAGACAATCCATACCACTCCATTGTAACCTCCTATTTTTATTTTTACTTGATTTTTAAACAATTTGTTATGATACATTCATAAGGGATAACAAATGAGACATTCATTATTTACATTTTAATTCACAACTTTATTTAAGAGATTAATTTAATGATAAGTTTTCTTGAATTAAAAGAAAAGTAACTGTGTGGTAAAATATTCCAAGAACCCAGGAAAGGAGGTTGAGATAGTTATGGAAGTTACCTTTCCAATAAGATTTAAGGAAAAATCCTAGGAGGGAAAGGCATTCTGTGTAGAGAGAGGATAGGGTTAAGCAGCAGATGATTGCTCCGAGTTGTCCAGAGCTGGTGTATGAACCAGTGGAACTTAGTACTTACCATAGAACAGTCAATCTGGATTTGAAATCTTGAGGTTTGACCTTTTTCCTTAGGTAACATACCTCAGTCTAGGTGTGGAGCAAGGGGCGAGTGGAGGATGTAATAGCCTCGCTCAAAGGTTGGGTGGAACAACAATTACTGAAAGACAGACATCAAAAAATGTATTTCAGTATTTAAGTTTTATTGTTTTAGTACTGTTAAATTGTTGTAACCCATGTCATATAAAAATAAAACATACTTCAAAGTATAAGAATTAAGTACTAGAATATGCATACATCTCCTAATATAGAAATGCTAAAATAGTTACTGCTTCTCTAACCCAGAAAGAAAGAAATGCTAGAAATATTCTTGTTTTCTTTAGCACAAAAGGAAAATAAATGCTAGAAAACATTATTATTGATATTGCATGGGAAAGAAAGGTATTAAAGTTATTTATGTTATCATAAAACAGGAGAAATATGAGACACTAGAATTTACTGTTATCATCATAGCACAGGAAAATAAAAGAATGCTAGAATTAATATTGTTATCATAATATAGGAAGTTCTAGAATTGACTGTTATCAAAATACAGGGAAATATGAGGTTCTAGAATTACTAATGAAATCATAACACAAGATAATATGTGACACTTTAATTTCCATTGTTGTTTTAATACAAAAATGAATGATAATTCTAGTAATACATTTTCCCAGAGCCTGAAAAGAAGGTTGTAAACATCATTATTGAGAAAAACACCATGGTAGAAAAGCCAAACGAAAATCTGAACTACAGACTTGTTTAGAGCCGGACCCTTAAAGAGGGTCGAGGCTTGGGTCCTTCTCTGCCGAGTAGAAAAGTATAGTTACATGCATGAATTGAATAACTGGAATACCATAATTGAAAGCAAATAAATATAGCACAACTGTATGAGAGACATTTCATCATTTTATATCTTCACCAAAATAGCAGTAGTAAAAAGGAAATTCAGAGTTCACTTAGTATGAAAATTCCCAAGGGGAAGACTCGAAACTTCATAAAGGAAACCCATTCTAGGTTACAGAATTATTATACATGCTCAAAATAGAAACATACAACCTTAATAGTCCAGACTACATCGAAGAAGGAAAACTCTAAGAAAATAAGGCTTTAGTCCAGAAAAAAAGAAAATGAAAGGGGCAAAGCCCGGACAGGAACCATATCCAACATCTCAGAACCAAATGACCCGTTCACAGGAGTTGTCCTGCAATATGCATGGGGTAAATCTGATTAACGACATGGATGTGCTAAATGGACGTGTGAGGGTGTACATTGTACAACACCGATGGGATCCTACCTATAACCGGAGTCGCAAACTCGTGCACCTTTGACCCTAGGTGACTGTGGTATCTTGGATAACCATTGCAAAGACAAAATTGCTAAGATTAGGGCAAAAGAAAGAAAAAACACATATACAGAAGAAAAGAACTGTCAAGAAGGTCTACCATAGAAAATTCATAATCACATTACTTACCCTTGAGGCTGAGCGAAGAGAGTTTGCGTAGCTCCGAGCTGTGGATTGAAGAGAGAACTGAGTAGTGTGACCATAGAGTAATAGAGTAGACACATAGGTCTCCTGTGCTAAGATGCATAAAAAAATATCGTTGTAAGTGAAAGAGTATTACTTCTACAAACGAGGGCTTAAAAGTAGTTTTAAACAAAAGGAACTGGAATAATTTCAAATGAAAACCCAACATTACCTTTCTCGTTGGTGAGGACTATGATTCAACCCTATCAACAGATCCATGGCGGTGAAGGAAGGTAGGAAACCAAAGAAAACAAACCAGTAACCAAAAATTGCAGAGCTAAACTCTGAGTTCCGCGGTGGAGAGAATGACGTGATGGCGAGGGTTTGGTGGGATGGGTAGTTACCTTAACCCATCACCTTGGCTAGATCCGCTGTTCATTTCATCGTGGAGGATTGATGAACCAGCAAATGCCAACGATAAGCTCGGATAGGTGGAGGACAACACGACTCCCAAGCATGACATAATGAGTTAAGTTTTTAATTGAATTAAAAACCAACAGTAAAACGGAGCTGTAAGTTAAAAAATCATGATATGGCACTTTAAACACCATTTAATGCTGGATAGGACACATGTTAACCAAACTTGGATTCCAAGTGATTACGCCAAGTATGAACTACCTATGAAGTTAACCTTTGAACTTCAATACTATTTAATGTGAAGTTTATTTAATAATATGAATTTGAATGGATTTTTTAAATGGGTTTAAACTTTATGTTGATGCAAACACAATACTTAAGTAATGATTATCTGTGCCCGCTAGGTAGAAAGTAAATAGAAAAAAAAATTCATGTGGTGATAGTGATAAGTGGTATCGGAGCCTAAGTTACAAACTAGGGTCAAATGGGCCAATACCATACTCTGTTTCCTTTTATTTTTCTTTGTTTTTATTAAAGTTAATATTGGGAAATTGTGTTAAGTACAGGAACAGGTTTGGTGTAATCTACCATGAGAAGAGGATCAAGTCATCACACACCTAGAAACATGGGGGAGACCCACCCTATGATCAATCCTAAGGTCAGCCCCAAAATGTGGGTGCAGTTAAGTGTGGACCAACACCAACAGATAATCAGAATGTTAGAGGAACAACAACAATAGACAAATAGGTCGTTGGACACCGTGCAACAAATACAGATAGAGATGCAAAATGTTTGTAGTGATAATGAAAGGCTGATGAGGGAACATGAGAGGATATTAAAAATCCTGTCAGATAGACAGAACCCTCCTAGTGGACAACCTAGTCCCGAGGGAAACACTCAGTAAGAAAGAGAACAAAGCCAAACAATACATGATAATGTTGAAGACAATTAGACACCCAGAAGTAATAAATGTCAAACCTACAATTAGGTGGAATCTGGAAATGTTCTAGAAGAAAAAGAGCTCAAAAAACATAAAGTGGAATTGCAAGGAGAATTCCAGAAGATCAAACCCCCTACGTTTGACGGAGAGGTGGAGGAAATGGCGAAGGCTTGGATAATAAATATGAACAAGTATTTCCAAGTGTATGAATATAACAACAAACTTAAAGTCCGTCTAGCCATTTACCAACTACGGGAAGAAGCAACGTTTTGGTGGGAGGAGGTGAAGAATGTAAGAGGAGTGGAAGATCAAAACGTCATTTGGGATGAATTTCAGCAATATTTTAAAGATAAGTATCTGACTGAGTGTTTTTACGATTAGAAATATCGTGAATTTCATCATCTGAAATTGGGTTAAATGACTATGGATGAGTTTATTATGAAATTCATGTCCTTTTTAAGATATTTACCCTACCTGCGTGATGAGAAGGCAAAGGTACATCGTTTATTGAGTAGTTTTCTGACACATATGACGGAAATAATTGAATTTTTAAATCCAAAAACCATGGATGAAGCGATAAGGAAAGCGAGAATGTGCTACCAACAATCCAAGACAAAGGGAGAAACTGGAAAAGTTTGGCCACGTCGAAAAGGGTAGATTAGTTTTACCAATAACAGAAACAGTAGATTCGGTAGTTTCAAGAATGCTACAAGAACTCCACTGAGTAAACAGATTAGCAAAATTCAAAACAGAACCAAGTGGACTGGAGAGGAGTGGCATACAAAAGCTTCTAGCAGACCTGACATTAGGTAGCCCCAGAAACCTTCGTTGCAATGTTGGGGATGTGGAGAAGCACATTACTTCAAAAATTTCCCACATCAAGGAATGAATGAGGTAGCAACAAATCTACAATAGGCATCGACAGTGGGGGATGTATCTTGAAGCATACCCAGAATCAATGCAACACTAGAGGATCGACAAGCAGACTACTAGCCAACTATGATAGATTTAGAAGGTAAGCTTTAGAACCGATCTGTGTCTATTTTAGTTGATCCGGGAGCTAGCCTGAGTTACATACATCCTTGTATACTAGAAAACTATAAATTGCATACTCAGAAATTTAAAAAATCCTGGCTAGTACAGTTAGCTACAGGGACACGAAGGTGAGTTCTTGCTAAGGTACCAAACTGTGACCTGAGTATTAAGGACCAACACATAACTGTAGAACTTAATATTCTACCCTTGGGTTCATACGATATCCTACTGGGGATGGATTGGCTGGAGAAACATTGGTCATAGTGGATTGCAAGAATAAAATCATTCATTTTAAATCAAATGATGGGACGCGACAAGAATTGCAGGGTATTAAAAAGCCCTTGCAATTACAACCTATTACTGCATCACAACTAAATAAATGCACGAGGAAGGGCTTCCAGCTTTATGTGATTCAAGTAGGATTCACCAATACTAAAGATAAGACTCTTATGTTGGAGAATATTCCTACTGTATAGGAGTTTCAAGATGTATTCCCGAAGGAAATTCCGGGACTGCCACCAAGAAGAGATATAGATTTTATCATTGAGCTAATGCCTGGGGCAACACCTATGTCTCGAGCTCCATACAGAATGAGTGTGCCATAATTAATAGAATTAAAGATGCAGTTGCAGGAATTGATGGATAAAGGCTACATTCATCCAAGTGTATCCCCATGGGGAGCACCAGTGTTGTTTGTGAGGAAGAAGGATGGCACTTTGCGTATGTGTATGGATTGCCGACAAATCAACAAGCTGACTATTAAAAACAAATATCCACTACCATGCATAGATGACCTATTTGACCAAGTCAAGGGAGCTACAGTATTTTCCAAGATTGACTTAAGATCAGGATATCATCAAATCCGGATTAAGGATGAAGATATAAGCAAGACAACTTTTCACACCAGGTATGGGCATTACGAGTTTGTGGTACTACCTTTTGGGCTAACTAACGCACCAGAAACTTTCATGAATTTAATGCATGGGATTTTTCACCCATATTTGGACAATTTTTTTTTAATTTTCATTGATGATATATTAGTTTATTCCAATAATATGGAAGAGCACAAGGAACATTTTCACATTGTGCTAAGAACTCTGAGAGAGCATTAGCTCTATGCTAAGTTTAGCAAGTGCAACTTTTTTAAGGAACAGATCCAATATTTGGGGCATGTGATTTCAACTAAAGGAATTGTTGTAGACCCAGAAAAGATAAAGGCAATTATGGAATGGAAGGTACCAAAGAACGTAGCTGACATACGCTCATTTATGGGTTTGGATGGGTACTACAGATGATTCATCAATGGATTCTCTAGAATAGAATTTCCTATTACTTCATTATAGAGGAAAGGGAGAGTCTTTAAATGGATGCAAGAATGTCATAACAGTTTTGAGTTATTAAAGGAGCTATTAACTACTGCTCTTGTTCTAAGGGTAGCAGATCCTAGTAAAAAGTTTGACATATGCCCGAATGCATCGAAAGGATGTGTGGGAGCAGTGTTGACTCAAGAAGGAAGAGTCATAGCATATGAATATAAGAAGCTAAAGGACGACAAGAAAATATACTTAGCTTATGATTTGGAACTAATAACAGTGGTGCATGCTTTGCGGATATGGAGGCATTATCTGTTAGGAAAAAGGTTCGTGCTAAGAACTGATCACAGTAGTTTGACTAGCTATTTTAAGCAAGATGATATGAATTCTCTCCAAGCCATATGAAATGCTTTCCTAAGTGAATTATATTTTGATATTCAGCATATGAAAGGAAAAGGAGAACTGGGTGGCAGACGCTTTGAGCAGGAAGTTGCATGGTATTTATGAACTGTATTTTAATCAGATCGAATTTAACTTTCAAGAAAAGATAATGGAAGTAGCCAAGAAGGACATAGAATACCAATCTTTATGGCAGCAAGTGAAAGAGGATGAAAGGCAAGGGAAACAATCTGAATACGAACTCAATGATAAGAAGTTCCTAATTTATCGGGAAAAAATATATATTCCAAATCAAGATGATATGAAAAGAATGGTTTTGGATGAATATCACATAAGCACCTACGTCAGGCATCTAGGATATCAAAAGATGTTAACCACAATTAGAAAGGATTACTCCTGGTCAGGAATGCGAAAGGACATAACATAATATTTGACCAAATGTTTAGAGTGTCAACAGATTAAGGTTGACCATCAGCACCCTGCTAGATTCCTTCAACCAATTCCAATGCCTGAATGGAAGTGGGAAGTGATTTCCCTTCACTTTATCACATGACTACCTTGAAACAAAAGGCAAAATGATTCAATTATGGTGGTAGTCGATAGAATCGGCAAAGTGTCCCACTTCATTCCTGTTCAATCTACCTACAAGACCATGCAAGTTGATAATATTTTCAGATTACACAGTATACCCCGAGCAGTCATTTCAGATCATGATGTGAATTTTACATCCACATTCTGGAAGACATTATTTAATGGTCTGGGAACAAAAATACAATTTAGCACTACTTACCACCCGCAAACGGATGGGCAAACAGAAAGGGTCAATCAAGTTTTAGAAGACATGCTGCGCATGTACGTGATGCAACAACCAACTAGGTGGGAGGAGTATTTTCATTTGGTTGAGTTTTCTTACAATAACGGCTATCAAGAATCCCTTAAGATGAGCCCTTTTGAAGCATTGTATGGGAGACAATGTCCGACTCCTATAAATTGGAGTAGCCCAGAGAATAATATGATGCTTGGACCTGATATGTTGGAAGAGATGGAATGGGAGGTCAAGGAGATCAGGAAGAATCTGAAGGCAACACAATATCGACAAAAGGTTTATGCAAATAGGAAAATAATCGTTCGGAAGTTTGTGGTGGGGGACCACGTGGTGTATGTGAGGATTAAACCAAAGAAGAGCACCTTGCGGTGGAATACTTGTGCCAAGTTGGCTCCCCACTATTGCGGACCCTTCGAAATCTTGGAGAGGATAGGGCCGGTGGCCTATTGATTGGCTTTACCAAGCCATATATTAGTACACAACGTATTTCATGTGTCATTATTGAAGTGTTATGTGCACGATTCTAGGCACATCATACAATGGCGGGGTATACATGTAAGTCAACAACGTGATACAATTAGAATAAATTAGTTTTTTGAGTTGAACTAGGTCAAAATATTGTTGCTTGCAGGTAGAACTGGAAGGCAGATTCCTGGTAGAACCACAACATATTCTAGATCAGAGAGAAATAACGCTCTGGAAGCGAGTTATCCCCCAAGTTAAAGTGAAGTGGAAGCACTTTGGCCTGGAGGAGGTTATTTGGGAAGATGAAAAAGTTATGTATGAGGCATATCCAGAGATGTTCTCAGTAAATGAGTAACATCGAGGACGATGTTTATTCTCAGTGGGGAATGATGTAACCTCCTGTTTTTATTTTTACTTGATTGTTAAACAAGTTTTTATGATACATTCATAAGGGACAACGAATGCAACATTCGTTATTTACATTTTAATTCACAACCTTATTTAAGAGATTAATTTAACGATAAGTTTTCTTGAATTAAAAGAAAAGTAACTGTATGGTAAAATATTCCAAGAACCCAGGAAAGGAGGTTGAGACAGTTCTAGCAGTTACCTTTCCAATAGGATTTAAGGAAAAATCCTAGGAGGGAAAGGGGTTTTGTGCAGAGAGAGGAGAGGGTTAAGCAGTGGATGGTTGCTCTGAGTTGTCTAGAGCTGGTGTATGAACCAGTGGAACTCAGTACTTACCCGAGAACAGTCATATTGGATTTGAAATCCTGAGGTCTGACTTTCTATCTCAGGTAACGTACCTCAGTCCGAGTGTGGAGCAAGGGGGGAGTGGAGGACGTAATAGCCTCACTCAAAGGTTGGGTGGACCAATAGTTACTAAAAGACAAACATGGGAAATAGGTATTTTAGTATTTAAGTTTTATTGTTTTAGTATTGTTAAATTGCTGGAACCCATGTCATATAAAAATAAAACATACTTCAATGTATAATTATTAAGTACTAGAATATGCATACATCTCCTAATATAGAAATGCTAAAATAGTTACTGCTTTCTCTAACCCAGAAAGAAAGAAATGCTAGAAATACTGTTGTTTTCTTTAGCACAGAAGGAAAAGAAATGCTAGAAAACATCATTATTGATATTGCACGGAAAATAAACGTATTAAAGTTATTTTTGTATCATAACACAAGAGAAATATGAGACACTAGAATTTGATGTTATCATCATAGCATAGGAAAATAAAATAATGCTAGAATTAATATTATTATCATAATACAGGAAATTCTAGAATTTACTGTTATCAAAATGCAGCAAAATACAAGGTTCTAAAATTACTAATGAAATCACAAAACAAGAGAATATATGAAACTTGAATTTCCACTGTTGTTTTAATACAAAAGGGAATGATAATGCTAGTAATACATTTTCCTAGAGCCTGAAAAGAAGATTATAAACATCATTATTGAGATGAACACCATGGTAGAAAAGATGAACGAAAAGATGAACTACATACTTGTAAGTTGTAATGGGTAAAATGTTAAACATAGGTAAATAAAGTGGCGGAGGGTTTAGAGCCGAACCCTTAAAGAGGGTTGAGGCTCGGGTCCTTCTCTGCTGAGTAGAAAACTACAGTTACATGCACGAATTGAATAACCGGAATACCATAAGTGAAAGCAAATAAATATAGCACAACTGTATGAGAGACATTTCACCATTTTATATCTTCACCAAAATAGTAGTAATAACAAGGAAATTTGGAATTCACATAGTACGAAAATTCCCAAGGGGAATACTGGAAAATTCATAAAGGAAACCCTTTATGGGTTACAGAATTAATGTACATGCTTGTAACAGAAACATACGACCTTAATATTCTAGACTACATCAAAGAAGGAAAACTCTGAGAAAATAAGGCTTTAGTCTAGAAAAAAAAGAAAACGAAAGGGGCAAAGCCCGGACAGGAACCATATCCAACATCTTAGAACCAAATGACCTGTTCACGGGAGTTTTCCTGCAATAGGCATGGGGTAAATCTAATTAACGACATGGATGTGCTAAATGGACGTGCGAGGGTGTACATTGTACAACATCGATGGGAGCCTACCTGTAACCGGAGTTGCAGACCCGCGCACCTTTGGACCCCAGGTGACTGTGGTATCCTGGATAAGCATTGCAAAGACAAAATTACTAAGGGTAGGGCAAAAGAAAGAAAAAACACATATACAGAAGAAAATAACTGTCAAGAAGGTCTACCATAGAAAACACATAATCGCATTACTTACCCCTAGGGCCTAGCGAAGAGAGTTTGCGTAGCTCCGAGCTGTGGATTGAAGAGCGAACTAAGTGGTGTGACCGCAGAGTAAGAGAGTAGACACATAGGTCTCCTGTGCTGAAATGCATAAACAAACACAATTGTAAGTGAAAGAGTGTTACTTCTGCAAACGAGGGCTTAAAAACAATTTTAAACAAAAGGAACTGGAATCAGTTCAAATGAAAACCCAACATTACCTTTCTTGCTGACGAGGACTGTGATTCAACCCTGTCAACAACTCCATGGCAGTGAAGGAAGGCAGGAAACCAAAGAAAACAAACCAGTAACCAACAGTTGCAGAGCTAAACTCCGAGTGCTGCGACGAAGAGAATGACACAATGGTGAGGGTTTGGGGGGATGGGTAGTTACCCTAACCCATCACCTTGGCCGGATCCACTGTTCATTTCATCGCGGAGGATCAATGAACTAGCAAATGCCAGTGGATAAGCTCGGGCAAGTGGAGGACAACGCGACTGCCAAGCATGACATAATGAGTTAAGTTTTTAATTGAATTAAAAACCCACAATACAATAGAGTTGTAAGTTAAAAAATCCTGATATGGAACCTTAAACACCATTGAATGCTGGATAGGACACATGTTAACCAAACTTGGATTCCAAGCGATTATGCCAAGTATAAACTACCTATGAAGTTAACCTTTGAACTTCAACACTATTTAATGTGAATTTTATTTAATAATATGAATTTGAATGGATTATGTAAATGGGTTTAAACTTTATGTTGATGCCAACACAATACTTAAGTAATGATTATCTATGCTCGCTAGGTAGAAAGTAAATAGAAAAAAATTTCATGTGGTGATAGTGACCACCATACTCAAAGATACCCTAGCGAACCAACCAATACACAATGAATGAAAATTGTGCAGACCCAAGTATCAACTAGTAAAACTGACATCTTTCGTTGGTCATGGATATATATAATCTACACAACACCAATACCAATAACACCAACTGCACTAGCACCAACACCAATATCATCACCATTCAAAACTCATCGCTCCCTCAACATTCCAATATGGATAATTATATGTAGATACGGTAGAATGTATGTATTTGTGTTTGGACACTTAGAATGTGTAAACATGTATGAATATTTTGTTTTCATAGTGGTTAATTAGAAAGTTATATATATATATATATATATATATATATATATATATATAAAGTAAAAGGTGAGAGAATGTTCTATTAAGCACTCTATAGTGTAAAGGCCACTAGTGTGGGAAAAAGTCCTCCCATGCTAAGGGCTAGTGTGGCAAAGGCTGTATGCAATCCCAGAATTATTTTGATGGTTTAGATGCCCCAACCTATAAGTTAGACATACTAGTCATCTCAAAACTCACATTCCCTAACAAAATAATAAAAATAATAAAAAAGATAAAAACAAATTAATCATTAATAATACGATTAAAAAATATGCTATATAATAATATTAATAAATAATTCCCATGAGATATAGATTATATAATAATATTAATAAATAATTCCTACCGGATATAGATCAATTGACGATAGCCTTGTTATGAAGTAATATGTAAAGCATGAGATTCAAAGTTCAAATCCCAGTGAGTTATACCAACAGAAAAAATATTAATAAATGATTGTTAATATTATTAAAAATATATTATATTCATCTATGAAAAAGCTATATCTTTTTTTGGTTACTATGGTGAATATGAGGAAACTAAAAACACATTAGATCATAATCTACTCTAGATCTCATAGACTAAAAAGATCCAATTAAATAATATAACTTTATCCTTAAAAATTTAAATATTGTTATTTAAGATTAATAATTATTTTATTTTATTTTATTTTTTCAATCTAAATATATATATTTTTAATCTATTTTCATATTTATAAATTCTTCTAAAACTATTATCTTATAATTAGTTATACTTAATTATTTATTTACACACACATAAACTTCTTTTAATTTATATATATGGGTGAGGGTTAGTTCAATTAGTCGAGTACATGTTACTAAAACACCTCATACCGATTCTCCTAGATGCCCTTGAGGTTAGGCTCTAACTAGTTTTATTAATGGTCTGCATTACCTATATTGTATTAACTTAGTTTATAATTGATTTTTAACAAGAAAATTAGTTTCTAAACCAAAATCTTACATTTTCAAAGATTTTAGAGATTTCAGTGTCCAATTCCTTCCAAACATATTGTCCCTACTTCTAGAAATTCTTCTACTTACATTCCAACATTGATATCTAAAAAAAAGAATTGCCATAGCAGCAAAATATACTTGCAATGCATCAGAAAATATTAAGAGAAGCTAGAACCAGATGACCTAGCATGCAAGTCAGATTTTCCCAGATTTGTTTCCTATTTTAGAGATTCTTGCGCAGCTATGCAACTCCTCTTCCTGGGACAGACAACACTGTATCTATGTCCTCTTGCTTGTTCTTTACATCATGGTAAAGAGTGGATTCCAATCTTTCCACTCTAACATTTTAAATTGTTTCCTCAGCCTCTATGACGGCCTGCGATTTCTCAAATTTCGTCTCGAGAAGCCAACAATTACAGAGCCCTTTCTTTGTCATCCAGGTCGGTGCATCTATTCGTGAGCTCCAAAAAGCAATAACTGAGTCCGACAATCTGTCAGTCATGTGGTTCATTTGGGCAAAAATAAAATGATTGATCCATGGAAGCCATCACTCTAGAAACTGCCTCAATTGCTTGTTAATCTTTGACAGGGTGTATTAAAAGATTCCTCAATATTTTGTAGTTTTATTATTAGTAGCATTGAGTCTCCTCATACTCTTAATTGAGTAATTCCTTTGTATATAATAATTCAACCTAATTATTTGACATTATACCAAACCCAAACAAATTTAATCTCTTTATTCATACTATATATTCAACCTAATAATTTAATTTTTTATTCATATTATATATTCAATCTAATTGTTTAACATTATACCAAAACCCCAAACAAATTTAATCTCTCTCAATTAACATTGTACCAAAACCCCAAACAAATTTAATCTCTCTTTATTGATGGAAACAAAAAAATTACCCCTCCCAATTTTTTCCAACCCAAAATTTTTCTTAATTTTTAATAAACTATTTTTCAAAATCCATTATTAATTACAAATTCCAATATTTATTAAAATCCAAACCACGAAGCTTCCTACATCATTATTACTAGTTATGCGCCCCTTTACTTTGTCTCTTTTGAAAAGTCTAATGACCCACCTAAAGTGGACTCTAGTACTTTATTTCGTTTGAAAACTCTATCAAAGTTATATGGACCCACCGAATGTGGCCCCCATTATTTCATTTTGTTTGAAAACTCTATCAAAGTTAACATAAGTCTAATGACCCACCTAAGGTGGACTCTAGTACTTTATTTTGTTTGAAAACTGACCCACCGAATGTGGCCTTAATTATTTCATTTTATTTGAAAATCTTGTCAAAGTTAACATGGAACCATTTGAATGAATGAATGAAAGATATTTTAATGTCTACAAGACAAAATAGTTTATGGGACCACCAACTTCCTTGTTTTTTGCTTTTTGCAATTCAATCTTTTTCTTGTTCAAATTGATGATGAGCTGACCCAACCTTCTAACAGTTACATCACTAAGAAGACAATGCCATGGAATTGATGCTAACATACTGCGGTAACCGTCCCTGATGTCTCTGAAAGCGTCACATTCCGAAATGAAATGTTTTTCTGATTCCACTGCCCTAGAGGTGAAAAAAGTACATACCCTTTCTTCCCAAGCTTCTTTAGGTCTCTTCCACTGTCCCGTTTCACATCGAAGTTGAGGTGAGCTAGTTCTTAATTGAGCAATAAGAACCTTTACTCTCCACAGAATGCTATCTCAAATATATTCTTTTTTTGGAGATCACAAGTGGGGTTGAATTCCTGAACATATTACTTCTTCTTTCTACCCAACTATTTTCCCCATATACCCTTACGGAACTTCTCCAACACAAAATTCTTTAACTCCTTGCTATTTGTGGGACATGCATTTAGGTAAATATTCCATTTTTTCATCCATTTGTTGTTTTGTCTCATCCATGATTTCTTTCTTTCACTCATACCTTCATTGAAGATAGCTTTCGACCATCTACCTCCTCCCATTTGCTCAATTATTTTTAGATACCTTATAAGACACACCATGACAATTGATTCGATGGGAGCCGCCCTTGTTTCAATCAACATTATTTCATAGGGAACCAAACTTTTTATTTTGAACTTGCTCATGATCAAGCGTTTTTTATTTTTTTCAATTTGTTTCCATTTTGAAACAGGGATGCTGCTAGCCCACAATTCACACCCATATAATATCACTGGACAAAATAGGAGTCCAAAAAGTACTATGATCGTGTTCCAATCCCATAACTCTGCCTCTCTACATCTATTTTGAAGTGCATATAATGCTTTCCACCCTCCTAAAATTCTTTTCTTTCTTTAATTCTCCCAATTAAGCTTTTTGTTGAAATCGAACCCGAGGTACTGGTATTCATTTACTTCTTCAAGAATGTTGCCTTCAAAGAAGAACGTATGTTGTCTTTGCTTCCTTTTATTAGAGAAAATAATTAATTTGGTCTTACTGGTATTGACTTGCATCCCCACTGCTTTACAAAAATGCTCAAGGGGATATAGGTGCATCTGCAATCCATGGGCCGATTTAGCAACCAACACAAGATCATCGACATATAGAAGAAGCTTTCTCACAAACTACCCCAGTAGAACACCATCCCCACCTTGAAAATTTAGCCACTCTTCCAGTTTGTCAATATATAAACCAAAAAGGGTAGGGGATAAGGGGCAACCTTGCTTGACTCCGATGTCACTTCTAAAACTTTCTGAAATGCCTATTGAAGTTCTAATTTTTACTTTCACCTCTTCATAAAGCCTATGGACGACAACTCTATATTGTAAAGGAATTTCAAGTTCTTCCATTCTATGCCACAACTTATCTTTAGGGACTGTGTAAAATTCCTTTTTGAAGTCAACAAAATAGAAAAATACTTCTTCTTTGCTCCCCCAAACCTTTTCAACAATGTGTCTCAGTGTGATCCCATGATCTACTGTAGAATGCTTCAGCCTAAAACATGCTTTCCCTTTTCCCTCTTTTCTTTTACTTCTACCCACTTGCTGATTCTATTTTCTACCATGCCAATGAAAATCTTTGCAAACAAAGGATTGATCATAATGGTTCTATAGTTGGAAGGATTATTAATGTCTCCGCTTTTTAAAAGGGGAATTGCTAGACTAGTTGTCCAATCCCTTGGGAATCCCTACTGAATGACATTGTTGAATATTTCCATGATGTGGGGTGCCAAAATGTTCATTCCCCACTTTAGATATTCTGCTTGAAGTTCAACCAAGTCCTTTTCCTTCCCGCAGGTGGGCTCCAATCCTTGAGAAGCATGAAGCATGGGACTCACTTGTTTGCATGTATGTTTATTCGGATATGCTAGTATTTATGTATTTGTGTTTTTAATGTTAGAGTGTAAATATGTGTGAATATTTTGTTTCCTTAGTAGTTAATTAGAATTTTGAAATAAATTGTTAGGGAATATTACATAATTATATTTTTTTTCCCGATAAAAAATCGAACTTTTTATAAATTTTACAAAAAATTACATCATAGATGCCGTAGCATTCCATATGAGAGTATCAACCCGCTAGAAACAGGGCTAGGGCAGGTATTTAACCACAGTTACGTAATGCCAGAAACACTGGACTTATCTTTTTTCCCTTTTTTCTTTTGTACTTTTTTCCAACCATCCAATGAAGGAGCATAATGTATAATGGCCAACTCCAAGCTAGAGGAGAGTTGGACGTCTTTTTCTGAATCAGAACTTTCAGATACATGTGCTCGCTTAGTGCCAATCACACCTCGATCACCGATCTTCTTATCATGTTGGGGATCCACATCTGTAGGTGTTAATGTTTTCTCATCGATTTCCTTTTTTTCTTCCATCTTACCTACTCCCTTCTCTTATGAATCTTTCTGATTTTCTTGCTGATTTTCTGTTTATGTTTGCCTATGGTTTACTTCAGTCTTCTTCCTCTTCATTTGACAGTGACACATCCGGGAAATTCCATCCTTTCTTCTTTTGCAGCTTCTTGGTTGTTTTTTTCCTGGATAAAGTGCAGGTTCTTTGTAAGTGCCCAGTTTGGTGGCACACTCTGCATCTAAACGTTGTGTTTTCAAAATCTAATGATTGAGACCACTTAAGGTCTTTGTGAATTAGATGTATGCAGTCTGGTAGGCCCTTTATTAGGTCCATCTCCATGCATATACATGTGAAGGTAAATATCCCTATGTCCACTCTCTCTCAGTCCAGCTTTATGAACCATCCTATAGAGTTCCCAATGTTTTCTAGGACCTGATGGTGCCAGAACGGGAGCCGCAGGTTGTGTAATATCACCCAAACAGGCATTTTTGTAACCACCATTGTATTTGTATCGAAACCATGGAACCCTGGGGCTACAAAGAGACCTGCTCTTCCCCAGAACCATGGTCCTTTAATAGTGGCAAAGTTGTAGTCCTCTGTATTATCAAATTGAACCACGAAGAAACCTTTTGCAGAGAGGTAAATATCACAGTTCTGGGTCTAGTTTTGGTGTATCCATGCATGTAACTCGTCAGGTTTTGGTCAATAGCCATTAAAGTGGCAGAGAACAGATTTTGACTACAATGCATCAAACAACCCTGTTACCTCTCATATTTCTACTACTAGATCTGGAATGTTCTTTGTTTTTTCTACAATATATGGTTCTAGTAATGATAGATCTGGAATTTGTTTTTTCCCCTGTGTGGTGGCTTTCCCTCTGAGGATGTCCTTGAAGGAGGGCATTCCCTTTCCTATTGTTGTTGATCTATTAGCTGATGTTGTTCATGGAATGCCACCTTTGTGATCCAGGTGGATATTGGTGGCCACCCACCTATTCCACTTGGGGCGCCACCATTGTCTCTTTCATTTTTTCAGTTTTAGCACAACTTACTATTTTTAGCAGTTTTTTAGGTCCTGGACTTCTGGAGCCGTTTTGAGGCCCTAAACGACATATTTTGGGAAAGCCAAGAGCAACATGGGTCCATGGACCGATGTTGCTCACATAAAACATTTTATTCCTCAGATAGATATTTATAATGAGGTATGGTGCGCGTCAAACGGAAATCATATGCCAAAGTTATGTCCTCGAGAAGTTGAAACACCAATTTACCCAAACGGGGCCCATATTTTTGGACCTTCATCTCCTAGGGTTAGGGTTTTGGATGTTTAGGGTTTTCCATTGTTTCTAAATAATAAATAGGCCCTCAAGCCTCATTGTAACACAATTTAGAGGCATGTAACCACCACATCTCTTCTCAGAGATAAGCTACCATCACCCTAGCTAGTTTATTTCCATTATGTCTATAAACATATTTAAGTTATTTGATATTAATGAAATGAAGTATTATTTCCATTGCATCTTTGTGCTTATGTCTATTTATGTATTTTATTGCATTCCTGCATAAATCCAGATCATTTTGAGTCTAAGATTCAGGAAAATAGTGGCATTTCTTTGAATCTAGTATTCATTTAATTTAGATATTTCCTGTAGTTCTCCTCTTGAGAATATCAAGCTTTGTTGTTGAGCCGGGATGCCAGTGGCAGACTGGATTTTATTTTCTAGCTCTGATACAATCTCAGAGTCCCACACCCAAAGAAAAATTGTCTTCCCGTCGATGGACTTAATGAAGATTTGAAAATGAGGCTATGGCACATAGCTCACACAGCTATAACCACTGCAAGGCAGATATGTGCCTGTCCCCCGAGGGTATAGAGAACTAGCAGGGGTCGAAACTAGTCTGGGGGGCGATATGCCACCAGTCAGGAAAGAGCGAAGGGAGGGCACTACCTCTCGCCATAGAAGCAACAAAATATAAATATGAGGGGCCACTGCCTCGCTCCATAGTCGCAACAGAAGAGAAGGATGAGGGGCCATCCCCCAAGCCACCCTCCCTCTCGTCATATCCCCAACTTTGATATTCCTAAAAATTGAATTAGAGAACGGTAAAGCAAAAGAGAAGTACCAAAAACAATGAGTTGTTGACCTAAGCAGTGAGAGCCAAAACCATCCGCTTCGGAAGAGGAGAGGGAAAGCGGCAAGTGGGGTCGAGCGTCGAGGAGAAAGAGCCAGCGGTTTCCATGTTTTTGAGTCCTCCAACCACGCACACAGAGTGAGAGTCCCCAGGAGTAAGACCAAGCACCCGCAATACCGGTATGTCCTTGCAGTCTCCTCCCTTGTCGAGCCCTTTAGTTGCCTACAACTCCACAGACAGCCTCTAGCACTCCACAGGTCGAAAAGGCACGAAAACCATAATACCACAGAGGTGGGTGGTAGAAATCCAATGTCTGTCGTTCACACAAATTTCGGTCTTTTTAGCCCTGGAGTCCCGCTTTGCCCCCCTTTCACAACATTCCATAGGAACAGGGATCCCGTATTATGTCGATGATAGTGGAGAGCGAAAACATGGGAGCACAGGAGGCATCTCCTTTCCCATCGCCACCCCCCATTGGCCACCAAAGAGTCTCCCTCCTGCATCTGCGAGTGGTGGGAGCCATTACTCCCTGAACAGAGCCGAAAATCCTCGCGAAGCCCAACCCAATATCTGTCGGCCACCATAACTCCTAGAAACCCGAGACCAGAAGGGCTTCCATCGCTTCGCTCCATTTCCCCTCCAAACAAAAAAAGCCACATAATTATAATTAAAAAGTTTTATATTTATATTAAAAATTAATAATTACGATGAAGTTAATTTAATTTAATTATTAATAATATAATTAAAAAATATTATATTATAATAATGTTAATAAATGATAATTAGTGTTTATTAAAATATTTTTTGATTTATTAAATTTTTAAAAGTAAAATTTAGTTTGAGTGTAAATATGTATGAAGATTTAGTTTCCTGTGTGGTTAATTAGAATTTAAAAATAAATTATTATGGCAGATTATATATTTATAAGTTTTATATTTATATTAAAAATTAATAATTATGATGAAATTAATTTAATTTAATTATTAATAATATAATTAAAAATTTATTATATTATAATAATGTTAATAAATGATGATCACTGTTTATTAAAATAGTTTATTGAGTTATTAAATTTTTAAAAGTAAAATTTCTTTTGGCCATTAAAAAAAATGATCTTTAAATCATTATAGTTTTGATATATAATTTAATTACAAAAAATTTAATTATATTTAAACTAATTTAATTTAATTATTAATAATATAATTATAAACATATTATATTATAATAATACTAATGAATGATTGTTAATGTTTATAAAAAAATAAATTTATTTATTGAATTTCAAAAAACAAATTTTTCCTAATTCATTTTAAAATTTTGTTGGTCTTTATAGCATAGCATTATAGTATTGATAAATAAAAAAATTAGGGAGATTGGTATTACAACAAATATTTTGAAATTATCATTTATTTTTAATGATTTAACAAATCTTTCTTTATGTTATTTTGTACTTGTATATTAAATATTTAATCAAAATATTATATATATATATATATATATATATATATATATATATATATATATATAATGATAATAATTAATATCAGTTAAGACCAATGTGGCCTATCAGACCTTAAGAAAGGGAAATGAATCTAATTTTGATTTTTCAAACTCTTGTTTGAATGATCAAAGAGAATGGAAATAAGCGCTCCAAAATCGCTATAGGTGGACTGGCTTAATAGGTCTAGAATATTAGAAGTGTGACAGATGACACCTTCACCATCCTTTAGAGCATAATTTTAGCTTTCTAATGAGCTCTTACTTGGCCATAAAATCCAAACGGTGAGGGAGAACGAGAATTTTCAAGTTAAAGATATTATTCTGGTCTTGGAGCTGACCTGTCATAGCCTTCGCTTGTCGGCCTGCTTGTGGTTACATGTATTTTCATTTAGAATTGAAATAAGACCATATATACAGGGTTTTTGGTCTTCATTTTGAACATTAAATTTCTGCAAAAATCATGGAAATTCAGAGAGAAATAAGAGAAGCATCGAGGAGGATTTTTTTTTGGAGAAATATTTGCTTGGGTTAAAATATGAATTGATCATCTATACAACTTAGATTTGTTGGAGAGAGGGTTTGGACTGCTGGACTGTCATCTATCTTGTGGGATGCAATGAAATTTGGTTAAGAAGAGAAACAAAATTTAGATTTGAGGCCAAGTTCTTGAAGAAAGAAGCCAACAAAAGAAGGTTAAAAAAGGAAGGACGAAGGAGCATATTTTTCATCTATTCTTTTGTGGTTTGTCTGTAATTTTCTATGGAAAAACACTGAAAACCGACCCTGTGATATGTCTGTAATAGACCTGTAACTTCAACCTAGTTTGTGGAATAAAGTTTCAGAACTGACTTTATAACAGATTTGGAACCCTTGTTTATAACAAAGCTTGAAATCCTTTTATAATAGGTATTTCAGCAGCCTTATTGACTATTTGTTGGAGCTGACATAAAGGACATTTGGAGAAGACTTTTGAGAGCATCTTGAAGCATATTTTTTAGACTAATTGGAGCAGTTGTTGAAGAATTTTGATGCAGAGATCTTGGACATTCTGAAGTTAAAGTCTCGGTTTCCTAATATTTGGACTGAAGCTTGAATAGTAGAAAATTTTTAAGACATTTCAATTTAAGTGTTGAAGGAAGTTGGATTGGTTTTGAAGATTTCTGTAACAACACAAATTGGAAAAAACTGGACACTTCTTGAAACAAATTGTTGGGGCAGTTAAGTGACACTTTTGAAAACAATATTGGAGTCAAATTTAGAAGAGAATTATTGAAGGCATTCGTTGACCTTGTAATGCATGACTGAACCCATCATGGAGTGACCTTGAAGAATGTTCTGTGTGCAGATGAAGAATATTGGAGACACCTTCAATGTCGTTGAAGTTGAATTTTGGATAATAGTGGAGAAGACCTCATACGGTAGTAGTTGAAGACCTTTTTGAAGCAAATTTGTTGTGAAGACCATTCTAGAAGCAATCTTTCAGTAATCATTGAAGACTCTCTAGTTGGAAATGATTTGTAAGACTTGTTGAAGATTTTTTGGAAGTCTTGTGAAATTGATAAAGTTGTATTGAAGACATTATTAAGCATTTTTGAAGGCCCTCATGAGGGAACCTTAAGAATATTGTTTGGTTGAAATGACGAGCTGTGGAGACACCTTCTGAGAAGAACAAGGTTTTGATTGATGAAGTGACGTAGAGACTAAGTGAGGGGATAGTTGAAGATTGACAGGGCTCGTTGAAAAAGACATTGGGATTCGTGAATTATAGCCAAATATATCTTGAAAATTTGAAGCAGGAGGTTGGAGCCTCATAGAGACAAGTTTGGTGCCTTGGAAGATAGGGTTGGAGCCCTAGAGGATGGGAGTCCTTAAGATACCAGGCTAGAGCCCTAGAGGTTGGTGCCTCAAACTGACAAGGTTGGAGCCTTTGGAAGTCCAAGTCGATGCTTGGCATAATATAGGTTGGAGCCTGGGAGATTGAATATTGGAGTATTGTGCTGGGGTTCGAGCCCTACACATATATTATTCTTGATTTATTTTAAAGAAGAGATTAATAAAAGTATTTATTCTTATTGTTCATTTTGTGTTCTAAATATAAGTGATCTAATTAGTAAAAATAAAAATTGAAAAGAAATATTGATTCACCCCCCCTCTCAGTATTTACAACACTAAGATCCACTAAGGAGGTGTACCATGATAAGGATGTTATTTTGCGGTGAATTAATTGATTTTAGAAATCAAAGACACAAGATAAAACAAATGGATAACTAGGAATAATAGAAAGGGATAATCTACTTGCAGAAGTAAAGCTACTCTATCTTGCTTAATTCATCAAATCAGTAACCCATTTTCATGTATCATTGATATAATTCACATTTGCTTGAAAATCATAAATCTAACTTGTATCATGCTTGTGAATGAAAAAAACTAATTCTACTTTGTTTGCAATGAGGAAAAGAGGTGGTTGGAGTGGTCTAGGAGCTTCTATTGATCATCAAATCACAAATTGGGGTCATTATTCATCTTTACTCAGCTAAGGTTGAAGTGGGGAGCAATCCAGGTGGAGGAAAATGGTGCTATAGGCCTACTAGAGGTGCTCCTGTATTGCTACATGAGGACTTGTATTGCTACAAGAGGGGTTCCAAGAGCCTTTTTAGGGTGGGGATTGTGTCTTGAGGGCATGAAGAGGTGGATGAAGGTAGGAGGGAGTGGATGAAGGTTGGGAAAGCCTTCTAGACTATTTAAATTCAACAAGAAAATACACCACATAATAGTGTGGGATTCCAGTCACACATTGGTGCGGAATTCAGTTACACAATAATAAAAAATGTGGGCGTCTAATTTATTTTTCCCTTAAATAAATTGGACAATAAATTGTAATTTCATCTCATAACAACTTGTATTAGTTAACTAAGTCATGAAGACTGAGTTAGCTCAAGAATTTTGAGTTGAGGGTCTAAGATGAGGCATGTAGAGTGATTTTAATATTTTGGGGGTCCAATTGTAGTTGTAGCACTAGTGTGGTGTGATTGTAATCAATTAACTCAAATGAATTGAGTTAAAATCAATTTAACTAGTTCTAACTGAGTGATGAGCTAGTGAGAGGTCCAGTGAATTAAATTATATTTAATTCACAAGTAGTGATCAATCAGATAACTGATTATTCACTATTAATATATGTATGCATGTCAGTTCTGATGAAGACCCAGTTGAGACAGAGGTTAAAGGGAAGACAATTTTCAGTTGTATTATTAGTAAATTTCCTAGATGTAATTATAAAGTCACAGGAAGGCCATGATGTATTTTGAAATCAAGGAAGGTTGAATTACCTATTTAATATGGATTTATTTCTCTAGGAATTGCGTGAGCAAGGCAACCTGGAGGAAGGCAAGGAATTCGCTAAGAGTTTGTCCAATTTTGCCTAGATAAGTGTGAGACGATTGGTAGAGTGCAGGTGATTCTTGTGAGCAAGAATGCATTGTATTGTTTCATGATTCCTTGAATTTATACAATATATTATAGTGAGGTTTTGAGCAATTTATTTCCCCAGGAATATCTTGTGTTGTGCAATTTATTTAATTCTTTCTCTTACTTTCATGTGATTGAGTGATCATGTTTTATATTTTGCAAATATTGTAGAAGGATTCAGTATCTTGTTTTAGTAAATCACAATATCGTATTGAATCCATTGGTATAATTTCAACATGGTATCAGAGCGCTAGGAATCACAATAGAAGAGAAGAAATAGAGTTTGTGTTGAACATGATTCAAATTTATGGATTTATTCTTTGGACCTAGCAGCTGACTAGGATGCCTTTCACTAGCTTGAGACTTGAATATGCACTCGAGGGAAATTCGAACTATATTGCATGGAAGGATAGGATGGAGATAGTATTAGAGGATAACAGGCTAAAGGAATTCATTGACACTGATATCCTTGAACCCCCTCAGGAAGATGATGCGCAACATGAAGCATGGAGGAAGAATGTTGCAAAGGTGAGGAGGGTATTATTGGAGGGAGTTCGAGATCATATTGTCTCGAGTCTCCATGGCAAGGAAACTCCATATGCCATGTGGAAGGCCTTGACAGATCTGTTTCAAAGCAGCAGTGACCACAAGAAATTGGCACTTAAGGACAAGATCAAGAAAATAAAAATGGAGAAGGGTAAAAAAATCCAGAAATACTTGACCAAGTTCACTCAATGTTGAGATGATCTTGGAAGTGTCAGGATTGTTGTGTCTTATGATGACTTGGTGAGCCTAGCACTTCTAATCCTTCATAAGAGATGGCATAGTTACCAAGACTCTATGAATGGGAGGGAGAAATTACCAAAGTGGGAATGACTATGGTCGGATTTGGTACAAGAAGAGTTTCGGCGGAATACCAGGGATGGATCCTCATCCAAGATTAATGAAGAGGAAAATTGTGCCTTAGATAGCAAGGCAAAGAAGGGGAAAGGGAAGAAGTTCCATTCCAAATCCGAGACCGACAAAAAAGGCAAAAAGTGAGACATGTCAAAGGTGAAATGTTTCAATTGTCATGATCATGGAAACTATGCCACAAATTGTCCACAAAATAAGAAGAACACCAAGAAGGCTCTGGGAGCTGTAATGGGTGAAGCATGCATGGTGTCAATTGTGATGTGATCTATGTGGTACTTGGATAGTGGAGCATCTTTCCACATGATTGGAAACAAATAACCCTTTAGTAGCTTGGAGGGTAAGGATCTTCAGATGCAAATCGAGATGGGTGATGATGGGAGGTATAGCATTGTTGGGATTGGTACAGTTAATTTTTAGAGAGATTCAGGTAAACCTTTCATATTAAAATATGTCATGCATGTACCAAGTTTGAAAAAGAATTTAGTTTCAGTTGCTATGTTGGAGGATCTTGGATATGATGTGGCTTTCAATGAAGGAAAGGAATTCCTTCATCGCAAAGCCACCTGGAAGGTAAATAAGATTGGGTTCGTGTGAAGAAACTCTAAAAACTTGATGTAGATGGCTACACAATATTGAGCATTAAAGCAAATGAGGTGGTGAGCCACGATACCGGTGAGTTATGGCACAAGAACTTGGGTCATCTACACCACAGTTCTTTGAGGATTGTCGTAACATTTCTTTTTTTGATAAGTTAGAAATTGTAGAAGAAAATGAAAAAATTAAAAAATGTTACGTTTGGATATGAATAAATCAAAAATAAAAAAAATGTTAGGACTCATGACGAAATAAAATAATCATATTAGAAAACAATAGGATTAGATGCTTTATAAAATGAAGGCAAAAATATTTGAAAATGCTAGGCATAGATTGAAAGTAATAAAATAAATAAATCTGGTTAGTTTCAAATAAATAAAAAATAAGTTGTGTGCAACTTGTTAGGATGCCACAACCCAAATTATTTTTTTTGTGATCATAATGCTTAAACATAATAGAAAATATTTAAATTTATGCATTAGACTTAGGAAAGTTAATGGCAACTTGTTCAAATGCGCCAAAAATTAGATTAGGATTCAAATTAAGTTTATTAATGTTAATCACTTCATTAAGTGGTTAAATATTATTGTAATAAGCGCATGAAACGGTTTTATCCTAAAGTTGCAAAACAACAAATTTATTTTGTCATTTTGTATTATCGGCGGAGCAAATCTCAACGGTGGATCTCTTCCTCACCTAGATCAAATATTTTCATTGATGGAAAAGGATTAGAAAGGAGTTACACCAGAATTATAATTGATGGAAAAGGAGAAGAGAAGGAGCGGTTATAAGGCAAAGGAGAAGATTAGGCAATGTGCAGCAATGGGCAGCAAAGAGGAAAAAGAGCAGCCATAGAAGTATAACCTAAAGCAGAGAGAAGCAACAAAGAGGCAAAGGAGCAGCATGGAGAAGCTTTAGCATGATTACTTAAGGCAAAGAAGCAGCAAAATAACAAAGGCAGTTAAGACAATGAAAAATAGCAAAGGCAGCATAGCGGGTCAAGTCGTGCAAGGAAGCCAAGGCAACGAATACAACTAAGATGGTACCAAAGGCAGTGAACGGAGCAGAGACAGCAAAGAGGTAGAGACAACAAAGGCAGTGAATGCATCACAGGCAATGAATGGCGTAGAGACAAAAAAGAGGCAGAGTCAACAAAGGTAGCGAATGCAGCACAAGTAGCGAAGGGAGAAAAGACAACAAAGAGGCAGAGACAGTTGAAGACAATTAGATTTGATAGACACAATGAGGAATATAGGTCATGCACATAGCAAAATCAAGAAGAGGCGAGAGATGAGAGGAATAGGCGAGAGCAGCGAGAGTCGAGAGAAAGAGGCGAGTGTAGCAAGAGTCAAAATCACAGAGCAAGACAAAGTAAACAAATGAAAAATCGAATAAGGTAGAAAATTATTTGAATAATTCCAAGGGAGTCAAAATCACAGAGCAGGACAAAGTAAACAAACGAAAAATCAACTAAGGTAGAGAATTCTTTGAATAATTCCAAGGGAGGCGAACAGACGGTCAGGATTATATCGCAAAAGTAAAGGCGAGAGATGGGTGGCGGAGATCGAATCGCATCAGGAGAGATGTTGCAAATCGCAACATGTAAGAGTTAAGTGTTAAGGCGTCGCATGGTAAGTTAAAGAAGTTGTGATGCGAAGTAGAGAAGGGACGCATGGTGTCATGGCACAATATTGCAAATCGCACAAAATAGAGCTAACCACTAATTTAAACAGTTATAATTTGCGAACTGAGAAGTACGAAAGATGACATGGTAGTGACGTAAAGATGATGTGGTGGTGATGTAAAGATGACGTAGCAGTTGCGTGAAGATGACGTGGTGATGACATGGTAGTGATGTGGCATGATGACGTGGTGATGATGTGGCAGTGATGTGGCATGATGACATGGACCTCACCTGCATACCGCACATCACAACGCTTAAGGGATAGTAGGAAGGCGACCGCAAGTTAAGCTAAATTTTTTGCGATGAGAAATGGAGGGACACGTGTCGACCTCACACAACATCGCATCCCACAAGATATAGGGTTTAACTTCAAGAAATTGCAAAGAATGTTAATTTGGTTGCGATGCAGTAAGGTTCAAGCGACGCGATGCGATGAAGGGAGCCCACGTGGTAGCACCGTGCACGAGCATAGATCGCAGGCCACATGGTTTGATGGTATATCGCTAACTGTAAAGTGGGAAACCTGTGGGCAAAGGTTTGTGATGAATTATGATTGGTTAAAAATACTGTGGGACCCTATAAGCCTTGCTCCGTGTATATACACATTTTTTGTTTACTAAACGTATGTATGTTATATATATGCACTGTTTGATCGTAATACATAAGTACGTTGATAAAACTTAGATTTGTAATCTGCCGCATGTATAAAGGGAGTGTTATGTGGGCCATACCCCACAGGTCACAAAGGAATAGCATGAATTCATAACAAAGGAACAAGAACTCGTGCAAAACAATGTTGCAGTAGTAAGGAAGATGAAAAAACTAAACGCAGCAGAAAAGACACAGGTAAGAGAAGAAACAGGGCAGTTATGCAGCAAAGCTAGAATAAAATGACTGAAACAGAAAAGACAGAAGGACAACAAGAAGAAGAGGCCAAACGCACAAAAGAGCGGAAAAATTGATGGGCTGAGTAAATAATTGATTATAACTGAAAATGTATTATTATTTTTATCTTGTTTGTGATGCAAAGGCAAGTCTTTGGTAGGCAAAGAAAGAATCCAATGTAATACTAAAATGAGTACATAGTGTTGTAACATCCTGAATGAGTTAAGCAAGGAAATGAGAATATGGAATTCAAAGAGTCATACATGTTCATTTCATATTCCCATATGGAATGCAAACAACTATGAAGTGATCTCTATAAATGATGTGATTGTGATATGCATAGATAGGTTAGAGAGTGGAAGAAGTAGAAGGAGCAGATAGAGAAGTTGTGAAGATATAGAGATGATTTAAAGCATATATGAAGGCTAGAAGGATAACAGTGAAGAAGGAGAAAAATAGAGCTGATATCCAGGTAAATAAACATATGATTTTATTGTAGAGTGAGGAAGTTGGTGCTTCCATATCAATTTGTAGCTTGATAGATGTCTAGTTGTAGCTGGTTGAGGTAGGAGCCTCCTATGGGTTGTAGCCTACAGAAAATACATGGGAGTTGGTGCTTCCGTTTCAAGTTATAGCTTGATATATGTCCAGTTGTAGTTGGCTGAGGTAGGAACCTCTTGTGGGTTGTAGCCTACAGAAAATAGATGGGATTTGGAGCTTCCTTGCAAGTTGTAGCTTGGAGAATTAAGGTAGTAGCCTCCTGTAGGTTGGAGCCTACAGAAAATCAGTGGTGAGAGGGATTGGGAGCTTGCCTTTGCATCACAACAATAATATGATGTGCTTTTCTCCCTTATGGTTTTCCTATTATATCTGTTGTTTATGTGCATGATGACTATGTGTTGATATTCTGTATTTAATCTGCTTAATACCTACTGCTCACTTATTAAGATTGTTGTTCCATTATACATTAAGTTCATCATGAAATGAAGGTGTAAATAAGTGTGAAATAAAGTTTTAAAAGACCATGAGTGCATTAAACTGATTCACCCCCCCCAGTTTAACTAAGGGTTCAACAATTGGTATCAGAGCCAAGTTACTTCTGTATCAGTTTAACAACTGGAAGGAGATCCTAGATCCCCAAGATGGTTAGCCTAGAAGGATGCTCAACAAATAAAGCCCCATTATTTACTAGCACAAACTGTGCCTTCTGGAAAATAAGAATGAGGACGTACATAATGTGTCTAGGAACAAAATTTTGGGCTGTGGTGGAATTAGGATATGCTCCAAAGGATACTGACAAAGAGAAAGAAGCCAAACAAGATTTCATAGCTAATGCAAAAGCCATGAATGCACTCTTGAGTGGTCTGTGTGAAACATGATTTATCAAAGTAATGCACAGTGAGACTGCCAAATATATCTAGGATACTTTAGAAGATATCCATGAGGGAGATAAAAAGGTGAAGATGGCCAAACTACAAGCCTATAGAGCTCAGTTTGAAAATGTAAAAATGAATGAAGATGAAGATGTAGCCAATTTCTTCTTAAAGGTTGAAGAAATTGTGAATAACATGAAAGTGCTAGGAGAAAACATTAAGGAATGCGTGATAGTGCAAAAGATATTGAGATCTTTACCATCCAGGTTTAACCCTAAGGTCTCAGCCATAGAAGAAACAAGAAACTGGGAAACCTTGACCACGAAACAATTGCTTGGAAACTTGATAGCTTATGAGATGAGACTTCCACGGGGGATGTCAAATGTGAGGGAGGCAGCCTTCAAGGCAGATAAGTGCAAAGAATAAAAGGAATATACATGCTCCTGCTCTGATGAAGAAGAGGCCAAATTTGTCAAAATATTGGATAGAGGCACATGCAAGTATAAAGGTGAACTTCCATTTAAATGCTTTAAATATGGAAGAGTGGGGCACTATGCATCTAAATGTCCTCATAAGAAAACAAAGAACCAGACACAAGAGACAGAGAAAACTAAAAAACATAACTAGCATAAAGGGAAGAGATTCAATAGAAAATCATTTTATGCTTAGCAAGATAGCAGTGCATCTGAAAGCTCAGATGAATCCTGAAATGAAGAAGGAACCTATGAATTTTTGTTGATGGCCAAGGAATATTATGAAAGTTTACTTCTGGAAGATGAGGAAGAAGGTGAGGTAGATCTTGAGGGGGAGCTAAGAAGTTCCCTGGAGGAAATAGATAGACTTAGACTCAAGTGCAGAAAACAGAAATACGTTCTCCTGAAATATGTAAAGGAAGAACCAGATTCAGAAAACCTCATTCAGTTGAAAGTAGAACTTGAAGAAGCTAAGAAGGCAGAAGACATACTGCTAAATAAAATTAAAGATAACATCAGGAATAAGAGAAATTGGAAGAAGAAGTGGTATGCCTGAGAAAGAAACTATAAAATGCCCAGAGGGAATTATCTATGAACAATCCGCGAATGAAAAGCTCTCAACAGTTGGGAAAAATTCTAAATGCTCAAAGATATCCTCTCATAAAGGCTGGGATAGGCTATGAAGGAGAAACTAGTGAGTCCAAGGTAGAAGATAACAAGAATATCATTTTGTAAAAGATGTAAAGGATAATGAAGCAGCTTGAAAGATTCCTATAGAAGTAGAAGCTAGAAAGAACATGATTCATAAATAAACCAACAGAAACAAGCAACAACATGAAAGGACATAGAATGAGAGGAAGAAACAATCAGCTGCAAAAGGCCCATACACTCCTAAATATGAATTGAATAAATTCAGAAGCTATCAAAGGAGCTTCTTTCCTCCCATGAGAAGTACCACTTGTATGGGAGAAGTATCACTTGTTTTTCCTGCCACAAACTTGGACATATTGCAGCATATTGTAAGACAAAGCAAATCTAGTCCAACCAGCAAAGAATGCAGAAAAGGAAAAGACTACCTCAAGAAAACAAATCGAGAGGACAACCTTTCACTAGGTACACTAATCAATTCCATGGCTACTATTTTTCATGCAATGAATTTGAACATAAATCTGTTGAATGTAAATTGTATTAAAAAAGGGGAGCAAAATGTCATACATTAGCTCAACCTTTCTTAGGTAAAATAAGATGTTATTCATGCCACAAGCTTGGTCACAAAGTAAAATACTGCAGTAAGATGCCATATACATTAAAGAACTCTAGAAAGATGATGGAATCCAATCAAACCGAACAAAACTATAAATCAAAAAGAAGTGCATACATTATGAAGAACCCCAATAAAGTATGGAAGGAAAAGAGAAAGGGGGAGTTTGTTACTTCAATAACATAATGAATCCATCATAGTCTCAGGGGGAGATGCTCTAGGAAGCAACACAAATATTCAGTCAGCAATAAATAAGAAGCAACATCTGAGGGGGAGAAAAATCCATAATCAGTCCCCATTAAAGTAGTCTAAGAAGAGCTCCATGGAATAATAACAACTAAAAGTTTAGGAAGGGAAAGAACGATTCCTCTAATAGAGAACTATAGAGGAAGAAGAATATTGGAAGAATTCAATAGCCAATAGGTTGATGGAAGGAGAGAAGGTAGCAAGCATCCATGGTGGTAGAGGGAACATCAGCCGTGAACATGTAAGCTAAGAAGAAAATAACACACTAAGTGATGAATGATTAAAATCACAAAAATTATGCTTTGAGCTATAGAACTGGAAAGATCCATAGAGGATGATCACACTGTGCATCACACTACAAGAGTTAGCAATGAAACAAATTTAATAAGGATGAGTAAGAGAAATTTTTATCATCATTATATCATTCCATCTTTCATCTATAGAAGGTCCCCTTGGAGGAAAGTTGTTAAATGAGTGATAAAAATATGAGTGGTCTACCCTTGTAGATTCCAAGTAAAGAAATTGAAGATGCCTTCCCGAAGATCATTATGTTAGAACAGTTGAATTGTATATAGAGCAGAAATGATTTTGGAATAGTCCTAGAAAGGAATATGCAATGACATTATTTTAAACTAGAATGACAGAATAAACAAAAGGTTAATAATTCCAAGATCAGATTCCGTATATTGATAATTTTTGTTAAGAACAGTGGAGAGCTCAATAGTAGAAACTATGAAGGTTGTCTTAACTATGGGTGCATGTGCGAGCTGAAGTGAAATTACCTCATAGTTTATCAAATTAGTATCAATTGGTATTTGAATCAAGTAGCCTACCTATCATTAGAATAAAAAGTGTTATCAGTGAAGCAGTGGTATGGTACATGTCCTTAGGATCAGAGTATTATGGCAGAAGCACATCAAGGTAGTATACCCAGTGTTATCTGCATTATTAAAGCATAAAAAGGTCATTGAAAGTGCAAAAGGATCATTATCTTCTTTACACTTGAATTAGTATATTGAGCATTGAAACAATATTTATTTCTAGATATAATTGCATGCCTTCCTCAAGTCAATACAGATATATCTTCAAGGCCTCTTTCTTAAGATCATTCATAAAACAATGTGAAGTCTGTTTGCTGAGATTTCAATTAAACAACTTGAAGATGTTTTGTTGAAGATCAACATGATAGAATAGTTAAAGTATCTGAAGTATGAAGGACTAGTTGTGTTAATATTACATTTGAAGCTCAAGAGTCTATTATTGATTCATCTAAAGCATATTTCAGCAGAAAGGATTTGCTGGTATTTCACCATTAAATATAGGTTGATCATTGACATACATACCCCCTTATGTCATAAATAAAATTCCATAGTTGATAAATGAGACTAACAAATACATTGAATGTATCTAGCCTCAATGGTTTGTTTTGAAAGTACAATGTACAAGCAATAAAGTCATTTGGTCTCTTAGATTGAAAGATATTATCTAATCTCACAATAATTTGTAAGCTCTAGTTTGATTCATTGTTCACATCAGTAACTAGGACCTTTCAGCTATTCAGTGTAATATCCCTATCAGCAGCCTAGCTCATATCACCACCAATAGGCAATAAAGGTGAACCACAAATATAAAAGATATATTGGCATCATCATATTTGAATAGATGTGTACTATATATATGTATCTCAGATGAAGACCATAATATGGACTGAAGTATATTTGGAGCAGACTTTATATGTCATATGGAGCATTCCTAGTATTTTAGTATTGTTCCAATGATGCATCTCTGATCATATAAGTTTGATTATATAAGTTTTTTCTGTGAAGTGCCCTTATCATCATTTTCAGCTGTATACAAGTGCAAGGATTTCGTTCTTTGGGATGGTATCATCTTATTGAGTGTATACAAGTTCAATGATTCTCAAAAGTGTTCTTCCAACAACTCTTGTACACCAGTCTGGAGCAGTAAGGTATACAGTCAAAAGAAGAAGGCCTAAACACAACTCAGAGAGAGGAAATGAAAAGATAGAATATATATTGGGATATGTGCAACCCTTTTCGATTGATTTCAAAGGGGGAGGAAAAGTAAGCAGAAGAAGAAAGGCTCTTCTGAAAAGAAAGCAGAGGAAGATACACACTTCTTAGAATGAAAGGGGGAGGAAGTCCTGAAGGAAGTATTGGAGTATTGGTGGATGTGTTGCCATCAATGCAAAAGGGGGAGACTGTTGGAAATATTTTCATTGATGGAAAAGGAGCAGAGAAGCAACAATTATAAGGCAAAGGAGCAGAGAAGCAACTGTTATAAGACAAAGGAGAAGATCAGGAAATGTGCAGCAATGGGCAGTAGAGAGGAAAAAGAGTAGCCATAGAAGTATAACCTAAAGCACAAAGAAGAAGCAAAGAGGCAAAGGAGAAACATGGAGAATATTTAGCGTGATTACTTAAGGCAAATTAGAACCAAAAGAACAAAGGCAGTTAAGGCAAAGAAAGGCAACAAAGGTAGCAAAGCAGGTCAAGTGGTGAAAGGCAGCCAAGGCATTGAATGCAACTAAGATGGCACCAAAGGCAGCGAATGGAGCAGAGATAGCAAAGAGGCAGAGACAACAGAGGCAACGAATGCAACACAGGCAACAGATGGTGCAGAGATAGCAAAGAGGTAGAGACAGCAGAGACAACGAATGTTGCACATGCAACGAATGGAGGAGAGAAAACAAATATGAGAGACAATCAAAGGAAATCACATTTTCTATACATAGTGAGGACCAGAGATCCTGCACATAGCAGAAGTAGGAAGAGGCAAGAGACAAGAGGAAGAGGCGTGAGTGGTGAGAGTCGAGAGGAAGAGGCGAGCGCAGCAAGAGTCGGAGTCATAGAGTGGGACAGTGTAAATAAATGAAAAATCGACTAAGGCAGAGAATTATTTGAAGAATTCCAAGGGAGTTGAATGGACGATCATGATTAGAATGCAAAAGTAAAGGCGAGAGATGGATGGCGGAGATCGAATCGTGTCAGGAGCGATGTCGCAAATCGCAACATTTAAGAGTTAAGTGTTAAGGCATCGCATGGTAAGTTGAAGCAGTTGCGATGCGAAGTAGAGAAGGGACACGTGGTGACATGACAAAATGTTGCAAATTTCATGAAATAGAGTTAACCACTAAGTTAAATGGTTATATCTTGCGAACTGCAAAGTATAGAAGATGACGTGGCAGTGACATAAAGATGACATGGTAGTGATGTAAAGATGACATAGCAGTGGCGTGAAGATGATGTGGCGATGACATGGACCTCGCCCGCATACCGGACATCACAACGCTTAAGGGATAGCAAGAAGGCAACCACAAGTTAAGTTAAAGTTTTTACGATGCGAAATTGAGGGGCACATGTCAACCTCGCAACATCGCATCCCGCAAGATATAGGGTTTAACTTCAAGAAATCGCAAATAATGTTATTTTGGTTGCAATGCAATAAGGTTCAAGTGACACGATGTGATGAAGGGAGCCCACGTGGAAACACTGTGCACGAGCACAGAGCACAGATCGTATGGTTTTATGGTATATCACTAATTATAAAGTGGGAAACCTGCGGGCAAAGGTTTGTGATGAATTGTGATTGGTTCAAAATACTGTGGGACCCTATAAGCCTTGATCCATGTATATACGCATTTTTTGATTGTTAAACATATGTATGTTATATATATATCTGTTGTTTGATCGTAATACATATGTATGTTGATAAAACTCGGATTTGTAATCTACCATGTGTATAAAGGGAGTGTTATGTGGGCCATACCCCATAGGTCACAAAGGAATGGCATGAACGCATAACAAAGGAACAGGAACTCGTGCAGAACAATGTTGTGCAGTAAGTCGGATGAGAAGGATGAAAGTGGTAGAAAAGACACAGGTAACAAAAGAAACAAGGCAGTTATGTAGCAAAGCTGGAATAAAACGGCAAAAACAAAAAAGACACAAGGAAAAGAAGAAGAAGAGGCCAAACTCACAACAAAGCAGAAAAACTGATGGGTTGAGTAAATAATTTATTGTAACTGAAAATGTATTATTACTTTTATATTGTTTGTGATGCAAAGGCAAGTCTCCGGTAGGAAAAGAAAAACTCCAATGTAATACTTAAATGATTACATAGTGTTGTAACATCTTGAATGTGCTCAGTGAGGAAATGAGAAGATTGAAGGCAAAGAGTCATACTTGTTCATTTCATATTCCCATATGGAATGCAAAAAAATATGAAGTGATCTCTATAAATGATGTGATTGTGATATGCATAAACAGGTTAGAGAGTGGAAGAAGAAGAAGGAGAAGATAGAGAAGCTATGAAGATCCAGAGATGATTTAAAGCAGATATGAAGGCTGTAAGGATATCAGTGAAGAAGGAGAAAAACAGAGATGATATCTAGGTAAATTAGCATATGATTTTATTGTAGAGTGAGGAAGTTGGTGCTTCCATATCAAGTTGTAGCTTGATAGATGTCCAGTTGTAGCTGGTTGAGGTAGGAGCCTCCTGTGGGTTGTAACCTATAGAAAATACATGGGAGTTGGTGCTTCCATTTCAAGTTTTAGCTTGGTAGATGTCCAGTTGTAGCTGGCTAAGGTAGGAGCCTCATGTGGGTTGTAGCCTGGAGAAAATAGATGGGAGTTGGAGCTTCCTTGCAAGTTGTAGCTTGCGGAATTGAGGTAGTAGCCTCCTGTAGGTTGGAACCTACAAAAAATCAGTGGTGAGGGGGAGTTGGAGCTTGCCTTTGCATAAAAACAATAATAAGATGTGGTTTTCTCCCTTATGGGTTTCCACTTATATTTGTTGTCTATGTGCATGATGATTATATGTTGATATTCTGTATTTAATCTTATTAATACATGCTTCTCATTTATTAAGATTTTTGTTCCATTATACATTAAGTTGATCATCAAATGAAGGTGTAAATAAGTGTAAAAGAAGGTTTTAAAAGACTATGAATGCATTAAATTGATTCACCCCCCTCTTAGTTTAACTAAGGGTTCAACACAATGATGGGGAAGTATTTTCGCACCCCCCTTTCCCATTTTTCGTTAACGGTGGGGGGTGTTCAAAAAGTGGTTTCTTTTCAGTGGGCTCCTTGCATACGTGTCGCTCCATTGGAATTTCACACCACCCTGCTCAATACTACTTACCGTCACCTACCCCCTCAGAAATACGCCTTCCTCCCAACGGTTGTTTTGAATCTCGCCAACGGTTCTTTGAATTCCCTCCAAAGACCATTTCTTGATGCCAAATCATGTCTCGCTACCTGTGCTATCCTTTGATGTCTACTCCCTTACGGTTGCAGTATGTCATCCTGTTACACCCGCTTCTGCACTATTATTAAGCCGATTTCATTGCCACCCACTCCATTATCGTTATCCATTAAACCTCTATGGTAATTTCTCTAATATTCAGCCCCATAATAGTAATCCAAACATGTTATAAATAAACCTATCCCATTCTTTGCATCACCCTTTGATTCGTTTGTTATTTCTGTCGAAATTGCAGGTTTACAGAGACACAATTTTAGTGTACAAATTCGCCATCTGTCACCCTGTCAATAGAATTTTTACTTGCAGAGATCACCTTTCGGAAGTTATCAATTTAACAAAGACATTTTCCTTTTTATTTTCCACTACAGGTCGATGGCTCCCACAGGAAAAGGTTGAAAACTAGTCACTGAAGAAACTCCTAGTGTGTGTGCCTTGGTTGATCTTGACCATGTCCCATTAGTTGATCAATTATTCATGATTATAGACACAGAGTGAGAATTCAAGCTCTATGAATTGCATATGGCGCTAAAATAGAAATATTTGGACAAACAGGATTAAGTTAAGCTTTGGGAAACTTCATTACCTCTATACACTTTTCCTCAAACCCATGAATTCCATGATCTACTTATTTGATTTCAAGCTAGATATGATCCCCTTAAAAGGACTGTAGTATATCAGAATGGAAACATTCTGATTTCTATTACTCTTGAGACCATTAACCAAATGCTGCTTATCCCACAGCGTGATTCCCTCAGCCTTTCCTCAGAGAGCATAGATATTTGAAACCTTTCTTCCAAATGATGTTTAGCTTCCAAAGAAGAACCCTACTTACCCATCCTCCATGTTACCTAAAGCCACTGGACACATTATTTCCTTAATATCTTGCTTGTTAGGCTATCCAAATGACAGAACAATAGATGAGTCAATCCTGGGTTATTTTTCCATTTTCTCTAAAGACATTCAACCAACATTCATGTAGAATTGCAAACAGTTCTTGCCTAATAATATGCATGAACAAATGATGAATTTGAAAACTCAAGGGATGTTGAAGTACACTTATGTACTAGTTCACATGCTTCTTTTTCAGCAGGGGGATTCATTACCAATTACATTGCAATAAGCAAGATGATTAGGGTATTAATCAGTCAGTTATTCATTGGAATCAGTTGGTTAGATCCATTTCAACTAATTTTTCATTTGAAAATTTCATTGATTCCTTCATTCATCCAGTTTCCCAACTTTTAAGTAGCCAGAATGAGCCTAGGATTGGCTCAAATATCAAAAGAATACTCCATCTAACTGATAAAGTGAAAACTAGAGACTGGTATGTTTACCATAATTACACAAATATCATAGTGTATGGATGTGAACTAGAACTTTATAAGCTGCCCAAATATGTTCCAATGAGACTTTTCACTCTGGAATATATTAGATAGATTATTAACATGGATGATGTTATCACTCATAAAATTGTGAAAAATTACTTGACATGGTCATACAGTTCACTCATCAAAAGGATAAGGTCTCCTTAAGCCTTTCAAGTTGGTATAGGAAAATTTCATTTTTTTACATGTTTAACCTATCCTAACGTTCGAGGTCACCTCCATTTAAGTCATGTTATGTCCCATCAGTCCTCATATGGTGTCAGTTTTCATTCTGAATGCATTTAAATTAAAAAAGGTTTCTTAAGTCAGTTTTTCATCTTTTCGTAGCATTTTATAAAGCAAAACAACAATTTTCGCTACGAAACTGCCTAATAGTTTCGTAGAAAAAATGTCAGAGGATAAACTAGCTATGCTACGAAAACCTTTTTTCTTACCTGTCTTGTAAAATTCAATATGAAATTTCAGTTCATGATTGGAGGAGTTAGGGTGAAGGTTATTCGAGTCTGTTATGGCTAATTCAAAGGTACAAAGCCATGTTTGAGGTCATCATTACCATTTTTAACATGCATGTGTTATGATTAATAGATGAGCTATCATTTAAACCATAAAACCTTACCCAATTAGAATTTTTGTCATACTCTGCTTTATCTTTGCATGTAATTGGATTTTTGGAGAGCTGCTTCATCGAGCTAAGCAAGTTGCTGGCAGATTTAAAAGTTGCAGGTGTCATCAAACAAGTGAGGCTGAGAAGATATAAAGCCACCCATGGCTACAAGGAAGAAAACAAACAAAGGTGGTCACTGCCACAGGTATGAGCCCATGGACATGAATTTTCTCAATGAAGACCCAACTGCCATGGATATTTTCAGAAGAACAAGTTGATTGTGTTTCTGTCAAAGGTTGCAAGGTTGTCATCTACAGGTTTCCAAGGATTTTGCTAACAGTTTCACAAGAACAAATTCAAAAGTGGGAATGTTGAACCTTATAGCGACACCAAACAACATTTCATCAGGAACAAGAATCCCTAGAGGAGGGGAATAGTGGTTTAAAAGCATCAAATTCACAAGGCAGGAATCTAAAGAGTTCATAAAACCAGAACATAGTGAAATTTACCTGACAAATGCTATTCCTAGGGGTTTCATGAAGGACAATTATTCAACGCTGTATATGATCATCTAGAAGTATTTTACCTGAAAAGGATGGTTTCACATGGTCTACTCCTACCACCTTAGAATTCTACTGCATTTCATGGGTAAGAGGTCATTAAATTTCCTTTTTATTTATACAAAAGTCTAGGGAAAATGTTAGAAAAGCATCAAATCAAGAAAGAAGGAATTGAAAATTCTCTTTTTCATCATGGTTTGATTAAGCTATTGGTTTTAGAGGAATTGAAGAGACTAGACAGAGATTGGACTTACTTTATGTTCATGAGTGGTTACGAAATTGATGTTGTCACTCCTAAGAGAGCCTCCAAACCATGGAGCATTTCATCACCAATTGTGGCAGAGGAAGTTGAAGAAGGGAATAAATCATCTCCTCCAGAAACAGTGAGCGTAATGGCAGAGCATTTGTAGAAGATTGAAACACCTAAAACAACACCTACAAAATAGAAGAAAACAGTTAGCAAACAAAGCAACAAGAGAGTTACTAGGAGCCAATCAGTGGCTAAAGGAAACTTAGAGGACATCTTGCATGCAATTGACATAGAAGAAAATCCCATTGTCCAAGCTGAAGACGTTGAAGATGGAGGAAGAAATCTAAAGAAAGGTAAGACAACTAAAAAATTAGAGTTTGCAGGTGATGATGCTGGTTTCATTTTTCAACCTAGGAAACCAATGACTAGACATGCAAGAAAGGTCACGGAAAGTAGCAAAGGGACTGAGAAGACAAATGAAACTGCTCAGCCACCAAGCATTATAGATTTGTCTTCACCTGCAAAGGAAGAGCTGGTTATCATCAAACAAAGAAAGGGTAAAGGGAAAATTAGTGAAAAATCAGAAATTGAAACCCTTAAAGAGCAGTTGAAAGTGGCAGGTGAGGAGATATTAGTGTTGAAGCAAGAGGCAAATAAACACAGAGTTGACAAATTTCAGTTTGAGAAAATGAGAAAAATATGGGAAGATAAAGTCACTAGTGTTTCAAAGAACTTAGACAATATAAAAAAGTTGATAAAGTGGACTCAACCACTGAGGGGAGAGGTCAAACATATCAAAAAGATAAATCTACACTTGCAATCCAAGAAGACGACATTAAAGGACAAAGTGAAAGATCTAGAAGAGAAATTGGATCTAATTCATGTAGAGTTGGAAAAGAAAGGATTGAAAATGACAATGGAAGAGGAGCCCATTAGTCAACTGATTGTAAATGAGGAGGAAACACCGCAAGAGTGATAAGGTAAGATGGAATATGTTTTAGGAGGTTCATAACATGTGGAGAACCCAAGTTTTGTAGCTGGAGGAAAATTTTTGAAGATAATCTTGAAGGGAGAAATTTCTGGTTTTTTGCATCTTTTCATAGCGTACCTTAGGCTTGAAGCCAAAAATATGCTACGAAAAAACCTATAGGTGTTTTTTTGCTTTTAAACTCAGTTTTGACATGTTTTAAGGAGGGATATCCATGGTTTCAAGGTTTCATGACATGGTGAAGATGTTGGAACAACAGAGAAGTGAAGAAAATTGATAGAAAATCCTTTTTTCTGACGCTACCAAAATTCGCTGCGACACTGCCCTATTCTCATAGCAAGAAATTGTTGAAGGATTTTGAGCATCTTAAAATCATTTTTTTTCTAGCTGGAGACTTCCAGCATGTCATAGGATCTTATTAGAATATATTTATGACTCAAAGGGAGTGCCATGAAGACAGGTCATCAGTCAAAACAACGTTGAAGATGAAGGTCATCCATTCCTAAAAAGCAGGGTTATGCTCCACAGATCTAGGGGTGCTTTAAATATGTAAAGTGGTGGTGAATTTGGTCATGTGTCTTTCGAGCATGTGACATTAATTATGTAAACATGATGTAACTACTTCACAGATAGGATAAATGAATGTAATAAATAGGAGATAGAGTCTTATTAGGAGTTTGTTTCTTTAAAGGTAACTGTCAGTTTTCTGTTTTAAGTTATTGATTTCAGTTATGAAAGGTGTCATAGTAGAATTCGAGGATCTAGACAATAGGTAGATCATCCATATTGTAAATAATGTCTATTTATAGACAAAACATCGAATAAGCAAGGGGTTGGAGAAAATTTTCACAAAATTGCTGCTTGTACGTTTTTGAACATTATCAGTAATACAAAGTGACATTCTACTTCCAGATATGAGATGCTCTTGAGGTTTTTGATGTCTTATTGATCTTTATCTTATGTTTAATCATTTGCAGTAGATTTCATCCCTAATTACTCAGAATTCATAATATTATGCTCTGACTTCCTTTAGTGGTGAAATGACTGTGTTTTCCTATGTTGTATGTGTGAATTATCTCTGTTGAAAACCTCTATCTGCCTCAGCTTCCATGTGAAGAACCAGTGTCACTAAGACTACTGATTGTTAACTCCATAAGCCCAATGGTAGCAAGCCTGCATTTTTCAACCTAAAATCATACAAAACAAGCTACAATTCTGTTGAGATTCAACAAGATGATGAGCTTAGTGAAAAGAGTCGCCTTCACTAAGTGGACTCGCAGGCTATTTTTGGCGCAAAGTCTATTTTTAGACATGTCGATCATATTATATGAGTTACAGGATGCTATTTATGGATGGTTGGTCATGTTGGAAAAATAGATGGACTTCTATTTTTAGACATATTGGGCGGAGTCTATTTTTAGACTGTCAGTCTAAAAATAGATATGTCGAATATTATTATCTCTTAATAATATTTGGACTCTAAACATTATCTTATTCTCTTGGAGCACTTCAGTTAAGTGCACAGATGTGGCACAAAAGTTGACAGAAGGAATTATGCTATTCCTGAGGGTTTACTGGAGCTATTGGATGGAGGACTCAATTAGAACTCAAGTGGCAGAGTTATGACACAATTGGAAGAAGTAGTTATGGAGTTGTATTTAGTTTAACTCAGTTGAGCTAGTTTTATCTAGTCTAACTGATTGATACACTAGTGAGAGTGGAGTGAATTAATTAACTACAGTGCATGGCAATTTCAGTGGAGACCAGTGGAGAGATAGGTGAAAGATCAAGTGTGACTATCAGTTGTGACTATAGTGATGCATTGATTGCATCCAACACTCAATGGAGATGCCAATGAGGATTGCGTGAGCAAGGTTGGAGTAATTCAAACTCATTCAGAGCCATTCTTCAGCAAGGATTGCGCAGTAGAGGCAGGCTAGCAGGTGGCAAAGATCGGTGCATGGATTTGCAAGATCAAGCTTGATTAGTATGTAGTGATTGTATTGTATTGAGAGCTTGATATGATCAGCTTTGTATGAGGATTGTTACATGATCTCTATGACATATATTATATACAGATAGTTGGGGTTTTCAGCTTCAGGCTTTCCCATTAAACAACTGTGTTAATGTGAGTGAATTTTTATTATTTCATGTGTGCATTGCAATCTTTATTTAATTTCTGCAAATGATCAATGGTGGAATAGATTATGTATTTTGCATGAAGTTAAAATAGTGTGAGATCAGAAGAATATTGGACATATAACACATAAGTTATATAATTTCTACAATTTCCATAGAGTTAGCCATATAGTACTATCATTATTCAAAATCATAAACTCCCCTTGAGAGAGCCCTCTCAAACTGAAGAGGCTAATCTTTAGTTAGAAGTGGTTTGAAAGAGTTACATTGAGTTGATTGATGAGAAACCAATCAATATCCGTTGAGTAAGTAAATTATGCTGAAGTTGGCTTCAAGGGGAGGTTTGTGAAGAAAAAGTTATGCCCATCTTGGACGTAAGGGCTCATAATCTATTAGGGCCGCAACTACCTTTCAACATTCATGCAGACTCATTGAAACAATTCATGGTGGCAGAGGAGATACACAAGGTTCATCTGGATACAACATATATAGTGGATGATAAAATTTCTAGAGGCATTGATGGAAATAACTGATGGGTATACATCACACTCAAAACATGCTCTGAAGTTCAAGAAGTCTGAAGATAAAAATTTTGATGATAAAATTTGATTATTGTTTTAGTTGAAAATGAAAATAGTTTATTTGTGAGATTGTTTTAGACATAAATAAATTGATTTTAATTGCTTAATGTTAAAAAGATAAAGAATAATTCTGGGGAATATTCACATCAGAGTTATTGTTAGAGAGGGAATCTTTGGATAGGTTGAAGGTATTAGATCCATTTGAAGTCTTGCTAAGAAGAAAATCTGGTATTCCTTTACCTGGCTGGAGCTCATTTGTAGTTGGATTACAAAAACCAAATACATCACCTCCTAACAGTTCTTATTATACTACTATTGTCCCTAAAAATACCATAGTCCCTGTCATCATGGCTAGAAATGTTCCACCTACACTTGTTTCTGCACCTACTAGGTATGCTCCACTTTTTCTCCCAGCTGTCTTTAATGTCGAAACAGGTCTCGCAGAAAAGACCCAGGTTCGGGGATTGGGGCCAACAAAGGAGTCCGCTGTAGTCTAGAACCATGCCGGCATTTTCACCCTACTCCGAAGAGTAGAGAGTCTCACCCGAGGCATGCTGCGACCACATGCAGAAGGGGAACAGATTGGTAGTGGCGGATGGATCCGCAACTTGAAATATGTGAATCATTTTTATCTTACATAGAAGATCTTCTCGAGAACATTGTACGGATACTAAGCAAATGGTGCAAGGTCTTGGTGTCAGCGCTGCATACGTGTAACTCATACTGTCGTTTAACCTTCCTGAGGCTTGTTAATAACCCAGCGTGGGTCTGGCATTTGAGCTCGACGGAAGAGCTTTCGGCCCCTTACGAGCCGTCCCCGGGAGAGAGAGATAATATAAACACGCACGGACAGATCAATGAGAAACCTGGAAATATAAGGATGTCGCGCTTGGGACGGAGGCTCTTCTGCAGTGTCTCTTGATCCTCACCGCATCCATGCATGACGGCTGCCCTCTTTTTTCGGTGGGTGGCCTTTGACTGCCGCCGGTATAGCTGCTAGTTCTCTTGTGACCTTCTTGAAGTTGCTTTCGTTTCGTGCCCTATGAGTTCGCACCTCTATTCTCTTCCTCTTCCTCTTCATACGCACTTATGTAGGCGTCGACCTCATGTCTGTCTACTATTCTCGCAACCTAAACTCCGCTACCCTGAACATTGCGCATATACGATCCGACAGTCTGTTCTTGTTCAAAATTAAAATAGGGCTTAGCAACACTTGCACAGGCACCAAAGTTTCTTGACTCATCCCCAGGGTCAATGTGATCCATCTCCTGCGCCGGCTAGCGACCGTGCCACATTCTCGCTGTTTCACTGTCTTCGACGAGGACCCCTTGTCGGGACCTTGCGCTCACTTATTCGAAGCCTTCGCTCGTTGAGAGTTGCACGCCGCCTTTCACTAATAATAGCCAGTGGTGCCGATCTTGGTGACTTCCTCGCGGCGACCGCCGGTGCGACGAATATGTACGTCTTTGATTTGGATTCCAGGCGGCCTCGACGTGCTTCTTTGCCGTGTGCAGGCAACACCGGTTGTGGTGGTGACTCCTAATTTCCTGCTTGGCCATTGCCAAACTGGCCTCTGTCTGCTGGATCTGAACCTCCAGAGCATTCGCATAGGCGTACAGTTGGTCCAGCTATGAGGGGTTCGTGGCATCAGGAATTTATTTTGAGAGTTGTTACAGCTGAGCCGAAATCGGTTGAGTATTTATTGTAAGGGCCATCAAGCATTCCTGTAGACCTTTTAGGAGGTCATAGGCATCTCAAGCTGTAGTACTGAGAGCTTCCCGCATCTTGGTTACCTGGCCCTGTTTCTCCGAAATCTGTGTTGTGTAGACTGCCGCTAGGTTGGGCAGCGCTGGCCGTGATGCTAATGCTGCCTGGAGCTCTGCATTTTCCTAGTGGAGGTTGGTGTACGCCAACCTAAGGTGGATTTCTCGTTGTAATACATCCGTTTCTGGCACATACACGGGAATCTAATTGTAGTGAGCCGTTACTGCAGGCCATAGTCCTGCAAAAACCCTGGCCACCTCAAACATCTAGTCCTGGAGCTGCCCGTGTGCCATTGTGAGCTGCTCGCGCTGTTCAATAAGTGAAATTATTTGCTACTGCTGTTTCTCACACCTCTGTTGCAACTCGGAGTGAAGCCTTTCTGCCTACTGGGCTACCCTCTGGATGAAGTGGTACAGCTGAGCCGTGCCCCACGTCTCCATGCTTTTGGCCCCTGAAGTAGCTTGATCTGGCCACCGCTCCTGCAATGGTTGCCCACTAGCAAATGATCTGGTGGAGTGTCCTTGAGGGGACGGTGGTGGAGTTGGATGGGGTGTAGAGTCTGCCATATTCAAGTCCAGCTGCTCCCCATGATCTGCTTGGACGGTCTGCTGGAGTGGAGTAGACTTAGGCTGTGCCCCAGCTGTGTCTGCAACTATTTGTGCCATCTGTGTGATTAAATCAGAAAAATTGGTCTGGGGGTCCCTAGCGGGGTTGACCGGTGGTATCACTGCTGTACTTGAGTCGACCTCGGTCCCGTGGTCCCCATTGATTAGGTCCCGGATTGCTGGGTCTGATATGGTGGCGGATGAGTTGGATGGTGCGGATGAAGTGGTAGGTGGGAGTGGGTCGGTAGGGGGTGGTGAAATACGAATGTTTATGAAGTTGGAGGGGTCAATGGGAGGTTGAGGTGGAATCCCACATATTTCCTCTGTCTCAATGAGTGGTTCTTCCTGGATGGGTACCCCTGTGCTCAGTTGCCAGGGTGGATCCTCCGCAGTGAGGTCAACCACCAGACTTGACTCTGTGGTTTTGGCCCTCTTGGCCTTGGGAGCCGCTAGGGGGTTTGCAGACTTATTCTTTTCCCACAGCGGGGTGGTCATTTGACTTGGTGAAGTAAACAAAACATTGGGAATGGGGGAGGTGATGGAGGTTGTGCAGAGAAGCGGGGTGGACTGAGAAATCTGAAATTCAGAAAAAAACAGGGAAAGGAGTGGCATCGCTTGAGACTACTTGGACCACTTCGTTGAAGCTTCGTACCTGTTTATTTAGTTGGCGAATGAGTGGGAAGAGCTACAAGTTGGAGACCCTTTTTGCTGCCTCCGCTGCTGATTCGCCAGGAAGTTGTTGTGGTAGCATCTTGTCAAAATTGTATGTGTATACCCCGCTTCGAAATTTCATCGTGACCCCCAGCCACGAACAAACTTCGTTGTGGAAGGCTACGTCATCGAGTTGGAATTTCAGCGGCCTCATCTAAAATGTCTCTTCCAGAACACAAGTAGGTCAGAGGAATGTGTGCTTGTGGCTGACCCCAAACCAGACTTGCTCACTGTATCCATCCAACAGATTTCTGGGAATCCTCTGTTGGCTTGTCACCACATCAGTCATTAAACCATACCAACTCCGGAAGGCCTCTGCATTGACCTCTTTGGTGCTGGGATCTCCCGACACCTTCCATGGGACGAATTTCATTGCCAGAGGCTGACCCTCCACTATTTCTGTCGGAAGCATGACGAGGGGGGCATGCCCCTTCCACATGGCTAGCGCTACTATCAAGTATCCATAGATGAAGCCCATTGCCCTCTTGTAATTATCCTCGCATGTGTCGAACAACTCCTTCAGCATGAAGGAGCACCAGTTCAGCCTGGTCCCCTGGACGCAGTGCTCTGCGATGGAAATGGTGTCCAGGGTACATTCCCCCTTGGTGTAATGCCTCATTGTCTTACTGGCAATGAGGTAACACACAAACCTGACTTTGGGCTTGTTGATGAGTTCCATTTTCGCTCCCTTTCCTCCCCGTCGGGTGCCATATTTTACATAATAATCCATGTCCCCCGACTTCTTTGCTCTTTTGGAGATGGTCTGGCATGCGGAGGAAATTTCCTGGCCTTCCTATGAGAGCCCTGTGAGCCAATGAATGTCCTCGCCATGGATTGGAATTTCTTTGCCCAACCACAAGGACCCGTTCTGAATTCGACTGAACAAGAACTTGGTATATTGCATGGCTGCTCCTGTCATCCTATATACTAGCAAGTTCCTCAAATTCGGTATGGAGGATTGCTGGATGCCTCGAAACTCAGGTAAAATCCTTGTTGATGCTCACTTTACTTCTGTGGTATATCTCTCCATGTACACCTGGCGTTTAAGCGCTGGGAACTCGAACGAGTGCATGAGATCTGCATCGATGAGGGCGACACTGTCATACTTCTTGATGAGGGACTCCATTTTATGAATCCGACTGTCGAGCTCCTGTTCTACTACTGCTGGATTGGCTCTTGTCATCTTTGCGTGGCGTTGATACACCTTCATAATAGTTCTCGGCCCCTTCTCTTGGGTCTTTGCTTCGGGACACCTCTGCTGCTCTGGATCTACTCCAATTTCCTTTGCGTCTTCAGAAATTTCTAACTCTAACTCGGATCTCTCCGACATTCTCGCGCTTTTCTTCATGCAGGCTCTGTAATTAACCAGCACGAGTGAGGTTGAGGAGACCCCATAATGAATTAATTCCTGCTGGCATCCTTCACGGTGATAATCATGTGATTAGTCGCCTGCTGAGGTGTGTTATGACATCTACTGATGGTGGCATGGGGAAATGGGCAGACACGACGACTGAGGTTACTTCGAATTATGGAAAAATGATTACTGCAAGGTTACTTCTAATTATGGCAATTTATGTTGAAATCTTGGCGATCCTACAGACTGACACAAGTAATAAATGAAATGATGGGGACTGACACTTGACATGTTTGCGTATCCTACGGGGATGACACGCTGGATGCACCCCTCCCTGACCACAATCAGTTGCGTTGCGGTCCCCACAACCTAGAGGTTATCGACGACTTATGCATGGACAAAGGACACTACGTATGCTCATCCCGGTTGTGGGAGAGTTATTCAACTACTCTACTCTACGGACTTCTCTCGAGTGCGAGAGTTATTAACAGAAAACTAAAGAAACTTAGTCATGGTAGGGCTTCAGGTGTGCACCATTAACCCACCCAGGTAAAGAAGTACCATCTAGTTGAGCCAACCGAACGGCTCTGGAATCCTTAATTTCAACGAAGAAGTAGGGTCCCAACCAGTGCATCTGCAGTTTTCCTGGAAACTTCTAAAACCTGCTATCGTATAGGAGAACCTTACCTCCAACCTAGAACATTTTTCTCTTGATGTGGCGATCATGCCACACCTTCTGCCTGTCTTTCTAAACCTTTTGATGAAAATCGTCAAGGAACTTGGCCTCGTCAAGTTCTTGTAATTCGCGTAGGCATTCCTGTAGTGATTTCTCCTTCGAGAATTTTAGGGAGGTGGCGATCAGAAGACTCGGTATGGTGGAATCGGCAGGAATCACAGCTTCATGGCCATACACCAGCTGGAAAGGTGTTTTATTAGTCAAAATATTCACCGTGGTTCTGTAGGCGCATAGTGCAGCTAGCAACTGTTCGTCCCAATCATCTCGCTTGGCATTGCAGATCTTCGTCAAACCATTTTCGAGGATTTTGTTGAACGCTTCAACAGTGCCATTGGCCTGTGGGTGGTACAGGCTGGTTTTGTGATGTTGGATCATGAAGGTGTCTAGCATTGATTTGATCGTTTCATTAATGAAGTGTGTACCTTAATCACTGGTTAAGCTCCTTGGGCAGCCAAACCTGCTGATGTTGTATTCAAAGATGAACCGGACTGCCGTATTTTCCATACAGTCTTGTACCACTGCTGCCTCGGCCCATCTGGTGAGGTAGTCTGTGGCGGTGATAATGTATCAGGCCTTTGAATGCCTGGCTATAGGGGCTATGGGGCCTACGAAGTCGACAACCCACTTCTCGAATGGTTGCAACACATTCACCGGGTGTAGTGGTAGCTCGTCTCTATGAGAGGGCCTCCCTGTTCTCTGACAAACATCGCATTTCTTGACAAATGATTTACTATTTCCATGGATCGTCAGCCACCATAGTCCATCTTGTAACACTTTCCTGGTGGTGGGTTTTGCCCCCACGTGTTCTCCCGCGATTCCATTATGGAACTCCCACAGCACGGCTTCGCATTCATGGTCGAGGACACACCTTCACAGAATCTCATCAAGGCCCAATTTATACAACTGCCCTGCAATCAGTTGGCAGGCAGCGGCACAGACGACCAGGTGCCGTTTCTAGATCGGGGTATAGTGCTGAGGAGACTGCCCCGTGGTTAGGTAGGTTGCGATGTCGGCCAAATAATCTGGTATGGCTTCTACCTGGAAAAGATCAGCATCAGGAAGCTGATCATCTAGAGAGCCCTCGTTCTCACCCGTCTCCAACCTAGATAAATGATCAGGCCTGACATTCAACCTCTTGGGCTTGAAAATCACTTCGAAGGTGAATTCTTAAAAGAGTAGGAGCCATCGGCATATGCGTCCTTCCAGAACGGGCTTATTGACTAGGCATTTCAATGCAGAGTGATCAGTGAAGAACTTAAACTTACCTCCTAGGAGATAGTGGCAGAAATTTTGGAGCGAGTACACCATTGCAAGGGCCTCCCTCTTTGTGGTGGTGTAATTCCACTCCGCATTAGACAGTTTGCGATTGGCAAAGTAGACTGGTGGGTCAACTGTCGTCTCCCCTGGTTGCACCGAGACATCCCCAAGTGCAATACCGGAAGCATCGATATGCACATGGAACTACTTATCCCAATCTGGATGAACCAGAATGGGCGCCATTTCCAGCTTCTCCTTTAGAGTGTCAACGGCTAACTTGCAGTCATCCGTCCACTAGAACACCTCTGACTTCCGTAGTAACTTTTCCAAAGTAGCAGTTATCTTCGCATAGTTCCTGATGAACCGTCTGTAATAACCCGTGTGCCCCAGCAGTGACCTCAACTGCTTCACCATTTCCGAGGCTTCCATGTGAACGATCACTGCTACCTTGGTGGGGTTGATGCAGACCCCTTGCCTACACACCACATGTCCTAGGAGCGTTCCGAATGGAACCGCAAAGATGCATTTCTTCAGGTACAAGGAAATTTGAAATTGTTGACACCGATCAAACATTATGCGTAGTAGGGTGGCGTGGTCTTTCAGCAAACTATAGATGGTCCAATATTCCATGTAGAGTTCCAGGAAATTATGAATGTATTCCTGGAAAGAAGCTATGACAATCTTGGAAAAAACAACAGGGGCGTTCTTCAACTCGAACGGCATCACGTGATATGCAAAAGACCCCCACTCGGTGGTGAACGTCATTTTCGTCTTGTCCTCTTCTGCGATGTGCACCTGATGGTATCCTAAGAACCCATCAGTGAAGGAGTAGGCCTCATTTCCCGCAACATTGTCCAATACTTCGTCTCTGAATGGGGTAGGAAATGGGTCATGGATGCAGGCGTTGTTCAAACTTCGGTAATCCACACAGACGCGGATTTCTGACTTGTCCTTATTATTTTGAATGACGATGGGACTCACCCACTTTGCTTCTTCCACAGGGAATATTAGACCTGCCTTCAGAATTTTATCGATCTCCAGCTTGAATTTCTCCTTGATCCGCGGGTTCAGCCAGTAAGGTCGATGCTTCACTGGCCTGGCGTCTGGTTTCAGCACAATTCTCATTTCTTTGAGGTCCCCTTTGATGCCTTTTAAATCCGTGACCGATGAAGGGAATAGATCTTCGTATTCCTAGAGGAGATTGAAAATTTCCTTTGTTGTATCCTCATCTCAGTAGTCCCCAACTGCAGCCAATTTTGGTTTTTCCTCTGTGCCGATGTTTAGTTTCTTTGTCTTCAGCAGAAGTAGATGGACTCCTTCAGTGGTAGGCTCTTCTTTAATGTTTGACTCTCCTTCTGTCTCTTCAAAGTATAGGTGCCTCAGGTCCTCCAAACTGTCATCGTCTGGCTCGCTATCGATCTGTTGGCAAGCCAACTTACGTCTGCCATCAGGATTCAATACTAATGGCCTCCCGTCGGTGCCCGGATCGGCGAAAAACAATACCCCTTTTATGGCCTGTAATGCTTGAGACACCAGCTCTATCTTCCCCTCAAATGAAAAGCACTGAAAAAATTTGTTCACAACCTCCTACCAAGAGCTAGTCCCTCTCTTTCTCTCTTCTTCTAAGTACCAGGCATGTGGGATGGTATCCAAGGAGTGGACACACCGATGTACCCACAGCTCCCCCCGGTACCCTACACTTCGCCACTGCTCCTGACAGGCTTTCAGGTGGTCTCTCGGATCAGAAGTTCCTTGGTACCTTTTCTTTCTTCGAGGTCCTTCGTCTTCCTTGAACTGCGCCCTCAAAGCCTCCGCCGCACAACTCCACCGCAACAGGGAGCTGGGGTGATTTTTCCACCGCCTGGATGATGTGGACTGTAGTGCTATGTCCAAGAGTGGTATCCTGTTTTCTTTTGGTACCTTGTCCTCTACCTTTGCAATGAAGGTATTTACTGCTTACATGTTGGACAAGGTGGGGTACTCCCTTATCTCAGCTCCAATCCAATGGACTCTGGAAATATTGACACATCTCCTCGTGCTGGTCTCATACCCACCTTGGTGCCAGTCCTCCCAAGCTAGTTCCAACCCCAGCTCTGAGCTCTAGACACTGTGCCAGCTTACGGAGCCGGTTGTTGTCAGGTTAATATAATCCTCCCGTTTCCCTGCTATCATCTGATAGAGGTTGTCCAATATCTAAGCATCCTCCCTATTATCCATAGTTTTTGTATATCTCAGACCTTGATACAGGTCGAGAGGCTGAGTGACTCGGACCTCTCTATCTTCGAAAATCATCAGCTCCTTCTTGAGATCGATGATGGCATAGTTTTCAAAAGCTTAGTCGATTCCTAGTAATGCAGGGTAGGGATCTTTGTCTCCCATAATATCTATTACTTCAAAATCCATGGAAGTCTTTACCCTTGCAATGTCGACCTCGACATCTTCGAGTCTGCCGATCGGCACAATGCAGTACTGGTTCGCCATCCTGAGATGGATTGGCGAGTAAGTCAGCTGTGGCCGCCCTAGAGCTTCCCACATATTCCAAGGCAGGATATTGACATCAGAGCCCAAGTCGAGCATGGTGTCTCTAATTTGAAATCCCGCAACCTACATGTTTAACTGGAATTCTTTTCCCATTATTCTTTTGTTCCGCTTGACCCACTGTACATACTAGGGTGTTGTGTTCGAGGATTCCCTCATTCCTGGGTTCCCCTACAATACATCCTCCAGGGTATGCTTGAGCTGTTCCCACATCGAAGCATTGTTAACAATTTTGAGGAATAGGTGGAACCATTCCTAAATTAGAGCCCCCATAGTGCTCTATTCTCTAGTATTGTTCTTCATAGGTACCTCAATACCTTTGTCTCCCCCCAGCTAGGAAAAAATATCTACCGCCTCCTGGAAATATTTCTTCTGCATTTCCGGCTTGATTAGTTGTTTCGGGGATGCGGGCCTGATCACCCGTATCAGCTCCTTTTCACGAGCGCCCTCTCCCGTTTTCTTTCCTCCTCGCGTCACTATGGCTACGTTTTGCATGGTCAGAGTCACTGTCCCTCAAGGTTCTACGTTTACCAGATTTTTGCCTCTCTGCCTTGCTTGTTCCTCCCACTTCTTGATAAGTTCAGGGCAGTCCTCTGTCGTGTGGGTGTTCACGCGGCACTGGGAACACCACGGTCTTCTAGGTAGGGGGCATTCACGGGCCACATGACCCTCCTAATCATATTTGTATCATTTCAGTGGACCCCGTACCCCTGTGCGCCCCCTGCGCATACCGCCTCCTCTGCCTCTGGGAGCCTCATTCACCCTGTAGGAGGGCTGGTCCAATCGATCCGCCAGTGCATCTAGAGCTCTGCACTGTTCGATGTTGTGAGTCATGGAAGTATAGAACTCACAGTATATGTTGTTCGGAACATTGGAGTACTTCTACAAAATCGGACACGTCCAAGGTTGATGACCCACCATTCGGAAAATTTTGCAATACTCTGTTGTGGCTTGGGTTGGTTGATGTGGGAACCCTGCATACGGTTGTTGCACTGGATATACCCCTTGCGGGTTTATCGGTGTGCCTCCCCCGATAGGTGGAGTCCCCTATACTGCCGCTACTGAGGGCCCCACTCTCGGGCTTCGCAACCGATGACACTCAGTTGCCCCGTGCCCTTCTACCAAGCAGTGTGTGCGCCAGACATTCGGCCTGGCTAGTCTTATAGGCTGCATCTCCTTAAGTTTTTTGGTCAGATTGGAAATCTGATGTTGCAGTCCCAGTAGGGATGGGTCTTGCGGGGTCAGCCCTCCCCTATATTCCTGAGGGTAGCCCGCCATCACCTCTATCTTCATAGCCTGTTCCAAAGCATCCTGCAAGTTGTTGATCTTTTGTTGAGTGAGGGGGGTTCGTGTCAAGGGAAGCAGAGCCTTGATGAACTAGTCCCTATGATGATTTGGGTCGATTGGGTAGCTGAGTTTCTCGATCGCATCTTTGAACCTACGCATCAGCTCCCACGCAGTCTCTCCTTCTCTTTGTTTGATCTCCCATAGTTTGGACAGACCTTGTTGGTCTATTTGGGGTAGCTTAAATTCTCGGACAAAATCTCGCTTGACGTCCACAATTGCTAGATTCGGGTGGGCCTCTAACCACTTTATGAACTAGTGCAATGCCCTTTCTCTCAGCGTGGTTTGGAATTCTATCATCTTTCCTGCATCTGGTATCTGCCGAGCCCTCCATATGGCTTCACAAAGGTACCAGTGTTGTTCCACATCGTCGTTACCCTACCTAGAAAATTCTGGGTACCGGGTGAATGAACCCGCCATATTCACTTGCGGAGGTGTGACTAGAATGAACCCTCCGGGTCTTGGTTGCATAATTATACCCCTAGTAATTTCTATACTACCAGTAGTTCTGCTATTAGCATGCGTCGCTGCTGAAAATGGACTGCTATGAAATCGACTTGACTCTTTTAACTTAACAAAAATATCACTTAAAGGTTTATAAAGTACCAGGGGAAGTTAGGGATCCTTGCCATTCGAACTTTGGGAAGTAGGAATACCTGGAGATATGAATGCCGTCCTTTCTTGGAATAACCACTGCATCGTGACGTACCACTCACCATCAGAACCTTCTTCAGGCCGCACATCTGCATCTCCTTCATCAGACATCATCTCCCTCTTCCTCCTTTTTGGGCTCCCATGCACCCGCTGCACCCCCACAACGGTCCCTCCCATCTCCTGTGGACCCACCTGACCTTCCATATCCACTATCCTCTAAGGCGCATCTTTATCCTTCCGACTACTCCCTCGCCGTTTCAACTCCCGCATCACCCTTTCTCGCCACCTATCGGCGATCTGCACCCTCCGATGTGAACATTTCTCCCTCAACCTCCTTGCGGTCTTAGCATCCATTCCCCCACTCCCTCGCTTCACATTTCATGTAGCATTCGTCCCTCAGGCCCTTCCCCCAGCACTGGAGGTTTACGCTTCCATGCCCGATATCTAGAATTCCATTAGCCCTTCGTCCACCATCAGGGCCTTAATCCACAATGGAATTTCCTTAAGCAGCTTCCCTCTTAGTCCGGATCGGAATATAGCCTCGGCTCTGGAGAAGGAATGGTAGCACTCTGCGGTAAACTCCACAATATACCTGTCCAAGGTAAACTCTACCCAGAAATATACAGCGTGGGTCAACTCCGTATCCAGCCGATGCAAGGCCAGCAGATCTCTGTGCACCCACTTGCAGTTGCTCTTCTGTGATTTTTCCTTAGTCACCTTGGTCTGCAACCTCCGCAACCAATTATAGAGGTCGCTAGGGAATTTTCCCCAGAGGATCTCGTAGGTATCACTGGCGAAATCCGAGAAAAGGACTAGATCCTTGAGCACCTTCTCTTTTTGATTCGTTAGCTCCGCTTGCTGAGCTATAAACTGTTCCAAGTGGTTATCCCACCATCTCCATATTTCTCATTCGAAGATCCTTGATACCATGATCTAGTTCCCCTAATGAAGTTTAGGGTCCCGAAAACAGAACCATTTGTTGGCGAGGAAACAGGTCTCGCAGGCAAGACCCAAGTTCGGGAATTGGGGCCAATAAAGGAGTCCGCTGTAGTCTAGAACCACGCCGGCATTTTCACCCTACTCCGAAGAGCAAAGAGTCTCACCCGAGGCGTGCTGCGACCACATGTAGAAGGGGAACATATTGGTAGTGGCGGAAGGATCCGCAACTCAAAGCTAACATAGAATAATTTGCATACATAAAATCATACATAGAAGATCTTCTCAGAACATTATGCAGATACTAAGCAAATAAAATTTTAAGGTACCAAAAACATCATGTATACGTGTAACTCATACAATAAGACATCAACCTTCAAGTATATTAATAACCTTTAGCTGGATCCACGGTTACAACAAATCGAAAAACTTTCATTTCTTCGAGGATGTCCCACGGGACGAAGATAATAGCCATGATAGATCAATAGAAACCTAGGAAATACAAGGATGTCACGCTCAGGACAGAGCTCTTCTGCGGCGTCTGCTCTAATCTCTTCGATCCCTCTACATCCTTGCATGACTTTCTTTTCGGTTGGGTGACGACCTGTTTATTCACCGGCCAGTGAAACTGCTAGTTTCTCTTGTGTTCTTCTTCAGCTGCTTTCAGCTTCTTTTTGTTGCCCATGAGTTTCGCTATCTGTTCTCTACCATATCTTCTCTTCGTCTGCACTTATCTACGTTAGCCTCATCAACTATCTCCTGTTCCTCTGCAACCTCGGCAGCTCCGCTACCTACCATTGTTGCGCCTGCCATGTGTCGATCCGCAACCCAAAATCTATTCCTTATTCAAATTCAAAACAAGGGCCCCAACAATTAGTGTGTAGCGATTGTATTGTATTGAGAGCTTGATATGATCAGCTTTGTATGAGGATTGTTACATGATCTCTATGACATATATTATATACATATAGTTGGGGTTTTCAGCTTTAGGCTTTCCCGTTTTCCCGTTAAAAAACTATGTTAATGTGTGTGAATTTTTATTGTTTCATGTGTGCATTGTAATCTTGATTTAATTTCTGTAAATGATCAATGGTGGAATAGATCATGTATTTTGCATGAATTTAAAATAGTGTGAGATCAGGAGAATCTTGGACATATAACACATAAGTTATATAATTTCTACCAATTCCATAGAGTTAGCCATATAGTACTATCATTATTCAAAATCATAAACTCCCCTTGAGAGATCCCTCTCAAACTGAAGAGGCTAATCTTCAGTTAGAAGTGGTTTTAAAGAGTTACAATGAGTTGATTGATGAGAAACCAATCAATATCAATTTGGTGATAACATTTTGGTGCGTCTGCCGGGAGTTTTTTGTGCAAAAAAGTGATGCTGAACTCTTGAACGTAGCAGGAGCTCAGAATATATTTGAGGCCGCAACTACCTTTCAAAAATTCATGCTCAGACTCCATTTAAAAAATTCATGCTTAAAGGTGGCTTCGAGAAGGAGACACACAAGGAGCAATCCAGATCCTAACCCACCTGCTATAGTGGATAATCCAAACAAAATTTCTAGAGGCATTCAATGAAGCTCTTCAAAATCAGGTACTCCATCACACTCAAGAGCTTTGTCCTCTGAAGTTTCAAGAAGTCCTGAAGATAAAAAGTTTGATGATAAAATTTAGGAAGTCTTGTTTAGGTCTGAAAATGAAAATGAATTGACTGATATTGTTTTAGACCTACAAATAAGAGGTGTTGATACCTCAGCCTTAGTGACCCAAAAAGATAAAGAATAATTCTGGGGAACAGTCACATCAGAGTTATTGTTAGAGAGGGAATCTTTGGATAGGTTGAAGGAATTAGATCCATTTGAAGTCTTGCTAAGAAGAAAATCTGGTATTCCTTTACCTTGTTGGAGCTCATTTGTAGCTGGATTACAAAAACCAACTACATCACCTCCTAACAGTTCTTATTCTACTACTATTGTGCCTAAAAATACTATAGTCCCTGTCATCATGGCTGGAAATGTTCCACCTACACCTGTTTCTACACCTACTAGGTATGCTCCACTTTTTCTCCAAGCTGAATTTAATGCCCTCCCTTGTAAGTATTCTGCTAGAATTAGAACTTGGGGAAGTGATGAAGAAATTACAACTGAAGAACATGTATACCAATTCAATGAATTTATAGACAGAGAGGAGGTTGACCATGAATATGTCAAAGTGAGACTATTTGCTCAGAGTTTCATTGGTGAGGTCAGAAAGTGGTTTAAAGCCCTTGCTCCAGGAAGCTTGCATAATTGGAATGAGTTTGAGGATAGTTTCCTGAGAAAGTGGGGAAATATAACAAACCCTGTGCAGGCCCTCACAGGATACAATAGTCTGGAAAGAGCTGTTGTTGCAGGGATTCTGCTATAAAACAGATCCTTGCACATAAACGAGTGTGTGTTTCCTTAACATGGAAACTTTATCGAATTTTTCATTAAAAACCACATCATATTCAACTCAAACATATATAAAGAAGAAAGAGAGCCAACACAAATAAAATTCGGGTATATAATAACATAAGAAAATTCAGATTCAAAACCAATTGCCCGAATATTACATTGGATGGCCTCTCGGTGCTCGGGCCTTTTACAAAAACTCTCAAACCATTTCTCTCTCTCTCTCTCTCTCTGTTTCACTGTTTTTTCATCCTCACACAATCCTCCTATTTATACATAATTATGAATTTATTTCAATCCATGATTTCCTCCACACAATTCTCAACCAAAATATAAAATATATTTATCCCTTTTTGGACTCAACTATGTCACGTTTAAAGAATTCCTAATCCCTAGATTATCTACCTAATTCAATTCCTCTCATATCCTTAATTTATTAAAATAATATTACAATAATCCTCACACTTACATTTTTCTCTCTTAATTTATTAAAATGAGCATAATAATTTATAAAATAATTAAAAGACATCACCCCCCTAATTACACAATATTTTAATAAAAACCAAGCAGGATGCTCCTGCATTAGACTCCCCATGTAGAGAAGTTTCCATAAAATCATGTCTATGAGGTCTGTCGCTTTTCTATAATAATGTGATAGCCACAAGGATTGATGACTTGGTCCCTCCAGGATTCCAAACTCTGTTTTTCCGTTGGTTCTTTAAAGTATCAACTCTATTTGGTAACTCATCACTCACTCTGTCAATCGAATTCCATATGCCTTTACAACAATTGCTTCCACCACTTCCTCGGAGTAATTCCTCTTTGTCTAATGCTTTCATCCCCAACTGAGCTGAACACTCAACTTTCTGAAGCAAAGAATAATCAAGAATTTCTTCTTGATCACAACTATAGTCATTGATTGCTCCTATAGTAAGAAATTTCTCATCCAATGTTGTACCTGCATTCATCAACAAATTGTTAGTTTAAAAAATATAGGACCTTTTAGCCTCTTTTGATGCTTCAAGCACCAATATCCCATCATTGAATTTCTGGATTTTAATATATCTTGTTTTGAACTACTGCCTGCTTTCATCTTTATCCTGCTGGTTCAATACTTCTATTTCCTTCATGTCTCTAAAGACATAACTTTCTTGCTGTTCCTTATCTTTCATCTCAACTCCAATTACTTTCTGCTCAATTTCTCTGATTTCAACATGATATTTGTTAATTTCATTTTCTATACCTACATCCACATTACTATTTGAAAAGTTATAACATTCACTCAACTCTATAAATGTTAAAAACATTTCATCCCTATCATGCACCGTAACTGCAATTTCTTTTGGATCGGGTTCTGCAAGCTTCACTTCTCCCTTAGGTTATTTAAGCCATCGTTCCAAGAACTCTATTTCCATGTGAAATATTTCCAACATTTCATCACAACCTTCATTCCCAAATTCATTCTTCTTCTGGAAATCTTCCTGAGTTATCCTGGTTTTTGTATTATCACATTGTAAAATTTTGTCAACAATTTCATTAAACAAATTCATTTGTTTACCTCCTTGGAATATCACTTTAGAATTTTCATTATGCTTCTGCTCCATAACAGCTTCAACTGGCTGTCCAATACCAAATAAGAATTCATTTATGATTTCTTCTTGCTGCAACAAATCAATACCTTCCTCCTTTGAAAGGTATTATCCATCATACTTCACCTTAATAGTTTCATTCATCTCTATGATAGTTTCACCAGAATGTCCACCATCTTCTGCACATCCTGGAAACATACACAAACTATGAGATTTTAAAATACAAGGCTTCATAGCCTCATCTGCTCCTATTGTCAGCACATCTTCAAATTGTTCTAAACTATTCCAATAGTTCATGAGATCTTTCTCATTGATATCTTCACCCATAATTTCACCCTATTCTGGGCCACAAATGGAAACATCCATTTTCAACTCATCCTCTCTGAGTTCTTCACATCTCAATTTCACACTCATCATCTGCTCGAGCTGCCTCAACTCTTCTGTCAACTGTATGTTTACCTTCTGTTCCGTCTTTGTGTGTAGCCTCTGCCACTTCACTTTCTTCGTCATGGTCCAACCATGTTTCTGGTCTTTATTTCTCTGCAAAAATTCCATCAATAAATCAAGGTGAATTGCTATCTCAGCTTTCTCTCGCCCATACTCTTCATCAACCAACTTCTTACATAGGCCAATTACCTTGGCATTTTCCTTCTTCTTTAAGTTCTGTTGTGGTCTTCATCAGATCTTTTGAAATGACTATCAATAGTCATCTTCTCCTCCTTTGTGAACTTCATTTGTTCACATGTGGATTTCATTTGAATCCCCTCTTCAGTAAGCCTCCATACTTTCCATTCAGAAATACAAGCTCTCTTCCTACGCTTGACCTATTTCAATTCTCTGTCTTGGAATCATCTCTGGCAACTCTCTTGCTCCTATTTTCTACAAACAAAAACTGCAGTATTTCATGTGTTCTTTGGGTGTCGGGCTCCACCAATCATGCACCCAATTACATTCAAACCTTTGTCTTGGCTTACAACTCTTTTGACTCCAGACTTTACATCAACTCTTCATATTGGATGAAAAATGCACCCTCTTGTACAATAACTCAATGGTTTAACTTGAATCAAGCTATCCAAATTTTCATTTGACCTTAGCCTCTGATTTGACTTCAAGGCTTGACCCAATAGTTACAATAGTGGATATTTTGACTTTATTTCAAGTTATACAACATACTAATGAACATCCACCCTTAATACATTTTCATGATGTAAAATCTTCACTCTCTCTCATACTCCATTCTTAAGAACACAAGTCACCAATTACATCATCTCTATTTATCACCTCACATGATACTTTAGCCTTTAAATCGAAATGCAATCCATTTTTCCCAAGATTTATTTTATGATGAAAATAAAATAAATCATTTAATTTCCAACATTCAAAATACCTCTTTGAAATGAAATTTCATACCTTATGCTCCCTTCAAGGTTATTTAATAAACCTTCTCTTTTCAATTTCAACTCTTTGGATTTCACTCTTCTGTGCCTGTCTTTATCGCTGTGCATTATCGCATGCTCTTCACCATAACCTCTTCAACATGCTCGCAAACAACTTCCATGCAGCTCCTTCTTTGCAGATTCTCTCTCCATAGTTCGCCTTTCTAACACTTTCTCAATACATGATGAAAACCTTTACAAATGGTTTTTGATAGACCACAATTGTTACATAATGGTTTCAAGCTTATCGCAAGTTTAAAGGTTACAGTTCCTCTTGCCTCATAGGTTTACATCAGGTACATATACCTTCACAATCACAATTTCACTCAAGACTTATCTAACTTTGCTTAAGACCAGGTTTACTTTGTCAAACATTCCAATGCGGACCACTTAATGATTTGGGGATACTTGTTCATGGAATTATTACACACACACTCATACCTTGCTTCATTTACCATTATTTCATTGCACAACTTTTTTTGTCTTCTGTTGCTTCCTTTTTTGCATCCTTTATGTCTTTGTATTGTTCTCTCACCTCTTCCTCCTTTCATAGAACACTTGTGTCGCATGCTAGATGTATTTCTGCTTGATGGATCTGGAGCTTGAACTTCACATGCTGCTACAAAATTTTCCACGGCCCATATCCTATCATGCAGAAGCTGATCTCCTTTTTAAGATTATGGTTATAAGCGATAGTAAAATACCCCTTTAATTAACTTTCGAATATACAAATAGACTTTGTTAAAACCCATTTCCAAACATCATATATTCAGCTTCCAATTAATATTCTATACTTTGGTTAAAACACAAAGCACCAACATGATATCATACGACCCACATTTTACCTTTACAATGATGACTAGACACACCCATCAATTTCCATTCAAAAATATTCTTAAAAGCTTTTCGATCGAGCTCTCCATCCACTTTCTGGCCAGCTTGTTGCGGACAAGATTTTTTATAGTCTCATAGAATTTAGCCACAGATTTCACTTCGTTGCAGATTGGGGATCTTTAAATTATTAGCATAATTTATATGTAGACATTCCTACCAAGAAGAAAATATCACTTGGATAGGGCCTCTCTGTCTATGTGCTCTAGTGATCACAATGCCATCGGTTCCTCTCACTTTTCAACTTTTTCAAGCAACGACCAAACAACACGATAAAGCCTACAATGATAAAATCATTTGGAAAAACCCATCTGGACTTCCACTTTTCCACTGAGTTCCTTATGAAAATTATCCAGCTTCAAATATAATTTCCCTTCAAGATTGTAATCCTACCTTATTTGCGCGATTTCAACAATATCAATTTCATTGAAATCGACCTTCACTGTTCTATCAATGGATGGATTTCATAAAATCATGTGTATGGAATCTTGAGCCATATAATTAAGACAACGTTCCTTTCTAGAATTTAAAACCGCACATAAATTTCTTGTAACTACATATTGTTTTCACTCAAGCCCAATTCAATCTCTCTTCGCTAAGACCTTGAGGCATTCATTAGTACTTATGGAGTTTCATTGCACGCTGACTATTATTTGCTGTTTTACCTGCTTCTTTGACAAATTTCATACCAGCTATAGCTCCAACCTCCATGGACATCCCATACATAATCATAGAATCAAGATTGTGCTTGCAATCATTTACTTCTATTGAAATACGATATCCATCGCTATCTGTATCTCCTCGACACATAGCTTCCTCCTTATTTTGTGTAGTGGGGTTTCGTAATCAAATACAAATTCTCAAACTGAATTCAACTCTCCATTCGCATAGTTCCTACTCCAATTTAAAACATAGAAAAATGACACTTATAGTCCAACTCTACAAGTCATAATTTCCTTTGACTGCACTAATTCTCAACGTAATTACCATTCCATTGCATGTCAATATAATCAGTAATATGAGACGTTAGTACAAAGAAGAGAAAATGCCGTATGGAATTTCTTTGTATTACTTGAAATATTTTCCACACGAGCCGTCACACCTGAACTATCCACAATGCTGGAAAACGTTTCTCTGTGTTGCGGTCAAGAAAATTTGATTCTTACAGTCGCTGCTAGAAACACAGATTTCCCAACGCATCTTTTGTAGGGGCGTTAACATTGTTTGTTGTCATTGATTCCCAGCTTCCTCTACGCCCGCATCCAAAACATCTGCGTTCAACATCTGCAGCTTCAGACAATCACACCAACTCACGGTGCTGGCTGTCTTCAGGTTTGACTTCAGTATAAACTTTGTCTTTCACTTGCACTCCAACCAGTTCAAGGTTACTTTTTCCACCATCGTTGTTCCAAATACACACTATTCCTGCGTTTACACATTCATATACACACATATATAATTGCAGAGATTAAATTCACTCACTCATTTCTCGTCCATGACTACACGGATTAATTAGATATTTGGGCTCTGATACCAAAATGATGCAGGGATTTTGCTATAAAATAGACCCTTGCACATAAACAAGTGCGTGTTTCCTTAATATGGAAACTTTATCAAATTCGTCATTAAAAACCACATCATATTCAACTCAAACATATATAAAGAAGAAAGAGAGCCAACACAAATAAAATATGGGTATATAATAACATAAGAAAATTTAGATTCAAAACCAATTGTCCGAATATTACATTGGATGGCCTCTTGGTGCTCGGGCCTTTTAAAAAAACTCTCAAACCATTTCTCTCTCTCTCGCTCTCTCTGTGTTCCTCACTTTTTTTTCTTACTCACACAATCCTCCTATTTATACATAATTATGAATTTATTTCAATCCATGATTTCCTCCACACAATTCTCAACCAAAATCTAAAATAGATTTATCCATTTTTGGACTCAACTAAGTCCCGTTTAAGGAATTCCTAATCCCTAGATTATATACCTAATTCAATTCCTCTCATATCCTTAATTTATTAAAATAATATTTACAATAATCCTCACACTTACATTTTTCTCTCTTAATTTATTAAAATGAGCATAATAATTTATAAATAATTAAAAAGACATCACCCCCCTAATTACACAACATTTTAATAAAAACCAAGCAGGATGCTCCTGCATCAGCTGTAGATGAAACTGTCCAAAATTTCACCAAGAAATTTAATAAAGTCTATGATTCCATCCATGCTCATCTTAATCCTCCACCAGGAGCAGCTCAATTGCTCTATGTTGAGGCATTTGACTATGAATTCTCTATTTGTCTTAGAGAAAGAGAATCCCCTTCACTAGAAGAAATGAAAAATGATGTTGTGAAATTGGAAGTGAATATGATAGCAGCCAAGAAATCCAAGATGGGAAAAACTAAATTGAAGGAAGAAGATAAGACTTCCACCTCAAATGATAAATTTGGCTCCATGATGAAGACAATGGAAAAATGATGGATAGGCTTGCCCTTGGAAATGCTTTTGCACCTCCCGCACTACATGAACCACAGTTTAGAAATCCATAATTTAGAAGACCTCAAAATCAGCAGAGACCAAGGGAAAATAGAAATCGGCCTGACCCTCAAGTAAGGCCTCCTTTAGTTGATGAAGAAGATCAACCTGAGATTCCAAAAGACTCCATTCATTTCCTAAATGAAAACATGTCTAGAATGTTTTTGACTAAATAAGAGCATGATGAGTCTGATCATGATGTAAATAAGGGTGAGGAACCATCTGATTACCATAAGGGTTATCAAAATGAAATCTTTGAGATGCAAAAGCAATACAACCTCAGAAACAGAAATGTCCCTATTACTACAAATAAAACACATCCCAAGAAAGATGCTCCTAAAGCAGTTGAGGCTAGAAAAGATCCACCACCTCCTCCTCCTGTCAAAGAAATTGAAAATATTAATTCCGCTTTCAGTTTGGAGAATGAGATTTCCAAAATATAGATCCCAATCCCTTTTGGAGAAATTCTTAAGGTATTTGAGTACATAAGTAAAATTGTCAAAATTATAAATTCTCAACCAAGAGCTGCAGACATCCTTAATATACAAGAAGACACATCCAACCATCTATTTGGGACCAAGATTGGAAGATGAGCAGAATGAAGAAGTACCTCTTTCTATGTCAGCCTTAGTATCCATGACATGACCTTACACAATGCCATGTTGGATTCAAGGGCTTCTCATAACCTCATGCCTAAAGTGATTATGGAAAGGATGGGATTGGAAATCACTAGGCCATACAACGATTTGTTTTATTTTGATTCAAAAGGAGTTAAAAGCATTGGATTGATAAAATATGTTGTTGTTGGTCTTACACAAGTCCCTGCCAAGGCAGTGGTAATGGTCATTGTGGTAGCAGACATTCCACCCAAGTTTGGCATGCTTCTATCTAGGTCTTGGGTAGAAAAAATCAAAGGCACTGTGTAGATGGACCTAACATATGCCACCATTCATTTTTTTGGTGAGCAAAGAAGACTGTGCATAGAGACAACGATGGCTTATATGGTAAGCAGTAAGGATAAACCTCAAAATTTCCCAATTTATGATGTTGAAATTTAATTTGGATCAACAATTATTTTCAATGAGCTAATTGATGAAGCAAAAGATGAAAGGAAAGTAGAAATTCAGAAGGTTGAAAATCAACAAGCTGAAAATTAGGAAATCATTGAAGAAAAGGCAAAGGGTTGGTGGTTGTTTCAATTTGATGGATCAACTAGAAGAGAGGGGGTTGGAGCAGGAATTTGGATCACAACTCCTAATGATGAAAGTAAGTTATATTATTTCAAGCTGAACTTTGATTGCACAAATAATATGGCTGAGTATGAATCTCTGTTTTTGGGTTTAGCAATTTTGAAAAGATTAGGCGCCCAAAAAACTTCAGTTTGTGCATATTCTAAATTGGTTATTAAACAAGTTGAAGATGTATATAAAACCAAGGATGTGAGAATGCGATCACACAAAAATTTGATCATGGATATGTTAGAAAATTTTCAAGAATATTCATTTATTGTGAAAAATGGGGATCAAAACTCAGTAGCCGATTCCTTAGATGTTTCTGCAAGTCTGTTTGTTATCCCTGCACATTCCACTGAAAAATATGAGGTTGAAATTCGTCATAGGCCTACTATCTCAGACAACATCATCCACTGGAAAGTTTTTGAAGATGACCAGCATGTCAAAAACTTCATAGAATTGAAAGAGGAGTTTGAAAGCACACAAGTAGATCAACAAAACATGCTTGCTGAAACTAAGGGTAATTCTAAAGTTTTGCAGCTGAAGAATAATTGTATACCCAGGGGTCTCATTCCACTTGAAAATATTTTTAACCAAATGATGTGTTCAAAGCTCCTAGGATGCAACCTGATGATGAAGAGGTAGAGAGTTGTAATCTTGGTACAATATCAATGCCTAAAATGATAAAACTTTCTAAGTTTCTTTCTGTAGAGATGAAACATAAAAATATTGAGATGATGAAAAATTTCATTGATGTTTTTTCATGGAGTTATGCTAATTTGAAGAAATATGATCCTACTATTATTCAACATACCATTCCTATTAAATAAAATGAGAAACCTTTCAAACAGAAGTTGAGAAGGATTAATCCACTGCTCATGCCTCTGATTGAGAAGGAAATTAAGAAGCTCTTTGATGCAAAAATTATTGTCCCTATCAGATTCTCAAAATGGCCTTCTAACTTGGTACCAGTCAGGAAAAAGAGTGGAGAGATCATAATTCGCACTGATTTCGAAGATCAGGAGAAAACTACTTTTACTACACCATGGGGGACATTCATGTATGCCAAGGTGCCCTTTGGTCTGATGAATGCAGGAGTGACCTTTCAAAGAGCAATGGACAATGCCTTTGCTGAGGAGAAGGATAATTTGGTGGTTGTCTATCTAGATGACATAACTGTATTCTCAAGAAGAGAGGAAGACCATTTGAAGCATCTGGAGAAATTTATGCTGAAGTGTAGGAGATTTGGTATTTCTCTTAATCCCACTGAGAGTATTTTTTATTTAACTTCTGGAAAGTTGCTTCGGCACATTATATCAAAATATGGGATAAAGATTGATCCAAATAGAGTCAATGCCATTCAAAAAGTTGACTTGCCAATAAAAAAAAAGGAAATTCAGTATCTCCTTGGGAGAGTGAATTTTTTTAGAAGGCTTATTCCTAACTTTTCTAAGATTGTCAAATATATAACCAAGATGCTGAAGAAAGGAGTTGATATTAAATGGACAGTTGGATCAAAGCAGTCATTTGAAGAAATTCAGAAGGCACTCACTCAGGCCCTATTGTTGATTAGCCCAGATTTTTAAAAAGAATTTTTGGTTTTTACATTTGCATCAGAAAACACAATTGCTCGAGTTTTACTGAAGAAAGGAAAATACGGAACATAACATCCCATTTGATTATTTAGCAGAACCCTTACTAACTCATAGCTGAAGTACAACATAGAAAAATAGCAATATGCTTTAGTTAAAGCCATCAAAGACTTTAGAATCTATATTTTGCATTCTCATGTCATAGCATTTGTGCCTAACACTATAGTGAAGGACATATTGACTCAAGCTGATCCTGATGGTAAGCGAGGGAAGTGGATAGCTAACTTGTTGGAACATGATATAGAAATCAGACCTACAAAATTGGTGAAAGTTCAGGGGTTAGCAAATCTGATGGCACAGTCTAATTTTGATTTTCTTGATATGAATTTTATTGCAGAAATTTGAGAATTATCAGATGAAGATGAAGAGCTGATTCCTATTGAAGAGAAATACATTCTATCTGACTGGTACAAAGACATTGTCTTTGTATTACATCATCATAGAGCTCCTGCTAAATTGAATAAATATAAAGCAAGATTTGTGAAGCTGAAATCTCTGAGGTACTGCATTATAGATAAAAATATGTACTGGAAAGATACTGGTGGCATTGTTTTGAATTGTTTACTAGAAGAGGAAGCTGAAAAAGTGATTGAAGAGTTTCATAAAGGATATTGTGGAGGTCATCACTATTAGAATGCCACAACAAACAAAATTCTCAGAGCAGGGTATGACTAGCCTACTATGTTCAAAGATGTTTATGAGAAGATAGTTGCCTGCCATGAATGTCAGATTTTTGATGGTAAGAAAAAACTAGTTCCTTTACCCTTGATGCCAACTTATGTTGAGGCACCTTTCCAGCAGTGGGGGCTAGATTTTATTGGTGAAATAGACCCATCTTCTTCAGGGCAGCATCGTTGGATCCTGACAACAACAAATTATTTCACCAAGTGGATTGAAGCAATCCCAACAAGGCAAGAAAATGATTCAGTCATCATACAGTTCTTAGAAAATAACATATTGTCTAGATTTGGTTATCTTATGAAAATTATCACTGACAATGCACAACCTTTAAAATCCAAAATATTGATTAGTTTTTGTCATCAGTATCACATTACACTTGGACACTGTACTGCTTATTACCCACAGTGTAATGGTCTTGCTGAATCTTCTAACAAAAGCATTGTGAGAATTATTAAGAAGGTGCTGCAGGAAAAAAAAAGATCATGGCATATGAAACTGAGGTATGCTCTGTGGGTTGATAGAGTATGTACAAAAAGATCAATTGGCACTTCACCTTATGAGTTGGTCTATGGAGCTGAAGCCATTTTTCCCACATCCTTGGGAGTTCCTGTTATGGAATTTCTACAAGGACTAGAGGAGGAACCTAATGTTATTATGTGGATAATAAACCAATTAATAGCTCCACAGGAAAAAATGGAGGAAGTATATAACAATCATCAGCAGTCACAAAACATAATAAAGAAGACATTTGACAGGAAGGTCAAAGAAGAAAATTTTCAAATTCAATATGTGGTGTTGAAGTGGGAGGCCAAAATTGAAGAAAAGGGGAAACATGGTAAGTTTGAGAATATCTAGAAATGACCATTCATAGTAGCTGCATTCCATGGCAACAACACTTATCTACTGTAGGAGATGGATGGACAACCTTGTGCTAGAGGGCGTGTCAATGGCAGGTGTCTAAAGCAATATTCCTTTTAAGTTCTACTGATTTCCATTGTATATATTCAATTTTATTGTGCTTTTCTTCTAATAAAGACAAGCTTATCATCAAAATTGAGCCTGAGGTGAAGGCCATTAGAGTTTGAAGAAGGCTTGGAAAATTTCATAGTTTTTATTTTCAAAAAAGATGGATGGCACTAGAACTACAGGTTCTTTGGTGTACCACAGGGGCACACCATCCCAAGTGGAGCCACTGTTATCACTCATAAAATTTTGAAACATTACTTGACATGGTCATACAGTTCACTCATCAAAAGGATAAGGTCTCCTTAAGTCTTTCAAGTTGGTATAGGAAAATTTCATTTTTTTACATGTTTAACCTATCTAAGGTTCAAGGTCACCTCCATTTATGTCATGTCATGTCCCATCAGTCCTCATATGGTGTCAGTTGGCATTCCCAATGCATTTAAATTCAAAAAGGGTGCTTAAGTTAGTTTTTCATCTTTTCGTAGCATTTTATAAATCAAAACAATAGTTTTCGTTATGAAACTTCCTAATATTTTGTAGCGAAACTGTCAGAGGATAAACTAGCTACAATATGAAAACCTGTTTTCTTACCTGTCTTGTCAAATTCAATATGAAATGTCAGTTTATGATTGGAGGAGTTAGGGTGGAGGTCATTCGAGTTTTTTATCGTTAATTAAAAGGTACAAAGCCATTCCTGAGGTCATCATTACCCTTTTTAGCATGCACGTGTCATGATTATTGCATGAGCTGTCATTTAAACCATAAAACCTTACCCGATTAGTCTTTTTGTCATAATCCGCTTTATCTTTTCATGTAATTGGATTTCTGGAGAGCTGCTTCATTGAGCCAAACATGTTGCTAGCAGATTTAAAAGTTGTAGGTGTCATCAAGCAAGGGAGGCTGAGAGGATATAAATCCACCCTTGGCTGCAAGGAAGAAAACAAACACAGGTGGTAATTGCCACAAGTATGAGCCCATGGACATGAATTTTCTCAATGAAGACCCAACTTCCATGGATATTTTCAGAAGAACAGGTTGCTTGGAATTTTTTCAAAGGTTGAAAGGTTGTCATCTACAGGTTTCCAAGGATTTTTCTAACAATTTCACAGGAACAACTTCAAAACTGGGAATGATGAACCTTACAGTGACACCAGACAACATTTCATCAGCAACAGGAATCCCTAGAGGAGGGGAACAGTGGTTTAAAAGCATCAAATTCACAATGCAAGACTGCAAAGAGTTCATCAAACCAGAACATAATGAAATTTACTTGAAAAATGCTATTCTTAGGGTTTCATGAAGGAAAATTATTCAAAGATGCTGATGATGATCCAGAAGTATTTAACCTATGAAGGACGATTTCACATGGTCTACTCCTACCATCTTAAACTTCTACTACATTTCATGGGTAAAAGGTCACTTGACTTGCCTTTTTATTTATAAAGTAGTCTAGGGAAAATTCCAGACAATTTTCAAATCAAGAAATAAGGAAATGAAACTTCTCTTTTTCATCATGGTTTGATTAAGCTATTGGTGTTAGAGGAATTGAAGAGACTAGACAGAGATTGGACTTCCTTTCTGTTCATTATTGATTATGAAATTGATGTTTTCACTTCTAAGAGAGCCTCCAAACCATGGAACATTTCATCACCAACTGTGGCAGAGGAAGTTGAAGAAGGGAATAAATCATCTCCTCCAGAACCAGTGAGCATGAAGGCAAAGCCTTTGCAGAAGATTGAAATACCTAAAACAACACCTACAAAACAAAGAAAACAATTAGCCAACAAAGTAGCAAGAGAGTTACTATGAGCCAAACAGTGGCTAAAGGAAAATTAGAGTACATCTTGCATGCAATTGAGATTCAAGAAAATCCCATTGTCCAAGCCGAAGACGTTGAAGATGGAGGAAGAAATCTAAAGAAAGGTAAGACAGCTAAAAAATTAGAGTTTGTAGGTGATGATGTTGGTTTGAATTTTCAAACTAGGAAACCAATGACCAGATATGCAAGAGAGGTCATGGAAAGCAGCAAAGGGATTGAGAAGACAAATGAAATAGCTCAGACACCAATCATTATAGATCTGTATTCACCTGTAAAGGAAGAGTTGGTTATCATCAAAAAAAGAAAGGGTAAAGGGAAAATTAGTGAAAAATAAGAAATTGAAACCCTTAAAGAGCAGTTGAAGGTGGTAGGTGAGGATATATTAGCGTTGAAGCAAGGGGCAAAGAAACACCAAGTTGAGAAAGTTCAGTTTGAGCAAATGAGAAAAATCTGGGAAGATCAAGTCACCAGTGTTTCAAAGACCTTGGGCAATACAAAAAAGTTGATAAAGTGGACTTAGCCACTAAGGGGAGATGTCAAACATATCAAAAATATAAATCTACACTTGCAATACAAGAAAAGGGCATTAAAGGACAAAGTGAAAGATCTATAAGAGCAATTGGATCTGATTCATGTAGAGTTGGAAAAGAAAGGGTTGAAAATGACAGTGGTAGAGGAGCCCATTATTCAACTGATTGTAAATGAGGAGGAAACACCACAAGAGTGATAAGGTAATATGGAATATGTTTTAGGAGGTTCATAACATGCAAAGAAACCCAATTTTGCAGTCGGATGACAGCTTTTGAAGATAATCTTGAAAGGAGAAATTTCTAGTTTTTTGCATCTTTTCGTAGCGTACCTCAGGCTTGAAGCCATAAATACGATACGAAAAAACCTGTAAGTGTTTTTTTTTTTAAACTCAGTTTTGACATGTTTTAAGGAGGGAGATCCATGGTTGTAAGGTTTCATGACATAGTGAAGATTTTGGAACAACATAAAAGTGAAGAAAATTGATAGAAAAGACTTTTTTCTAACGCTACCAAAACTCGCTACGAAACTGCCCTATTTTCGTAGCGAGCAATTGTTGAAGGATTTTGAGCATATTAAAAGAATTTTTTGCTAGCTGGAGACTTCTAGCATGTTAGAGGATCTTATTAGAAGATATTTAGGACTCAAAGGGAGTGCCTTGAAGACAGTTCATTAGTCAAAAAAATGTTGAAGATAAAGGTCATCCATTCCTAAGAAGTAGGGTTATGCTCCACAGATCTAGGGGTGCTTTAAATATGTAAAGTGGTGGTGAATTTGGTCATGTTTCCTTCGAGTATGTGACATTCATTATGTAACCATCATGTAACTTCTTCACAGATAGGATAAAGGAATGCAATAAATAGGAGATAGAGTCATATTAGGAGTTTGTTTCTTTAAAGGTAGATGCCAATTTTCTGTTTTAAGTTATTGATTTCAGTTATGAAAGGTGTCATAGTAGAATTCGATGATCTAGGCACCAAAAAGATCATCCATATTTTAAATAATGTCTATTTATAGACAAAACATCAAAGAAGCAAGGGGTTGGAGAATATTTGCACAAAATTGCTGCTTGTATGTTTTTTACCATTATTAGTAATAAAAAGTGACATTATACTTCCATCTGAAATTATCATGTGGTTTTTGGTGTCTTATTTATATTTATCTTATGTTTAATCATTTGCAGTAGATTTCATCCCGAATTACTTAGAATTCATAATATTATGCTCTAACTTCCTTTAGTGGTGAAATGACTGTGTTTTCCTATGTTGTATGTGTAAATTATATCAATTGAAAACCTCTATCTGCCTCAGCTTCCATGTGAAGAACCACTGTCACTAATACTACTGATTGTTGACTCCATAAGCCCAACAGTAGCAAGCCTGCATTTTTCAACCTGCAATCATACAAAACAAGTTACAATTCCATAGAGTTAGCCATCTAGTACTATCATTATTCAAAATCATAAACTCCCTTTGAGAGAGCCCTCTCAAACTGAAGAGGCTAATATTCAGTTAGAAATGGTTTGAAAGAGTTACATTGAGTTGATTGATGAGCAGCTAATCAAGATCAATTTTGTGACAAATTTTTGGTGCATCTGCCTGGAGCTTTTTGTGCAAAAAAGTGAAGCTGAATTCTTGGAGGTAGCGGGAGCTTAGAATTTGTTCGAGGCTGCAAGTACCTTGCCGACTCCATTTAAAAAATTCATGATTAAAGGTGGCTTCGAGAAGGAGATACATGAGGAGAAATCTAGATCCTAACCCACTTGCTATAGTGGATAATCCAAACACAATTTCCAGAGGCATTCAAGGCAGCTCTTCAAAATCAAGTACTTCGTCTCATTCAAGAGCTTTGTCCTCTGATGTTTTAAGAAGTCTTGAAGATAAAAAGTTTGATGATAAAATTCAGGAAGTCTTGTTTAGGTCTGAAAATGAAAATGAATTGACTGAGATTTTTTTATACCTGCAAAGAAGAGGTATTGATACCTCAACTTTAGTGACCCAAAAAGATAAAGAAGAATTCTAGGGAATAGTCACATCAGAGTTATGTTGAGAGAGGGAATCTTTGGATAGGTTTAAGGAATTAGATCGATTTGAAGTCTTGATAAGAAGAAAATATGGTATTCCTTTACCTGACTGGAGCTCATTTGTAGTTGGATTACAAAAATCAACCACACCACCTCCTAACAGTTCTTATTCTACTACTGCTATCCCTAAAAATATCACAGTCCCTGTCATCATGGCTGGAAATGTCCCACCTCCAACATCCATTTTCTTAATAGTTAATACTATCAAAGTTTAAAACATCTGTTTGTATTTTTTTAATACATTGGTCATTCAAAAACCCCTTTTAAAACAAACAAAATATTTTAGATGCTCTGGCATAATTAATTAATCTAGAATTATCTCAGAGGATAACAAGCCTTCATGCAACATATTTCTAAAGGGCTTCCAAAGGGAACACTTACGCAGAGAGACATATGCAAGGTTTGTACTATGGGGAAGTATAAAAAGTACACGTTTCATGAGAAGGAGAATAAATTAGTGGCAATCCTTGAGAGAGTTCACTCACACGTGTGTGGACCATTCTCAACTACTTCCATGGAAAAGCATAGGTATTATGTGATTTTTGTTGATGAATTTTCTAGAAAGTGTTGGATTTTATTCATGCTGAAGAAAGATCAGACGTTCTCCAAGTTTTGTGAGTTCAAAGCACTGGTAGATAAATATACAGGGAATAAGGTGAAGGCTCTAAGGAGTGACAATGGTGGTGAGTATATCTCTAATGAATTCAAGGACTTCTGTGCCAAATAAGGAATTCAGAGAGAATTGATTGCACCTCATAACCCACAACAAAATGGGGTTGCAGAAAGAAAGAACAAATTTTTTTTTGGAGCAACACAAGATATGTTACATGATTAGGGCCTACCGTTGCATCTATGGGCAGAGGCATGCAACATAATGGTATTTATGAAAAACCGTAGTCCTCATCAGATAATTGGCATGAGTACACCAAAGGAGGATTTTTCAGGTAAGAAACTAGATGTTTCATATTTAAATTTTTTGGCTTATATGCCTATTTCCATGTGACAAAATATGCCAGGAAGAAGCTAGAACCAACAACATAGGTTGGGATATTTGTGGGGTACACAGATACTCCCCACAACTATCGGGTGTATTTTCCAGCACACAAGATGATAGTTGTCAGGAGAGATGTGAAATTTGATGAGGAGAAAGCCATGTTATTGTCCTTTGAGAGGGATCTTGACTTGAATTTAGAAGAGGAATTATTAGTTCCAAAAGATGAACCTCAGGATGTGGAGCAACCGCAACAAAAGTGGTATGAAGCGCACCAGAGAGGATGAAAGATTGATGCTAGACGTGACAGAGAATGTAGGTGCACCTACATCACAACGTAGGTAGAGAAGGTCCCCACACAAGTATACTGGATACATGGCTCTTATGAGCTAATGTATTTTGACATAACCATCCTCTTTTGAGGAAGCAGTGTGGCAACCGGTATGGGTTGATGCCATGGCTAAGGAGTATGAATCCATTATCTTAAAAAGTGCATGGGAAGTGGTCCCAAGACTAGTGCGGAAGTCAGTGGTTGGATCCAGGTGGAACTATAAGGTGAAGCAAGCAGAATATGGGAGTGTGGATAAATACAAGGCTAGATTTGTGGCCAGAGGATTCTCACAGGTAGAGGGGATTGAATATGAGAAGAATTTTTCACCAGTTGTAAGGTACTCATCAATTAGATCCATCCTTGCACTCTCAATTCAGATGGGATGGTAGATACATCAGATGGATGTAAATACAACATTTCTCAATGGATTTATTGAAGAAGAAGTGTACATTGAGCATCCAGAATTTTTTGAGACCTTAGATAGGGATTCACATGTGTGCAGACTCAAGAGAGCACTATATGGGCTGAAGCAAGCACCTCGTGCTTGGTACACCAGGATCGACAACTATTTCACTAGGTTGGGCTTCACAAAGAGTGAAGCGGATGTGAACCTATATCATATTGTGGTTATTGGTAAGATTTTTCTTATTGTACTTTATGTAGATGATCTGATACTGAGAAGATCATAAATTCTTTCAAAGAGGATCTTGCAAGAGAATTTGAGATGAAGGGCATGGGGCTCTTGCATTATTTCCTTGGCTTGGAAATATGGAAAAGAGATGGGGAGATATTTGTATCTCAGGGCAAGTATGCCAAGGAGATTCTGAGGAAATTCCACATGGAGGGAAGCAAAGCCTGTGGAGACTCCTCTTGCAGAAAATTGGAGGTAGGAGGACGCTACTTCAGGTGAGGTAGTGGATGCTACTATTTAAAGAATATTGTGGGTTCACTTATGTATTTGGTGAACACACGACCAGGAATATGCTACGCAATTGACCAACTTAGTCCAGCTATGGTTAAGCCTACCAAGCTCGTTTGGAAGGCGGGGAAGCATGTTTTGAGATATCTCAGTGGCAATACAGAGTATGGCTTATGGTACAGATGGATAGAGGGAGTGAAGCTTCAAGACTTCACCAATGCAAATTGGTCAGGAATTCCATCAGGAAAGAAGAGCACATCAGGGGGCATCTCCAGCATAGGATCAACAACAATTTCTTGGTACAAAAAGAAACAGAGATTAGCTGCACTCAGTTCAACAGAGGCAGAGTACATGAGAGCTAGTCAGGCTGCATGTAAAGCCATTTGGATGAGGAAGATACCTGTTGGTTTGTTTGGTCATTAGATGGATCCGAGGGTGATACATTGTGATAACCAGAATTTCATAAAACTCTCGGTTAATCTGGTATTCCATGGAAGGTAGAAGCATATTGATATCTGGTACCACCATCTCATAGTTTGTGTTCAAAGGCGCATTATGTTGTTGTAGTACATTCCCATGGAGGATCAAGATGCAGATATCTTGACGAAGGCGGTGGCAAAGAACAAATTCGAATACCACAGAGGTGGGATCGAGATAGATGATAATCCCTTTATTATTGAGAGGGAGTGTTTAAATTCAACAAGAATATGCACCACATACTAGTGTGGGATTCTAGTCACACAATGGTGAGGAATTCGGTTACACATTATTATAAAATGTGGGCGTCTAATTTATATTTCCCTTAAATAAATTGGAAAATAAATTGCAATTTAATATCATAACAACATGTATCAGTTAATTAAGTCATGAAGACTGAGTTAGCTCAAGAATTTTGAGTTTAGGTTCTAATATAGGGCATGTAGAGTGATTCTAATATTTTGGGGGTCTAGTTGCAGTTGTAGCACTAATGTGGTGTGAGTATAATCAGTTAACTAAAATTGATTGAGTGAAAATCAGTTTAACTAGTTCTAACTGAGTGATGAGCTAGTGAGAGGTCCAGTGAATTAAATTAGGTTTAATTCACAAGTAGTGATCAATTATATAACTGACGATTCACTATTAATAGCTGCATGCATGTCAGTTCTGATGAAGACCCAGTTGAGACATAGGTTAAAGGGAAGATAACTATCAATTGTATTATTAGAAAATTTTCTGGGTGAAATGATAAAGTCATGGGAAGGCCATGATGGATTGCGCAATCAAGGAAGGTTGAATTTCCTATTTAACAGGGATTTATATATCTATGATTTGCGTGAGCAAGGCAGGTTGGAGGAAAGCAAGGAATTTGCTAAGTGTTTGTCCAATTTTTCCTAGATCAGTGTGAGACGATTGGTAGAGTGCAGGAGATTCTTGTGAGCAAGAATGCATTGTATTGTTTCATGATTACTTGACTTTATAAAATATTTTGAGAAACTAATTTCCCAGGAATATCTTGTGTTGTGCGATTGAGCGATCGTGTTTTATATTCTACAAATATTGTAGAAGGATTCATTATCTTGTTTTAGTAAATCACAAGATCAGATTGAATCCATTGCTATAATTTCAACATAGATCAGCCCAAGACCTCTCAGAGGTATGTCTTGCACCAAGATGAATGCCCATTATTTCCTTGATTTCCTAAACATAGTGAATTTGGAAACATAGTTTTGGGAGAAGAATTGAAGGGTGGAAAGAGAAGATGGAGAATTCCAAGGGGAGATGAAAGAGGTGCCATCCCCTGTAGATCAACAAAACCCTACAACTATCCACATGCATGCATCAATTTATCATTAACAAAGTGATATAAACTATGCTGGAAAAGACGAGTTGAATTTTCATAACAACTATTCTATGCCACAACACTATTTTGATCAGTAAAATAACTCCTAAGTTTTAGAAAGTAAATATGAAGAAGGACATTTAACATCTACCTATTTCTAATAAATCATAAACAAATTGTTTTTGGACTGAGATTGTAAAAATTTCCAACCATTCTCCCACAATAGAGGTGATAGGGAAGCTTGCAATCACATGTTTTTATATCATAACATATACTTCAATAAAAGAAAGACATTAAATTTTTTAAACTAAGAACAACAAAAAATATAGAAGAGGGACTAAAGCCTCTTTTTTGGGCCCAAACCAAATGGTTTCAGCCCTCTAAAACTAGTTGAGATGTATCTTAATAACAAAATTCTGATGATCATAAAATAGTAGTCTCATACATCACATGAAATTTAACAATTACAATGTCAAACCCTGGGCTTAATAGTTACTCCTACCTGAATCAAAACTTCAAATCCTAATGAGCCTTTCAACTCATTTATTTATACAAAAGGGTAGATGATAACAACTCCCTTGAAAATAGGAGTGATTCACTCCTTGATCTAGAAAATTGTGGATATGGTCCTTCTAGAGCTTCAGTTGCACTTGGAGTCACTTGGATGTCAATGAGTTCAAACTTGTGAGTGAGGATGCTACGATCTCAAAACGAGTTAGGGAGTTAAGGAGGTGGAAAATTCCGCTTAGATTATCTCTTGGTTGTCTCCATCAAGACCCTGTATAGTAAATGCATAAAAAATACTTATTTTTCCTATAATTAAACCACATTATGCCAAATACTATGAAAAACACCTTTTACTCTTCTTACTAAGCATATTATAACAAAAAATGTGAATTAATGTGAGAAAAGGATAGTTTTAAGGCTGGAGGATAGCATAAAGATCTTTAATTGACATGACTTGTCATTAACCCCCTGATGAAGGTGTTTCTCATGCTCTGAGAAACTTAGTCATCCATGTGAAGCTCATTCATGGCCCAGTGGCCTCTCTAACATCCAAAATCACCTCAAATGGTGTGCCTTCTAGTGGATAAAATCCTGCATTTGTCTCTATTTATGTTCGTACCTTTTTCTCCTCTGGTTGGTTTCTTCTTTCTTGAAAGGCTAAAAACAAGGGTGGAATATGTTTGAGTCATATCCATTTGATATTAATTCTCTGCATGAATCTCTTGTACAATTGTGTTCTCTACAAGGCATTCCTTAGCCTTTCACGAAAGTGATATTCTATGACTCGTAGATTGTGGGTAAGGCATGCCATCTTCTCTGACAAGCTTCCATACTTTCTGTTCCTAGCATTCTAAAAGTTTTCTCAAAGTGTAAAATGGCTTTCTCTTGGGTTGTAATGTACTTGGGTGCTAAAGCAGTATGAGAGGAGTAGTGAGACTATGATTGTTGATGACAACCTTAGGGCTTACTAGGTCTGCTATGATATACAAGGACTCCTCCTCTTCTTTTGTCATTACGTTTTTCACCTCTTTAACCCTTGCCTCCTCATGAGTCAACCAAGATGCCAATGTCATTAGTTTCATATCTCCCAATCTTGAATTGGGGTCCCAAAATTTTATATTTGTTAGAATGAAATTATTCATATAAAACACATCTAGCTTTGCCCTATCTTCCATACTTTCTTGCTTGCAAAACTCAATAAACTTTTTGTAGTCTGGAAAAGGAAAATACCCATATTGTGTTAGTGTTTATATTTGGAACTGTAACCATTGTTCCTTGAGGAAAAGAGCATATGATTTTTATGGTTGTATGCATTGTAGGGCTTCCATAGAGAGACTTTACATGGTGGAACGTTATGTTTATTTCTCTTGCAATTTCTCTCTCAACCTTGTGTTTTCTACCTTTAGTTACTGCCTCATAATTGACTCTCTTAGTCTCAAATCACTCAACTCATTTGCCATTAGAGTGACCTTATACTCCATAAGGCCCATGTCTTCCACATTTCTATATTTGGAACTTTGTATCCATCTATGTGTCCTGCCCCTTTCTATCTCCAACTCATAGAGGAGTGATGCTGCAAATATTTCAGGGATAATCCATCCTCCTTCAACAAATTTGTAATAGGACTCCAAGTTTGGTTGTGGATCAAGCCCTTGAAGCTCTTCTAGGTCCTTTTCAATTGATTTTGAGGTGGCTTCTTCTTCTTGTAGCTCCTTTTTATTCTCCTATAACATCCCCTGCTTCTCCTATAACAACCCCTATTTCTCTCGTAATCCTTATTTTTCTGCTTGCTCAAGGGAAGTTTGTGTCTTGGGTCTCTTGAAGGTTACTACATTGGTTGTGGGCCTTCCCATAGATGTCACAGGTGGTTTGGTTTTTGTTTTAGGAGAGGTAATCTCCTCAATGTTTCGTTCACTAGGCCCCACTTCTCTCTTTTTACTTGGTGACTCATCAATAGTGGTAGAGACTTCTAAAGGAGGTTGTGGTTTACCTTGCCTGATTCTTGTGCTCTTCCTAATTTTAAATATAGGGGACCTTGCCTTGGCTACCTCCTTTTGGGCTTGATAGGTGCTCCCAATGTATCCAATGTTGCAGCCACTTCTTGCTCAGTATCCCCTATATAAAGACTTCTTGTTTCTCTATTTCTTGGGGCTTAGAAGTGTCCTTGGGGCTTAATATTTATTCTGCTTATTTATTTATTCTTCTTCCTTAATATATGCTTCTCCTTACCTTGTTTATGTTGCATATTATTCCTATTATTTTCCTCCCCTACCTCCAATGTTAAAGGATGGTGTTTCTCCAGGTGTGATGGTTTGAGTTTCATTGAAGGTTTCCTTGTCCATGTCTACAAAATCAATCCATAAGATAGGGTTCCTTAAGTGGATAAAAGCATCCATTACAATTAAATTAATGAGGACATGGTGAGTTATGTGTTGGTGCTTTCTTTCCCTCACCTTTTGGATCATCTCAATGATTGATTGTAGGAGGAAATGGGGAACACTAAGTCTTTGAGGGAGGGGAAATTTTGCCTTGAATATTAAATCATGGAGCAATTTGAAATGGTAGGCATATACCACAATTAATATCCCTTCAAAAGATATATATTTTAGGATATGATAATCCACCTCATTCCAGGGGAAAGGTAGGCTTTCCATTCTTACCCCATTCTTATCTTCTACGGGTTTCTCTTTCAAAATGAATATGTTTATCGTAGATGTGACACTCATTTCTTTGTCTTCTTTGCTCCATCGAATTCCCATGGGTAAGGTGGTCAATATTCTTATGGTTTTAGGACTTAGAGAGATTTCTAATCCTGCGACAACAGTGGTGGCACTATCTTCTCCTTGAGAATGCAATGCCATAACAAATTCTTGGGTGATATCGTCATCTTACCCTTTTAAAAATCCAAAGAAACCCAACCATTGTTGTTTCCTAAAAATGTTAACTACAGGGGGGTGTTGGTGAATTCTCTTGGTGTTTTTGGAATTCTCTTCTAGTAAATCATCGTCCCATTTCTTATACTGCCCCTTCTTCATGTTACTTAGGTGTGAAATTCATTTTTCTACGGTAATCTCTGTGGTAGAAACAATGTTAAAATTTCTTATTATCAAATAAGGAGAAGGATGCTATAATTTGTATCAAACTAACCCTTTTTCTTCTACTCCTATCTTTCCTTCACGCACAATAATTTCTACTTCTCAATTTTCTATTACAAATTATCAAATTTAGGTAAAATTCTCATGCAAGTGGATGGAAAACAAGGAAGGAATATGCCACTCACTTCTTTTCAAAATAGCCCTATATGTGCATGAGGGTTTGGAGAGATTTTCGAGTCACTGTCGCTCCCTTTCACCCTTAAATTCCTCCTGTAGCTCCTTCTCATCCCTCCTATAGAATTTCAGGCCTTCCTATAGCTTCATCTTGTAGCACCTACAAACAAGGTTCAAAACTTGTTGGTGGAACCCTAGGTGGTATGATAGAAATAAATTGTCCTTCCTTTAACTAATTTTTTGGAAATGAGTGATGGTGCAAATGAATTTGATCCCAATATATAATATTCCCTTTGTGATAAAGTCTCAGAGTGATTTGACATGGCATATACGCGAGTTTCATTTTTTTTTAATTGTTGTCCCCACTCCTTGCAATCATTTCCCATCTCCTTGTGATTTTCACCCCCCTCCTACTGAACACTACCTCACTTTGATTTTACATATCCAAATTACATTGGTTACTTTTACAAACTTAAGTTAACTAGTCTAGGTTAACCAAGTTCACTGGCCACCTCTAGCCTGTTAAAAATCCTTTCTCGACCATTAACACTATTCATAGGGAAGAGATGAGGGTTGTAATATCTAATCCTACCTGTGGATTGAATTTCTAGAGATGGTTTCATGCTGGAGACGATCCTCATAACATCATGATATTTATGGAGTTTATTTCTTTTTCTTGTTTATGTCCATGTCTTCATAACTTGATGATATCCTGACTGATAACTTGTTGTGTGTGCAGGTGATTTCCTTATCTCAAAGCTTGTTGTTGCTACTGGTGAAGTTCCTTCCTGAGGATGATGTGTCTCCTATATGTTGCAGACATGGATCCAAGATGCTCTATGTGGGTGAAAAATAATTCCAGGGAGTCTTATTATGACTACACAAGCTGCTATAGTAGGAATTTCCCTCTTGTAGCATTCATTTAGTCCTCCCTTCAAGTCTTCATTTTTCATTCCCGTGTTTAGGGGAAGTTATGAAAGGAATGAGGACAATATTATGATAATGAGGAAGTGGTGTAGGTGTTAGAAGAATAGAAAACAAGGATTTATGTGTTTTTTAGATGCATGACAAAGTGGAAATTTTGAGCAAATGTTTGGCTAAATGGAGTGGATGGGTGATGGAGTTTACATTGGAGAACCCCCCTTAACATCTCCTAGAGACACCATGAAATTTTTGTCCCTTTTTCCTATTGGATGCACCTCCTGTAGCCTCACAGGCTCCTCCTGTAGCATTATATGACCTCTTGTAGCATTACAGGTCCCTCCTATAGTATCACAACAAGGAGGTAAAAATGGAGTCTTTTGTTGACTGGATGGTGGAGAGATGTGGGTATGTGAGTGGAGAGTGTGGAGATGAGGTGTATGGATGAAAGGATGGAGGGAGACTTGTAGATTGTTCCCTGTATCCATAGTTCTTCAAACTGTGTGGAGTCTTGCAAAAGAAAAAATTTAGCAGAAATGGTGTAAGAACTCCCTCCTTGTGCTTCTCTTTTTATCTTTTTTTTTTATCTTCCTTTTTTTAGACAAGAAGATTGCCTTTGTATAGGTTTTCAACTTGCATGTATGCCCTAGGTACCTCAAAGGAGGTTTTCACCCAAGGATATTTTATTTTTATTTTATTTTGATTTTCTCCTGAGTTGCCTCAAAGAGATTTTCAACTCAAGAGTGGGCCTCAAATGCCTCATGGAGGTTTTCATCTAGGCCCTCTTATCATTTTTTCCTTTTTTTTTTCTTAGAATTTTTGTGGCCTGAGGGTTATGAGCCTCTCAATCACATTTAACTCTCCACTGAATGAACTCACAAAATATTCCTTTGATAGAGGTTTCTTGTATAATTTCAACCTATGACCATTGAAAAGTAAGGGAATTCCTTCCTCATCAATGGTTTTGATGTAGACAGACCCATTCTCATGACACTTCTCTACTAGATAGGGATCTAACCATATTTTCATCAACTTCCCTTGAAATCCTTGAATATGGAATCATACAACATGGCCTAATCTCATTTATAGAAATTCCTTTCTCTGGTGTGATTTTCATGCCAAATATTCATTTTTAGTTGGATTACCTTAGTGTGTAGGATATCTTGCATTATGAATTCATCGATACCATTGAGTTGGAGTAGCCTTTCTTGTTGTGCTGAAGTGAGATCCAAGTCTAACTGAGATGCCATCATCAAGGTGTTGTATTGAAATTCAATAGACAATAGGACCTTCTTCCCATAGACTATCTCAAATGGAGTGAATCCAGTGGTGGTCTTCCAAGTGGTGCTGTAGGCCCAAATGGCTTCCACAAGTCTATTTTCCCAATATTTTTTGTTGCTGCTAACAAAATTTGTAAGGATGTTCTCCCTTTCTCTATTTTTGATTTCCACCTGCTCATTTTCTTGAGGGTTATAAGAAGTAGATTTCCTATGCTTGATATGGTGTTTCTTCATAAAATCTTCAACTAAACTTGATGTAAATTGTTCTCCTTGATCAATGACTAATTCCCTTGGAAAACCAAATTTGTAGAAGATATTCTCCCTTAGAAATTCAGTCACCTTCTACATAGTTGTTGCTTTACTTATTTTTTTTCATCCCATTTGGTAAAGTAATCAGTGAATACAATGATATACTTTTTCTGTCATGATGGGGGATCAATAGGTCTAATGAAATACATGCCCACTTTTCAAATGGATATAGAGTCACTTGAGGTTGTAAGAGAATTTCATCCTTGGGTGTTGTCTTACCCATCCTTTGACATTGATCACACCTGTTGGTGTATCTCCTTGCATCCTAATGTAAAGAGGGCCATTAATAACATGATTGTAGAACTTTGAAGGTTGCCCACTTAGCAACAAAGTGGCCCCCACAGGGTCAATCATGGCATGCTGAGAGGATGTCAAAGACCCATTCTTCCCTCACACACCTTCTTAGGACATGATCCAACCCCAATATGAAAATATTTCCCCCAATTCAAGTGAATGGGGCATTTTCCTAACAATATTTATTTTATCCCTGGAGGATAGGTTAGGAGGGAACCTCCCAACAACCAAATAATTGGTTATCAGTAAACCAAGCAGAAAGCACCAAGATGGAAAATATATGTTCATTTGGAAGTTGATCATATATAATTTCATCCTTTCTTGGAAATAGAGATAGTCTTGACAAGAAATGTGCAACCACGTTCACTTTCCCTAGTTTATCAACAATATTCAAATCAATTGCTGCAATAATAACAACCACCTAATTATCCTAGCATTGACCTTAGTTTTATTCATTAAATACTTAATGGTTGCACGATCACTGTGAACAAAATTTTGATAACCAGTGATATAATGCCTAAATTTGTTCAAAGAATGCACCATAGCCAAGAGTTTATTTTTAGTGACAGTATAATTCAACTCATATTTGAAGAGTTTCTTACTGATGAAATACATGGCATAAGGCAATCTTTCTTGTACTTTTCCTAAGGCAGTCCCTACAACTTTTTCTGAGGCATCTATGTGTATATGGAAAGGTAATTCCTAGTTGGTACCCCTAAGGATAGGTGCAATGGTAAGATTTTCTTTCAATACTTTGAAAGTTTCTTGACAACTGTTTGTCCAACAAAAATATGAATATTTAACCAATATTCCAAACAATGGTGAAGCCAATTTACTAAATTATTTAATGAACCTGTTGACAAGGAAAATTTCCTTTCCAATAGTAAGGGGATCTCCCCAGTATAATGTCCCAACTAGACTCTAGACCATTTGTGATAGGGATCCCTTTCGGGGTGTAGATCTGGCTACCGTTAAATATGCCTTTCTTGGATGGAGTTGTATTTCGAGAACAAGAGGATGCACGACTACTTGAATGATATGAAACGAATGGTCGACGAGTTCTCTTGAAAATGAAACATTATAAATAATGAAGTGAGATTTAAGGCACGCAGCCAAAGGAAGTATTGTTAGCAACACATCATTAGGGTCATGCTCATAAGAGGCTTGTTCGACCAAAAGAGAAACAATTCACTATGATATAAACACCCTTCAATTCCTTCAGTGTCTTTCGAAGAGATTAAGGCTATATTAACAACTAATTTATTAACATGTCCCTATGATAAACATTCACAAATCATTAGTACATCCAAAGAGCTTAAACGTATAAATGATGCATGAGAATAAACACAGATTGGTCAGTCATGAATGATAGAAAGTATGTAAAGACATAATATTCATAATGTTAACACACATGAGTTTCCATCATATCCAATAGTGGAGTCAAAACATTGGTTCGTATTCATTCCCAAAATCATGCATTCAATGTTGTACAATTATATCTCCTCTCTGTGGAGTCCAAAAAAGGTCCTTACATTATCTCTCGAGGGAGTACATATAGATCCAAAAATGACCTTCGGGTTGCCCTGTCCTTTCAAATTCCCTACTGTTGGCATGGTCTGTCATCTGGGAGGATTTGCGACCCGCGATTGGGTACCATTTGTGACCTGCAACCTGCCTATGTCTGCTACGAGTAAAATCAGTCCGTTTCAAGGGAGCAGTTGTGTGATGGAAAGGTCTGGGGTCTATACCTGTTTTTGTTCTCTGAGATAAGTCTACCAGGCCAAGTAGTCGTCGGCTACTGGAGTGATTTGAGGCGTGTCTTCTCCTAGACTATGAAAACACTCTAGAGCACCTCGAACTAACGCGTGCCTCTTCACAGTGCTTTGGTTGGATAGAGAGTCTAGCTTACTGTAGATCTGGACCGATGTGACAATGTACTGGTTGATGTTCTCCTTGGAAGCTGGGAGGTTATGGGCAGCGAATGCTTGTCTGATGGGTCCCAAAAATGCTTGGATGTCTTGGGTCACATCTTCCCTCATCTTCTATGTGGCCAATGTCCCTAAGGAAGGGATGTGGTGTACCTCCGCCATCGAATCTATGCCACTGATTAGGTGTTCATAGGAAGACATTAGCTTCTCTACATATTTTACGAGCTTTTCCCTAGACTGTAGCTTCATACATATCTGCACCTTATCATTCTAAGTGTAGGTCTAGTCCTTCTTTGGCAGGGTTTCAAGAGCCTATGGGTACCTTTATGATCATTCAAGTATGTTGTCCAAAGTTGTGGAGGCTTCTTTTAGATGTGCATCTCTTTTCCTAGTTTCTTCCTGGGCCCCTAAAAATGGAGTGATTTTCTGTTTTATGGTCAACATCTCCTCATACACCTGCTTCATGGAATTCTCTAAGGTATCCAACTCTCCCTGAATGGCAGTGTGTAGCCCGTTGTCCTGAGTGATTGTGAGTTGAAGCCTTTGATTTTAAGCTTCCAAGGCTTTCTTTTTTGTCTCTGCTTGAGTTTCCCTTTGCTCGGATGCCTGGAGTCTTCCCTACAGAAAAAAGATATCTCTACTCATTTTGATAACATTTTCTTCTGTGGCAGCTACAAAGGTGGTTCTAGCCGATGCTATCATCATGGGGTTAGTCCTGGTGTCCAGGACTATGTCCTTTTCTATGGTCACTGCGAGGGGCTCGACTAGATTCTGTGCAAGGAATTTTCTCCTTTCTTGCCTAATTTTATGAGTGTATTGGTCGTAAGATAGTCTTGTTAGATCCAGTAAATCATCCTCATGATCCTATGGGATATCAAGCTCTGAGAGTGGGAGGTGTCTCCCTGTCATGGGAGTTTCCGGGGGTATCTCAATATGTGGTAGGTCTACTTGCCTCCCAGTCTTCGACGGTTGTGACTTACTTCCCTCTGCCTCCTTGGATGCATCCACCTGTAAATTCTGAGTTTCTTCCTCTCTTCTCCTCTTTTAGGATTCTTCTTCCTTTCTCTTCTTTTTGGCTTCTTCTTTATCTTTCCCCTGCTTTAGCCTATGCTCAACCTCCATTTTCTACCAATATTCTTCTTCCTTTTTCTTGCAGGCCTCTTATGCTTATTTTTTCTTCTGTTCCTCTCTCTACTGCTTCTTCTAGTGTTCTTTAGCTTGTTTCTTCTATTTTTCTTCTTCCTGTTGTTGTGCCAAGGTATCTTGGAATTTTTTGAGCTCTTCCTCTCTTAACTTCTTCTCAGCCTCTTGTTGTGCTTTGGCCTCTTTGCCCTTTCCTCCCTGGTGATCCTTAGGAGGATTACTGCTTGTGGTATTCTTCAGCCTTTTGGATTGGGAAGACGATGCTCCTCCCATAGGTTCCTTTTGTTTTAAAGACTCTTCTCTCTCTTATAGACTTTGTTCGTCCTGACACCCTTGATCTCCACCCAGGTTGGCTGGTCCTTCGGGAGATGCTTCTATATTTTCATTGTACCAGTTTTTAATCTGCTCTTCCACAGGGCACTTTGTTTGTTGGTAGTTCCAGTTAAACTTGGCCCTCTTGCAGTGCGCAAGGATGATCCTTTCAGGATCATAAGACCTGTGGGTGAAGGTTACGAAGTGAAATCCTTTGATGTCTTCTGCCTTCACTTCTACTTCCTTGAAGTCTTTAACCATATAGGCACCAATAGTGAGCGGGAGGGTAGGCCATGGTTTCTTCTTGCCCTTGTTGATGGTATTAGAGAAACCTCTTGTCATTTGATAACACATCTCTTGTAGTAGCAGTTTTTCAGTGACGAACTTGGGTAGTGCATGAGGTGCCTTGTATGATCCAAAGACCCTGACAAAAGTGCTTTCTGGGATGGGGAACCATTTGTCTACCTTGGTTACTATCTCCATGGCCCTACTAGACATGCAAGGGGGATATTTATTGAAAATATGTCGGTAGAGCATGGAGATGAACTTATCTGCAATGGACTCCATATCCTATTTGTATCTGGTAGCCCAGAACACGTTCAAATATTTGTGAATAAGTCCACTGTGTTTCGCATCCTAGTTGTGTGACTGATCCTCAAAATTTAACCATGCGCACACTGTATCTAAGAGGTAGGAATCCATGTAAAATTATGATGCACATCCCTCTTCTAGTACCTGGGATTCTGATATTTTCACTCTCAGAGTCGATACTACTACATGTGCCGAGTTGAACCGAGTGCCGTAGGAGGTGATCACATACATGAGTGGGACCCATGTTCCATTGAAAGTAGTGGCGTCCTTCTTGTCATAAAACCTACACATCATAGATGCAATGAGCTTGTAAACCTTCCTAAGGCCATTCATTTTGTATTCTTGATCCTTCTTCCCTTTAAACTTCTCATGGTCCTCCCACCATCCCTTCAAGGTATCTTGTATTGGTACATCATGTGTGGAGACCCACTGGGCATCGAAACATTCCTCCCTAGTGGGGAGTGCATAATATACCTCTGCATCATTTCCAAAAATATTGGCAAAGGCCTTCCCCATGTGATCACGGATGACCCAGAAATGTGAATCCACCTTCTGGAGGATCCATTCGACTACTTCCGCGCATGGGAATATTGGTGGGTGGGCTCCCACATAGTGAAGCTTAGACCTATTAACTTGAATGTACACCTACCAATATGCAAGGTCCTCTAGAAATTCTTGCTTTTTTAATTCTTGGTAGATTTGATACCATGAAATCTTGTAACATTTCCCAAAGACACAGATGGTGTCCCTAAAGATAGGGGCGGCAGAGGAGGCATGTCAACTTCTAATAGCTCTAGCTCGGGTTTTTTGTATCTTATTCGAACTGCTAGAGGCCCCATGTTGCTTGAGGCATAAGAGATGGAGACACACTCGAGCTCAACTTCGATATCCACTAGCATGTTTAGAAAACAATCCCACAATAAGATAGATGACATGAAAGAAAAACTAAAGGGCCTGACTAGGCCCACTAATGGTTTTGGTTACTCAGGCTAGGTCAATCCGACATGTGCTAGTCGCTAAAGCTTAGATTGGGAAGGCTGTGACTCGACGACCTAGCAACAAGGTTGCATGGTCACAAGGTCACGTCTGTGTGGATAATCCCGACTTTGCAACAATACAACTTAGCGATCGGCGACCAGGTTGCAAGGTTTCCAAGTTACGAGGTCGTAAAGCTACGATCGCGTGGTCAGTCAATACTTTGCGACCTCGCGACTTTGCGACTCAGCGACTAGGTCACAAGGTCGCGAGGTCCCAAGGTCATATTAGGGCATTCCGAGGAAAACTTATGCGATTGTTACCCGCGTGGAAGATGTGGAAAGCGAGGGAGAAAACTCTAAGGGAGGGAGTAAACCGGAGTTGGAAGGCTCACATGAAGGCCAAAGAGGGGTGCATGTGGTGGTTTGAGGAGACATGAGAGGTTCAGAATGGATCCAAGCATGATGGGATTGGAAAGGGGAAGGGGAAACCTCCGCTGGAGTGAGAGTGAGGGTTGGGGTTGCACTTGAGTGGAACTAAGGGAAATTAATAGCCTAGGCCTGGGGCAGGTAAGGAAACATCCAATGAAAAAGGAAACAGGAGGAGGTTTCGACAACTTACCTGCGAAAAATCACACTTTGATTGTCTCATCACGTGTCTCATTTTCTCCATCGCGTAGGTCAAATGTGACCTACGTGACCCTTCTATTTATAAAGGGGCCGCATATGTGGTCATTAATGGGGATCGTAAAGTCACAAATCGGTCTTAGTCGGGGGTGTATGCAACCTTGCGACCTTGCGACATGGAGACCTGGAGGTCGCTAGGTCACAAGGTCGCATAATTTCAAATACAGAATTTGAATCAAGTTTGAGACCTTGTGACCTTGTGACCTAGAGACCTAGAGGTCGCTAGGTCACAAGGTCGCATGGTCGCAAATGTCTAAAAATTGAAAGGTGTGCAACTTTGAGACTTTGTGACCAACTCAAAAAAATGGAGTTATCAATTAGTTTTCAGAATACCTGCTGGAGTTGGAATTTCCTGAGGTTCATGGTTGAAGTTGAACAGACTTGTATTTATCAAAAGTGATCAAGGCTCTGAAATTTCAAACAGGTGCCAAATTTCGGAGCGTGTTGTAGTGGCTACAAAAAATGGCGATTCACTTGTAGAACCTAGAATCTATGCATGCACTTAATAATGATGTAGGAAGGGGGGCTTAGCAAGTTGTTCCTTCCACTTTGGTGGGTTCCACTAGCCTCATCTCCAGCCTTTTTGCATTGTCTTCACTTACTTGCACTACGCAGAGTGCTATTCACCATGATTTTATTACCAGATACCAGACAGGAGGGGTCAGAGTAACCTCATGGAATTCAAGGGATTCTGTATAGTTATTTGGTCCCCTTGTGTTTCAACACTTCCAGCGAGCTTGATGGGCCCCAACGAAGTCACTACCTAGGAGTCACAAACATTTCTTTGTTGCCAGCGAGCCTGGTCAGTACCCTGGCAGAGTCATCACATTACCTCTCTGCGCAGGAAGCTTTTCTCAATCCTTTACCCTTTATTTCATGTGCTAATAGAAATTATTTGTATGTGCTCAAGGCACTTATTTGTATGTGCTCAATGCACTTATTTTTATGTGGCAAGTACTGCCTAGGTGGATGAGGGATCTCGGATTATGTTACTTGCAAGAGAGGCTTCTCCTGTTCTTTGATTTGGGTACCTTTGGGTTTTCCCAAATACCCTTTTGTCGTCTGAGGGTGGCACTTTTCCCCTTCCATTTAGTGACTTGTTTCACCAAAAAATATTTTTTCTTTAACAACAGTTTTCGAGCTGGTGCGCCGGGTGAGCTACTTGCACTTGGGTCCTGACTTGGTCGCGTTTCCCCATGGGGTGGCTATCACAAACAAACTTGGGCCATTTTATGTTTCAGGACTGATTCTCAATCAAGCAGAGATTCTAGTACAACTTGCCCATTGAGTAACTACTACGTTGATCCTTCAATTTGAGGAATTTGGGGAATGAAATCTGGGGAACTTGCTCAAGGCAAGCCATTTATTAAAACAACACAAAATAAAAGAAAATGAGAGCAGTAAATCAAAGGAAACAAAACTATGGTACAAAGCGTGATGAAAACCCAGGGGTCATCAGGTGAAATAATGCTTGAGGTCATGCCCATTTACTGGGAGGACCTCGATCCTCCCTTCTAAGGTTTGGAGTCTATATGTGTATGGACCGACCTTCTCTTTGATTTGGAACAGGCCTGTCCATAGGGCTTGAAATTTGGAGTGTTTTCCCTTATCTTCATGAGCCTTTTCCCATTTGAGGACGAGGTCGCCAACTTCGAAGACCTTGTTTCCAATAGACTTCTTATCAAACCATCATTTTATTCGGCTCTAGTGGATGGAGAAATTTTCCCGGGCTTTCAGCCTTTCCTACTCCAGTTTCAGCAAGGAGTCTATGTGGGATTTCAATGAAGGGCATGGGGTGCCATGTGTTTCTTGGGATAACTTAAGGCTGAGAGAGAGAGGTTAGGGGGAAGGATTTCTTCTTTCCCGAAGACTAGAAAAAATGGGGAGGTTCCTAGGGAAGGTTTATGTGTGACTCGATCAGGCCAGAGGGTATTATCGAGGGCATTGTGCCAGTTACGGTGTTGGGATAGTAGGGTATTTTTGATGATCCGAATAAGGTTTTTGTTGGTTGACTCGGCTAACCTGTTTCTTTGGGGATAGTAGTTGGTGGAATTTTTGAGTACTGTACCATTTTCCAAAGAAAATTCATATAGTTTAAATGATGAAAAATAAGTAGCATTATTAAAAACAAGGGAGGTTGGAACGTCGAACCTGGTCATGATGTACTGAGTGATGAAAGCTATTACCTCTTGATCGTTGATTTGGCGTAATGGTATTTCTTCAACCCACCTTATGAAATAGCCTGTTGTCATGAGGATATATCGGTGCTGCTTGGAGGAGTGTGGCGATATTTCCCCAATCACGTCCAGTCCCCATTTCTGGATTTCTTCCACTGCGACAGACTATAATGGGGCAGAAGGTCAGGATTCTCTGCTGGCAAATTTCTGACAAGAGGTACACTTCTAAACATAGGCATGTGCATCCTTAAACAGAGTGGTCCAATAAAGACCAGCTCGCATAACCTTGTGGGCTGTGGCATCTCCTACGTAGTGTCCCTTAGCCGGGCCATCATGTAGTTCCTTCAGGACCTGTTGGGCCTCACTGTGCTCTAAGCAGCGCAACAAGACACCGCTGTGATGTTTGCATAATAGTTTGCCTTGTACCATTTGATAGGATGCAGCCTTCAACCTTATTGCTTGTTTTTTTTGGGCTGTTAAGGTGGGGTCCATGAAACCATGACCAAGATACTCTAGGAGATCTATATACCTTGATGGGGAGTTTTATTGAGGTGTGTTGTCAGCTTGGTACATCTCTATTTCATGATCCCAACACTCATCATCATTGCTTCATGGTTCTACAGCTTCAAAAGCCATTTAGAATAACCCTTGTCCCTTGATAGTGTGTGCGAGCTTGAATTCTAATTCATATTCTTGAAGGCATGCCATCCAGTTTCCTCGTCTCTCACCCAACTCTTGCTACACGAATAGTGAGCACACTGCTGGGTGAGGTACAAACACCGTGATGTGGTTCTTCAAGATGTATGGCCTAAAAATTTTAAACGCCTTATATACCACATAGGCTTGCTTTTCAATGTATGGGTAGTTCAAATCAGCACCTTGCAACCCTACACTCATGAAAGATATGGGTTTTTTTTCATTACTGCCATATTTATGGGTGAGGACAGCCGCAAGCGATGAATCTGAGGAAAAAGTATACAAGATAAAGCCTTTGCTCAAATCTGGGCTATGTAGGGCAGGTACTTCCACAATGGCCTTTTGGATGTTGTTGAATGCTTCTTTCTTGGGTGGATTCCATTTAAAATTCACATTATTCTTGATCATACCTTGCAAAGGTTTCACGATTTGTGTGAAGTCTGATATGAATTTTCGGAGGAAGTTAATTTTTCTGAGAAACGAATGCATGGCTTTTTTACTTCTTGGGGGAGAAATTTGGGCAATGGATTTTTCACGGTACAGGTCTTCTACTATGTCATCTCAGGTTATGATGTGGCCCAAAAAATCCTCTTTTGAAACTGAAAAAAAATGCTTTTCTTGGGGTTTAGTGAGATTCTGTATTTTCGGCACCTCTCAAAGATTTGTTTGAGGTGGTGCAAGTGGTCATATATTCGCTTGGAGAACATGTTGACATTGTCAAGGTAGACCACCACACTTTTTCCCATTAGCCCTCAGAAAGCTATATCCATGGCCCTTTGGAAGGTTGCCCCAACATTAATCAGGCCAAAGGGCATGCACCTTAATGCGAATGTACCCCACTTGGTCCTGAACGTCGTCTTCATTCGATTAGGTTTTGCCACCAATACTTGGTTATATCTAGAGAAACCATCCAATAATGAGAACATTTCTGAACCATATAATATTTAAATAATCTGTTCCATGGGGGGCATTGGGTAGTTATCCTTGTGTGACGATCGATTCAAATTTCGGAAGTCCACACATAACAGCATTTCGCCAGAATGCTTGCGGACTAGGACCAAATTTGACAACCACGTTGAATGTCAGAATTTGAAAATGATGCAGGCATCCATGAGTTTCTTAAGTTCCCTTTGGATCATTAGATCTAGAGTTAGGTGCACCTTCATCAGCTTATGTTTGAAAGTTTTGACGCCTTCCTTCATCGGTATCAGATGCTGGATGATTCATGTGTCATAAGTCTATAATTCATTGTACATCCAGGCGAAAACATCTTGATATTTCTCAAATAGTTGAATAAAGGACTGTCTCTCCTGGGGGGTGCATTTGGTACTGAGATTGACAAACTTCGGGTCTACTTCTGTCCCGATGTTCACTTGCTGGTGATATAAGGTGGAAATTTGCACCTTTTTATTGGGAGACCCCTGAAATCGGTTATGTAGGTCTAATAAATTCTCGAGGGATATGACCCCTTTGGGTATAGGATTTCCCTTGTGCTCTTCCCTTTCCTTTTGTAAAGAAAGATCATGATCTTCTTCCTCAATCATTGCATCCTTGAACACATCCATGTTTAGTATGAAATCCAATACTTTCCTATCATCATTAAAAACACGAAAACTAGTTGCATTATCCGGCACTGCAGTTTTATAAACAATTTCAAAAGAAAAATTATCCCTTAATGGGGTAAACCTAGCAGCAACATTTTCTAACATATCGGCTGCCACATTATGCATTCTAAGTACTGAATTAATACCAAAATCATCGAAATCATAAATTAAACGGCATACCTCCTGCTGATATCCTTTCGAATGGGGAGATAGGTAGTGAATAGTGTTGTGTACCTGCCGGGTGATGATTTCTGAGTCGCTGATTACCTTCAAGCAACCGATTTTGAGGTCGATTGATTTTTTGAGGCCCAGGATCAGTGCTTTGTAATCAGTCGTATTATTAGTGCATTGGAATTCTAATAGGCAAGATATTAGGAGCTTTTTCTTTTGGGGATCTATCAAGATACAATCGGCACTGCCCACGTCATGGGTCTTGGAACCGTCGTAGTATAGGGTCCAGATTTTGTTTTCAGTTTTTTCTAAATCACATGTGTGCACATACAGGATACTCAGGGTGGAGACATCGAGTGGACCCCCTGGTGTAGTAGGGTGGAGCGCAACACACGGGAGTATTTCTAACTGGGTATCTGGGGAGACTAGGGACTGGGTGGCTTGGTAGCAGCTGAAAGCGGCCTCTAAGAAGCATATGCCCAGATATTCTTGTGCAAATATGATGGGTTCATTGGTTTCTTCAAGGTAGGTCACCGTATGATTCATGTAAGGTTCTCTCTCGACCCAGATCTGATTATTCCTATCCTTGTATGGGAGCCACAAATGGGACGAGTCGGTGGTGAAGTATCCTTGTAGTTTTCTTCACCAATCCCGGCTTAATAGCAGACTGCAGGCCTCTGGGATATTCATGAAAACTATGTCAATGAATTGATGGACTTGGGAGTCTGAAGAAAGATGTATCAGGACATTATTCAATTCGACCATAGCGGGGACCTAGGACCTATCAAGCTGTATGATCTTGGCATTAGTTTTCTCTGGGTGGATGCTCAATTTCTTACATATAGATAGGGGCATGAAATTGGTAGACGCACCAGAATCGACGAGGCAATTGTGGACATTGAAATTGAAGATCTCAAAAAACAAGAGGAATGGGGGTGTGGACCCTTGTGATTTTGCATTGACGGCATTGACGATGGACTGGAGGTTCACCGAGACTTGGGAGGGTGTGGAGTTTACGGCCTTGGTTGTTGAGGTGGGCCTTCCTGTGGAGGATGGGCTAGCGAATGCTTTGAGAGTCATATCACGTTGGTTGGCTATTCAGGCGAGTGCGTACAGGGTTATGTTGGCACACGTCTTATTCATGTCTTCGATGATGTTATACCTATATTACGAGTGTGAGAGTGTCTCGACAGATGTGCTAGGTGAAATTGACGAAGATATGGCCTTGGGGGTGCCTTGGGCAGTGGTCGGGCTAGAATTTTTAGTGATCGGGGTTGCGGTCTAGTTTTCCCTATTTGGTGGTAGGATTTTCCTCAAGAAGGCTTCCCTCTTTTCCTTGAAAGAGTGATTGGTAACCAGGCCTTTACTCCTCAGGCTATAATTTCAGGGAGGTTTGGATTAGGGGTCATCGGCCAGGTTAATCTCTATCCCAAGAAGAAGCCCTTCTCCACAGATTAATTCGAAGGCAAGGATTGTTGATCCAAAATCTTCATCCGGGAGACAGACTTATTCGTCACTTGAGTCAGATTCCTCTTCCAAATCTCCTGTCGTTTGGTCTTCTTGGAGCTGATTTACCACAAAATTCATGTTATTAATCCATTTAGGACAGGTCCTTTTAGAGTGGGAAGCTTGATGAAAGGAAAAGAAGTTATCTTTTCCAATCTCCTCTACATTGAAGTTCACATTGGGGTTTGGCAAAGGGAGATTAGGCATGATGTTGTTCTTTCTCAAGAAAGGCTTTTTATTTTTTCTACCTGAGGCAGAGTCATTTTTATTTCTCTTCAAATTGGAGACCTCATTCTATAATTGGTTTAGGGATTTCACGATGTTCTCGAAATCAAAAGGATCTTTATCCTTGTCCCCAGATTTATGGGTTGAGGGTTGTGTTCTCTTCCAGGCCGATTTTTGGTCATCCCTGCTATCATGGTCTATGGCCCCTATGGAAATCATGTCTCTTGCAATGACGAGGGAAGTGGTGAAATTTATGCTAAGGTGGATCTAGCCTCGTGTTTCACGAACACAACGATGTCCCGAGGTAGGGCTCTTGTGTAGTAATCTATGGTGATGGAATCATCAAGGGCCTTGTTAGGGGGAAATTTGTTCAATATGGTTGCAAAGAATTGGTTGAAATATTTAACCTTATCCTTCTTCTGGCACTTCAAGGTACTCAACTCTATCAGGAGCATAAAAGGAGTCTTATCCTCTGAAAATGTTTCGAGGAAGGTGTGGCAGAATTTCTTCCAGGTGGAAATGGAAGCGACAGGTAACGAATGATACCAAGTAGCAGCTTTTTTTTCTAGGGTGTGTGGGAAGAGCTGACACGCTACATCATAAAACTGTACACTCATCATTCCCAAGGCCAAGTAGAAGTTACTAATGTGGTCTTCAGCTAGCGTTCGCTTCTCACAGTCGAACTTAGGTAGGTGCTTCTCCAGATGTTGGGGCTTGTCATGTAGAAGACCATGAAGACCGAGAGGAGACTGTGTCATCTAGGCTAGGGGCTGAACCCGCCTGGCCCTAAGATGGGGAGGGATGAAAGCATGGCCAATCTCATTTTTAGACTCGCTTCTCGTGCCAGACCGTAAAGCTTCGCCTTCATATTGAGAGTGCATGTATTGGTTTCGGTTAGCTCTACGATCTTTGATGTTTCTATAATTCCTCAAATTCCTAAAACCACCAAAGTTTCCATTGAAATGGTTTCAGTTTCGGTGGTGATGATGAGTATGGTATGTGTTTCGACTGTGCCCCCGACCTCTTCCGGCCCCTCCTCTAGGTGGGTCATTTTCTTGGGTGTTGTCAGTCAAAGGCTAATCGGGCTGGGGCCGATGTTTGGTTTGCATCCGGTAACCTCAGGGCCACCTCCATTGACCCTTCGGGGGCTGTTAGGAGGTTCAGCTGAGAGTCGGTCGACTACATCTGCATAATCTTCTAGCATTAGACCTATAAGTTGGGAAACGGAGTTGACTAGGACACCGTGGCGAGTATGATGCATTCCGAGAGTTCAGGGATTGGCCAGGGAACTAATGGCAGGGAGGTTTTTTAGACCTCTAATGAGATCGCAGGCGAGTGGGCACAAGGCCCTTATTTGGTCTAACGTGACCTCATATAAAGGTGGGCCTTCCTTGGGGGTATTATCGGGAGGTGGAGGACCGATGTTTTCAAATCTAATTTCTTCTTGAAGAATTTTCACAGGGATATTACTTGCGTGGTGGGAGCCTATCATTTAGGCCCTCCTTCTAGTGCCAAATCTGTTGATAGGGAAAATTTCCTTGCCAACAGTAAGGGGATCTCCCCAGTATAAACTCTGAACTAGACTCTAGATCGTTTGTGATAGGGATCACGTCCGGGGTGTAGGTCCGGCTACCGTTGAATATGCATTTCTCGGATGGAGGTGTATTTCGAGAAAAAGAGGATGCAAAACTACTTGAACGATACAAAACGAATGGTCGACGATTTCTCCTGAAAATTAAAGATTATAAATAGCAAAGCGATATTTAAAGCAGGAATCCAAAGGAATTATTGTTAGAAACACATAATTAGGCTCATGCTCATAAGAGGCTTGTTTGACCAGAAGAGAAACAGTTCACTATGGTCTATGCACCCTTCAATTCCTTAAGCACGTTTCCAAGAGATTAAGGCTATATGAAAAACTAAGTTATTAACATGTCCCTATGCTAAGCATCCACAAATAATTAATACATGCAAAGAGCTTAAACGTATAAATGATGCATGATAAGAAACGTAGATTGATCAATCACAAATGATAACAAGTATGTCAAGACATAATATTCATAATGTTAACACACATGAGTTTCCATCAGATCCAATAGTGGAGTCAAAACATTGGTTTGTATTCAGTCCTGAAATCATGTATTCAATGTTGTACAATTATCTCTCCTCTCTGTGGAGTCCAAAAAAGGTCCTTACATTATCTCCCGAGGGAGTAAATATAAATCCAAAAATTACCTTTGGGTTGCCCTTTCCTTTCAGCTTCCCGGCTGTTGACATGGTCTGCGACCTAGGAGGATTTGCGACTTGCGACCTGTGACTGGGTACCATTTGCGACCTGTGACCTGCCTGTGTCCGCTACCTGTAAAATCATTCCTTTTCAAGGGAGCATCTTTGTGATGGAAAGGTCTGGGATCTCTACCTATTGCTTTTCTCTCAGATAAGTCTTCCAGACCAAGTAATCGGTGGCTACTGGAGTGATTTGAGGCATGTCTTCTCCCAGCCTATGAAAACACTCTAGAGCATCCAAAACTAAAGTAAGCCTCTTCATGGTGATTTGGTTGGATAGAGAGACCAAATTATTGTATATCCGGACCGGTGTGATGATGTATTGGTCGATGTTCTCCTTGGAAGCCGGGAGGTTCTCGGCAGCAGCTGCTTGTCTGATGGGTCCCAAGAATTCTTGGATGTCTTGGGTCACCTCTTCCCTCATCCTCTATGTGGCCAATTTCCCTAAGGAATGGATGTGGTGTACCTCCACCATCGAATCTATGCCACTGATTAGGTGTTCATAGGAAGACATCGCCTTCTCTACATCTTTTATGAGCTTGTTTGTCGAGTGGAGCTTCATTCGTATCTATACCTTATCGTTCTAAGTGCAGGTCCAGTCCTTCCTTTTCAGGGTTTCAGGAGCCTATGGGTACCTTTTTGATCATTCAAGTGTGTTTTCCAAAGCTGTGGAGGCTTCTTTTAGCTATGTAGCTCTTTTCCTAGTTTCTGCCTGGGCCCCTAGAAAAGGAGTCACTATATGTTTTATGGTCAACATCTCCTCATACACCTGCTTCATGGAATTCTTTAAGGTATCCAACTCTCCCTGAATGGTAGTCTGTAGCCCGCTATCTTAAGTGATTGTGAGTTGGAGCCTTTGATTTTCATCTTCCAAGGCTTTCTTTTCTATCTCTGTTTGAGTTGCCCTTTTCTCGGATGACCGGAGTCTGCTATGCAAAAACAAGATATATGTTCTCATTTTGCTGAAATTTTCTTTTGTATCAACTGCAAAGGTGGTTTTTGCCAATGATATCATCATGGGGTTAGTCCTGGTGTCTAGGACTATTTCCTTTTCTGTGGTCACTATGAGGGGCTTCGTTTGATTCAGTGCAAGGCATTTTCACCTTCCCTAGCTGATTTTATGAGTGTACTGGTCATAATATAGTCTTGTTAGATCCAGTACATCATCCTCATGCTCCTATGGGATGCCGAGTTATGAGAGCGGGAGGTGTCCCCATGTCATGGGATTTGTTAGTGTCAGTCTTTGCATACTTCCACCAGGGATCAAAACAAATTTGCATGTGCATCTTAGGTGTATCATACTGAATAAAATTTTCATCATTCCATTAGGTCATGACTTAAAATTGTTCCGCTGGTGGTTGTCCTTGTCAAATAAAATTTTTCTCCCTTAGAAGGTTCGTGTTGCTGACTCATTCCCATGTCCCCTTGTGCATAATAACACTTATGGAAATGATTTTTTCACTTGAAAGTCTTTTAAGTCAAAATCTCATTCAAAATTAGGTAAAAAATCACTCCCATTAGGTAATTAGGGTTTTTCATTTTTCAAGGTGAATACTTCATTTTGATAAGGTCAGCATATATATGAGAGGGATTGAACAAGATAATCATGATGGTTTCATTATACTTTAAAGTTTTTATTTTTAGTTTGAAGACTTTTTGATCAAAATTCCATTTTGATAGAAAAGTCACCTATGCAATTTATTTGAATTTTTTATAAATGTAATTTTCTGTTATTATATGTAATTAATCAAATCCCAAAGCTGTCAAAGCAATCATGTCAAGCCTCAGTGAGCAAATGAAAAATCCAATTCCATGACCTCAGAAACCTACAATGTCAAAAGGTCAAAAGAAGCATCAGTGACAAAGAAAAATACATCAAACATTAGAAAAGGTGGGTATGCCAAGTTAAATCAAAATCCACTTGAATATAAAGCCCATCAAGCATTTCAAACAAGCTATTGTTACCCTTCAAAGCATTAGGAGTATTCAGTAAGGAAAAAAATTTCTAAGTTTTTTGAGTGGAATTGGGCCAAATCCATAGGCACTGCGCATTCAGAAGATTGGCGCTATGCTTTTGAACCGGCGCTACGCACCTGCCCAGTGGCACTGCACCCTTGCCAGGAGATCTTAGTGCAAATTGCAAAGGCACTGTGTGCTCAGAAAGTGGCATTGTGCCTACACAATCAAGTTTGCTGAGGGTTGTACCACTTAAAACCACTTCAAACAAACTTCAAACTTTGCCTAATTCCTCCAAGGATTTCTAAATAGTAAGTACACCCTCATTGCCTTATTTATAATGGTATTTGGTGAATTGATGTTTTGAAGTGAAACCCTAATGAAACCCTAATTTCAATTTATGATCATTGTTTATACACCTTGTCAGTTCATGATTGGAGAAGTTAGGGTGGAGGTCATTCGAGTCTATTATGGTTAATTCAAAGGTACAAAGCCATGCCTGTGGCTATAATTACCCTTTTTAGCATGCACATGTCATGATTAATGCATGAGCTATCATTTAAACCATAAAACCTTACCCAATTAGTCATTTTGTCATAATCCACTTTATCTTTGCACGTAATTGGATTTCTGGAGATTTGCTTCATCAAGACAAGCAGGTTGCTAGCAGATTTGAAATTTGCAGGTGTCATCAAGTAAGGGAGGCTAAGAATATATAAAGCCAACCTTGGCTGCAAGGAAGAAAATAAACAAATGTGGTCATTGCCACAAGTATGAGCCCATGGAAATGAATATTCTCAATGAATACCCAACTGCCATGGATATTTTCAGAAGAAAAGGTTGCTTGAAATTCTGTCAAAGGTTGCAAGGTTGTCATCTACAATTTTCCAAGGATTTTGCTAACAGTTTCACAGTAACAACTTCAAAAGTCGGAATGTTGAACCTTACAGTGACACCAGACAACATTTCATTAGCAACAGGAATCCCTAGAGGAGGGGAACAATGATTTAAAAGCATCAAATTCACAATGCAAGACTACAAAGAGTTCATCAAACCAAAACACAGTGAAATTGACCTGACAAATGCTCTTCCTAAGGGTTTCATGAAGGAAAATTATTCAAAGCTACTGATGATGATCCATAAGTATTTTACCTGTGAAGGACGGTTTCGCATGGTCTACTCCTACCACCTCAGACTTCTACTGCATTTCATGGGTAAGAGGTCACTTGAATTTCCTTTTTATTTATAAATTAGTCTAGGGAAAATTCCAGACAAATTTCAAATCAAGAAATAAGGAAATGAAAATTCTCTTTTTCATCATGGTTTGATTAAGCTATTGGTGTTAGAGAAACTGAAGAGACTAGACAGATATTGAACTTCCTTTCTGTTCATGAGTAGTTATGAAATTGATGTTGTCACTCCTAAGAGAGCCTCCAAACCGTGGAACATTTCATCACCAACTCTATAAGAGGAAGTTGAAGAAGGGAATAAATCAACTCCTCCAGAACCAATGAGCATGAAGGCAAAGCCTTTGCAGAAGATTGAAACCCCTAAAACAACACCTGTAAAAAAAAAGAAAATAGTTAACAAACAAAGCAGCAAGAGAGTTACTAGGAGCCAAACAGTGGCTAAAGGAAACTTAGAGGACACCTTGCATACAATTTACATTGAAGAAACTCCCATTGTCGAAGCTAAAGATGTTGAAGATGGAGGAAGAAAGCTAAAGAAAGGTAAGATAGCTAAAAAATTAGAGTTTGCAGGTGATGATGTCGGTTTCATTTTTCAACCTAGGAAACCAATGACCAGATATGCAAGAAAGGTCATGGAAAGCAAAAAAGGGACTGAGAAGACAAATGAAATGGCTCAGCCATTTCATTTACCTGACTGGAGCTCATTTGTAATTGGATTACAAAAACCAACTACACCACCTCCTAACAGTTCTTATTCTACTACTTCTATCCCTAAAAATACCAGTCGCTGTCATCATGGCAAGAAATGTTCCACCTCCAACATCCATTTTCTTAATTGTTAATACGATCAAATTTTAAAACATGTGTTTGTATTTTTTTAATACATTGGTCATCCAAAAAACCCTTTTAAAACAAACAAAATATTTTATATGCTCTGGCATAATTAATTAATCTATAATTATCTCAAATGAGAACAAGGATCATGCAACATATTTCTAAAGGGCTTCCAAAGGGTACACTTGTGCAGAGAGACACATGCAAGGTTTGTACTTTGGGGAAGTATAAAAAGTACACCTTTCATGAGAAGGAGAACCAATCAGCGACAATCCTTGAGAGAGTTCACTCAGACGTGTGTAGACCATTCTCAACTGCTTCCATGGCAAAGCATAGATATTATGTTATTTTTGTTGATGAATTTTCTAGAAAGTGTTGTATTTTCTTCATGCAGAAGAAAGATCAGATTTTCTCCAAGTTATGTGAGTTCAAAGCACTCGTAGAGAAATATAAAGGGAATAAGGTGAAGGCTCTAAGGAGTGACAATGGTGGTGAGTATATATCTAATGAATTCAAGAAATTATGTGCCAAAGAAGGAATTCAAAGAGAATTGATTGCACCTCATAACCCACAATAGAATGGAGTTGCAAAAAGAAAGAACAAAACAATTGTGGGAGCAACACAAGATATGTTACATGATCAGGGCCTACCGTTGCATCTGTGGGCAGAGGCATGCAACACAATGATATTTGTGTCGAACCGTAGTCCTCATCAGATACTTGGCATGAGTATACCAGAGGAGGATTTTTCAGATAACAAACCAGATGTTTCATATTTTAAAATTTTTGGCTCATATCCCTATTTCCATGTGACAAAATATGCTAGGAAGAATCTGGAACCAAAAACATAGGTTGGGATATTTGTGGGATACACAGATACTCCCCACAACTATCAGGTGTATTTTCTAGCACACAAAATGATATTTTTTATGAGAGATGTGAAATTTGATGAGGAGAAAGCCATGCAATTGTCCTTTGAGAGGAATCTTGACTTGCATGCAGAAGAGGAACTTTTAGTTCCAAAAGATGAACCTCAGGATGTGGAGCATCCATAAGCATAGAAACAGAGAGTGGTATAAACCATGTATGCAGAGAGATCCAACAGAAGTGGTACGAAGCGCACCATAGAGGTTGACAGATTGATGCTAGACGTGACAGGGAATGTAGGTGCACCTACATCACAACATAGGCAGAGAAGGTCCCCACACATGTATACTAGATACATGGCTCTTATGAGCTAATGTATTGTGACAAAACCATCCTCTTTTGAGGAAGCAATGTGGCAACCAATATGGGTTGTTGCCATGGATGAGGAGTATGAATCCATTATCATAAACAGTGCATGGGAATTGGTCCCAAGACCAGTGGGGAAGTCAGTGGTTGGATCTAGGTGGATCTATAAGGTGAAGCAAGCAGCAGATGGGAGTGTGGATAAATACAAGGCTATATTTGTGGCCAGAGGCTTCTCACAGGTAGAGGGGATTGACTATGAGAAGAATTTTGCACCAGTTGCAAGGTACTCATCGATTAGATCCATCCTTGCATTCTCAATGCAGATGGGATGGTATATACATCAAATGGATGTAAAGACAACATTTCTCAATGGATTTATTAAAGAATAAGTGTACATTGAGAATCCAGATTGTTTTGAGACCTTAGACAGGGATTTACATGTGTGTAGACTCAAGAGAGCACTATATGGGCTGAAGCAAGCACCTCATGCTTGGTACACTAGGATCGACAACTATTTCACCGGGTTGGGCTTCACAAAGATTGAAGCGGATGGAAACCTATATCATATTGTTGTTGTTGGTAAGATTTTGCTTATTGTACTTTATGTAGATGTTCTGATACTGATAGGTGATGAAAAGCTCATAACTTCTTTCAAAGAGGATCTTGCAAGAGAATTTGAGATGAAGGACATCGAGCTCTTGCATTATTTCCTTGGCTTGGAAATATGGCAAAGAGATCGGGAGCTATTTGTATCTCAAGGCAAGTATTCCAAGGAGATTTTGAGGAAATTCCACATGGAGGGAAGCAAGCCTGTGGAGACTCCTCTTGTAGGAAATTGGAGGAAGGAGAATGCTACTTCAGGTGAGGTAGTTGATGCTACTGTTTATAGGAAGCTTGTGGGTTCACTTATGTATTTGGTGAACAAACGACCAGGCATATGCTACGCAGTTGACCAACTTAGTCAAGCTATGGTTAAGCCTACCAAGCTCTTTTGGAAGGTGGGGAAGCATGTTTTTAGATATCTCAGTGGCACTACAGAGTATGGATTATGGTACAGACAGATAGAGGGAGTGAAGCTTCAAGGCTTCACCAATGCAGATTGGGTAGGAATTCCATCAGGCAGGAGGAGCACATCAGGGGGCATCTCCAACATAGGATCAACAACAATTTCTTGGTACAACAAGAAATAGAGATTAGCTGCACTCAGTTCAACAAAGGTTGAGTACATGATAGCTATTCAGGCTGCATGTAAGGCCATTTGGATGAGGAAGATACTTTTTGGTTTGTTTGGTCATCATATGGATCTGAGGGTGATACATTGTGATAACCAGAATTGCATAAAACTCTTGGTTAATCTGGTATTCCATGACAGGTCCAAGCATATTGATATCTGGTACCACCATCTCATAGTTTGTGTTCAAAGGCTATAGTACATTCCCACGGAGGATCAGGATCCAGATATCTTGACGAAGGCACTGGCAAAGAACAAATTCAAATACCACAGAGGTTGGATCAGGCTAGCTGATAATCCCTTTCTTATTGAGAGGGTGTGTTGAAATTCAACAAGAAAATGCACCACATACTAGTGTGGAATTCTAGTCACACATTGGTGATGAGTTCGGTTACACATTATTACAAAATGTGGGCATCTAATTTATTTTTCCCTTAAATAAATTGGACAATAAATTGTAATTTCATCTCATAACAACATGTATCAGTTAACTAAGTCATGAAAACTGAGTTAGCTCAAGAATTCCAAGTTGAGGTTCTAATATGAGGCATGTAGAGTGATTCTAATATTTTGGGGGTCTAGTTGCAGTTGTAGCACTAATATGGTGTGAGTGTAATTAGTTAACTCAAATTGATTGAGTTAAAATCAGTTTAAATAGTTATAACTGAGTGATGAGCTAGTGAGAGGTCCAATGAATTAAATTAGGCTTGATTCACAAGTAGTGATCAATTAGATAACTGACGATTCACTATTATTAGCTGCATGCATGTCAGTTCTAATGAAGACCCAATTGAGACATAGGTTAAAGGGAAGATAACTATCAGTTGTATTATTAGAAAATTTCCTGTGTGCAATTATAAAGTCATAGGAAGGCCATGATGGATTGCGCAATCAAGGAAGGTTGAATTTCCTATTTAACATGGATTTATATCTCTATTAATTGCGTGAGAAAGTGAGGTTGGAGGAAATAAAGGAATTGGCTAAGTGTTTGTCCAATTTTTCCTAGATCAGTGTGAGACGATTGGTAGAGTGTAGGAGATTCTTGCGAGCAAGAATGCATTGTATTGTTTCATGATTACTTGACTTTATACAATATTTTGAACAATTAATTTCCCTAGGAATATCTTGTGTTGTGCGATTGATTTACTTCTTTCTCTTACTTGCATGTGATTGAGCGATCGTGTTTTATATTCTGCAAATATTGTAGAAGGATTCAGTATATTGTTTTAGTACATCACAATATCAGATTGAATCCATTGCAAAATTCAACATAGAAGAGCCCAAGACCTCTCAAAGGTATTTCTTGCACCAAGATGAATGCCCAATATTTCCTTGATTGCATAAACATAGTGACTTTGGAAACATAGTTTTGGGAGAAGAATTGATGGGTGGAAAGAGAATATGGAGAATTCCAAGTGGATATTAAAGAGCTTCTATCCCCTTTAGATCAACACAACCCTGCAACTAGCCACATGCATGCATCAATTTATCATTTACAAAGTGATATAAACTATGCCGGAAAATATGAGTTGAATTTTAATAACAACTATTCTATGCCACAACACTATTTTGATCAATGAAATAACTCCTAAGTTTCAAAAAGTAAATATGAAGAAGGACATCTAACATATACCTATTTCTAATCAATCATAAACAAAATGTTTTTGGACTGATATTGTAAACCTTTCCAACCATTCTCCCACAATATAGGTGATAGGGAAGCTTGCAATCACATGTTTTTATAGCTTAACATATACTTCAATAAAAGAAAGACATTAAATTTTTTAAACTAAGAACAAAAAAAAAATGTAGAAGAGGGAATAAAGCCTCTTTTTTGGGCCCAAACCAAATGGTATTAGCCCTCTAAAACTAGTTGAGATGTAGCTTAATAACAAAATTCTCATGATCATAAAATATTAGTCTCATACATCTCATGAAAGTTAACAATGACAATGTCAAACCATGGGCTCAATAGTTACTCCTACCTGAATCAAAACTTCCAATTCTAATGAGCCTTTCAACTCATTTATTTATACAAAAGGGTAGATGATAGCAACTCCCTTGAAAATAGGAGTGATTCACTCCTTTATCTAGAAAATTGTGGATATGGTCCTTCTTGAGCTTCACTTGCACTTGGAGTTACTTGGATGTCAATGAGTTCAAACTTGTAAGCGAGGATGCTATGATCTCAATCCAAGTTAGGGAGTTAAGGAGGTGGAAAATTCCCCTTAGATTATCTATTGGTTGTCTCCATCAAGCCCCTATATAGTAAATGCCTAAAAAATGCTTCTTTTTCCTACAATTAAACCACATTAGGCCACATACTATGGAAAATACCTTTTACTCTTCTTACTAAGCATATTATAACCAAAAATGTGAATTAATGTGAGAAAAGGATAGTTTTAAGGCTGGAGGATAGCATAAAGATCTTCAATTGATGTGACTTTTCATTACCCCCTTGATGAAGGTGTTTCTCATGCTCTGAGAAACTTAGTCATCCATGTGAAGCTCATTCATGGCCCTAGTGGCCTCTCTAACATCCCAAGGCACCTCAAATGGTGTGCCTTCTAGTGGATAAAAACCTGCATTTGTCTCTATCTCTGTGCGTACCTTTTTCTCCTCTGCTTGGTTTCTTCCTTATTCTAAGGCTAACAACAAGAGTGGACTATGTTTGAGTGATATCCATTTGATATTAATTCTCTACATGAATCTCTTTTACAATGGTGTTCTCTACAAGGCATTCCTTATCCTTTCAAGAAAGTGATATTCTCTGACTCGTAGAATGTCGAAAAATGTTACACAACATTTTGTCACTGTCCCTGCAATCCCCATCTCACCCATTGGAGGGTCATTTCTGTGATCAATAAGCAGTGTCATGCCTTGCAAAGACTATCATTGTATCCATTTACATGAGATTAATATTCCTTCTGTTGACAATTCCCTGAGCAGAGACTCAAAAACCCTTGTTTTTGCCTTGGCACGGGTAGTTAGTTATGCCCTTGCACCGAAGAGGAAGATTATCACTAGGCCCCACGCCAGCTAGTGCTCTGTACCAGTTTTCCACCCGCGCTAAGCTATTTATGGAATGTTTTTTTAAAATAGAGGTGGAAATTCCACTCCAACCACCTCGAGGATGAGTCATTGGGAGTGGTTGAACTGATAAACCACAGACTACCTCCTTTATGTTTATTGTTTCCACCTCTTATGGGAAATCCATAAAGGATAGGTCTCCCTCCCACCTTTGTAGGGATCCTAACCTCCTCCTTTTCCTCTATAAAAGAATTTATCTCTCTTAGAACAAGCTAGCTAAACTTGGAGAATTAAACATATTATAGCTGAATTACTAGAGAAAATAAAATAAGAAGGAATTACGTTGAGGAAGCTTGAGTCCATGAATTATGAGAGAGCTTGAGTCCATGCCTTCATCCCATCTGAATTCCCTGACGAGCATCTGAGATGGGCTTTGGCTGAACCCCACTGAAGGAGACTGCGACGTCAAAGCGTTGGTTGTAACTCTTCTTTCTATTCATTTATATACATTGTTGACACCTAATCCTATGGGATGGGTGTGGATATGTATTTTTGTATAATAAATAATAGTAGGAAATAAGGAAGGCCAAGAGTCATTGGGAGATGAATCCCAATAGCCTCACCTCCATGTATAAATTTATATGCATTCTTCAGCTAATACACATTCTGATTTTGAGGAGTTACCTCCTGGTTTGACATGGTATCAGAGCCAGCTCCACTATTGGCATTTCTGCATGTGGTGTAACTCCCTCTCCTTTGCTCAATCAATTTTTATTAATAGTTTTTGTTGCTCCTTAATTGCTAGATTGTTATTCTGCATTTTCTCTTAAAATTATCCCACAATCGACATTTCTTTGACTCCTGCGGCTCCTGAAAGATGCCACCCAGTGCGAGACCACGGGGGTCTGCAAATTGCAGCCCCTGCCACTCTGCAATCCTACAGTCCTGCACACTGCCATTTCAGTTTTTTTGTAACGGCCTTTTGGCCTCCTCCATTCTCCATCGAATCACCCATTTCCCCTACCTACCTGCTATCTCCCTAAACAACTCTCTCCCTATGTTCCTCACACTTCCCTCACTCCATTCCCTCAGCTCTCTCCCTACGTTCCACATTCATCCCTCACCTCTCAACATACAGCGCCCTGCCCTCATCTCTCGGCGCACACCCCGCGGCTTCCTCACCATACGCACTCCCCTATCGAGCTATAGCAGGTGACCCCCTCTCCATACTCGTCTCCCACATCGACTTCCCCTCCGCTGCACATGCAACACCGCCCTCCATTCCCTTCTGCAACGTTTACATACAACGTTGTCTGCGTTTTAACAATACCTCTCCATCGTTTATGTACAACGCTGTCTGCATTTCATTCCATACCATATAATACATACCCCATATCATATATTCAGTGTTCAATACCACTCATATCTACGGTACTCAGTGTTCAATACTACTCATATCCTTTATACCGCTCATATTTACTTATGGTAATACCGCCCTTACATTGTGTAATGCTGTCATATATACATTGCGTCCATTAATACGCTGTCATTCCATTTTAAACGCTGTCTGCTCCATTTGTAATACCGATCCATCGTTTATAACATTCATTCCATATATAACACATATACACTGTCATTCCATTTTAAACGCTCCACTCCATTTGTAATACCGCTCCATTTGTTATAATATTCATTACACCCTTTTTTTACGCCCCCCTTCATTCATATTCCAACTCCACCTGCGTTTAATACCGCCCACTCCATTTTCAATTTCACTCATTCATAATACCACCCTCCCATACCACTTCCCATTTTCACAATATCGCCCTCCCATAAACATTTCATATCGCCCTACCATTTCATAAAATTGCTTCCCATACAATTTTTTTTTCTCCAAACAAAACAAAAAATACACATATTTTTTGGTGCAGAATTCAGATTTAGCAAGAGCTTTTGTGTCTTTTTAAAGTCATTCTTTTAGCAAAAAGTGTTTCTGTCCTTTTAATTTTAGTATATTTTCCAGCAAAGAGTATTTTTTTTTTCTCTCCTTCAAAAGAGATTCTCCAGCAAAGTTTGTTTCTCTCCTCCTTCAAAAGAAGATGACAGTCCCTTCATCTTCTAAAGAGGCTGCCTACTTGGCACAGAGAGAAAAGATACATGCTTCAGGTCCATCCAGAGGAAGAGAAGGCAGAAGACGAAGAAGAAACTTCAGAGAAAAGGGGGGCAGACAATCTAAAGCTCAGCAACAAGAGTTTTTTCAGTATATTTTCCAGCAAAGAGTATTTTTGTTTTCTCTCCTTCAAAAGAGATTCTCCAGCAAAGTTTTTTTTCTCCTCCTTCAAAAGAAGATGACAGTCCCTTCATCTTCTAAAGAGGCTGCCTACTTGGCACAGAGAGAAAAGAGACATGCTTCAGGTCCATCCAGAGGAAGAGAAGGCAGAAGACGAAGAAGAAACTTCAGAGAAAAGGGGGGCAGACAATCTAAAGCTCAGCAGCAAACAAATCAAGACAGAGGTAAAACTAATGACAAAGACAAAGGTAAACCAGTTCAATCAGCTCATTCTGTTCTAGCACATTGTAACAATGGAGTAACTGAAAACCTATTTGATGTTTCATTACTTCATGGAGAGATGATTGGTTGCTAGATTCAGGAGCAACATGTCACATGACATTTAGAAAATATTTTTTTGAAGAATTCACTGACAAAGTTGATGGAGCAATATATTTCGCAGATAAATCCAAACTCAAGCCATCAGGGCTTGGCACAGTCAGGCTTAAACTGCCTGGTCTTCCTGATCATATCCTACATGAGGTTCTATACCTCCCTGAGTTGAAGAGAAACTTGTTGTCCCTGGTCGAAATCCGGCAACAAGGACACTCAATTCACTTGTTTGATGGCAAGGCAGAGGTCAGAAAAGCATCAGATCACTCACTTGTCATGGAGGGAATAGAAGAAGGGAGACTCTTGAAGCTGAAAGGTTCATCTTCTCATGCTCAAAACTTTGCATTCAGTTCACATCATGATGAAGGTACATTTCCATCAAGTCTTTTATGGCATGCTAGATTTGGACACTTAAACTATGATAGCCTTCATTTGTTGAAGAAAAATGGTGTTGATGGACTGCCTACAATTCCTAGAAAACCTAAGGAATGTGATGCTTGTATTCTAGGAAAGCATAGCAAACATCCATTTCATGATTCACACTCCAGAGCACATAGAAAACTTGAACTTGTTCATTCATATTTATGTGGCCCTATGCCTATTGCTTCTGCAAATGGAAACAAATACATGATGACATTTATTGATGACTACACCAGAATGTGTTGGATTTACTTACTGAAGAATAAGTCCGATGCTTTTCAAACTTTCAAGAATTTTCATGCATGGATTGAAAATGATGCACAAACACATATTGGCTCTCTACGTACTGATAATGGAAAAGAATACACTTCAAACGAATTTGAAAATTATCTTCGTCAACATGGAATCAAACATCAAACACCTGTGCCATATAATCCACAACAGAACAGTGTAGCTGAAAGAATGAACATAACTATTTTAAATATGGTCCGCTCCATGTTATTTTTCAAGAATGTAAAATTGATGTTTTGGGCTGATGCAGTTCTATGTGCTGTTTACATAAAGAATATGTGTCTTTCAAGTTCAATTAGGAACAAAACTCCTTTTGAAATGTGGCATGGCCACATTCCTTCGGTAAAGCATTTCAGGGTCTTTGGGTCCACCTGTTATGCCTTGATACCCAAGGGTCAAAGGAACAAACTTGGTGCTAGAAGCAGAAAATGTGTCTTCTTGGGGTACTCCAATACCTCCAAAGGATATCGTCTCTATGATGAAGCAAATAAGAAATTTGTAATAGCAAGAGATGTCATATTTCTTGAATCTTCCAAGAGTGGCAAGGTTGTTGAGCGGCAACTTGATCGCCTGGATAGATTCACACATGCAAAGTCTTTCCAAGAATTTGATAATGTGATTCCACATCTTGAAGGGGGGATTCTGATATTGAATCAAACTGTGGAATCATGTCCTGAAGCACTCTCTCCCCCACATGAAGAAACAACCACGGATGACACATTGAATGATGTGATTGACAGAATTGGGAGATTGAATCTTGAATCAATCCCAACTCAGTCAAATGAGCAGCCTGGGCCATCTCAGAAAGGTCCTCCCAAATGGCTGACAAAGACACTAGAGAATGTTCATCCCGATGAGGTTGGAAAAACAGGAACAAGAAGTTCCACTAAACAAAACGAAGGTGACGTAGATAATTCTGATTCTCCTGTTGATATGGATATTGCTTATAATTGTGAATTGAGTTTGTCTACAGATCATGAACCAACTTCCTTCAAAGAAGCCGCTTCTCATGATGAATGGAAAGAAGCGATGCAGAAGGAGTATGATGCCTTGATAAAGAATGGCACTTGGAAGCTGGTTGATCCGCCTTTGGGAACAAAATACAAGAACAAATACAAAGCAGATGGCTCACTTGACAAGCACAAGGCCAGGCTTGTGGCAAAAGGTTTTGCACAAAAGAAGGAGTCGATTATGAAGAAACTTTTGCTCCCACAGAAAAATGGACCACCATCCGGACTCTCTTTTCCTTAGCAGCTCATAATGGATGGAAAGTCCATCAGATGGATGTAAAAACAACCTTCTTGAATGGAGATCTAAAGGAGAAAGTTTATATGTCCCAGCCAGAAGGATTTGTGATAAAGGGTCAAGAAAACAAAGTTTGCAAACTTGTAAAATCCTTGTATGGCCTCAAGCAAGCACCACGAGCCTGGTATGAGAAATTGACCGAGCATCTTCTGAAACTTGATTTCAAACAATTTGATCTTGATGATGCAACTTTGTTTGTTAAGAAAGTTGGAAAAACAGTTGTATATCTTGTGGTATATGTAGATGATCTTTTGATAACAGGAAACAATGAAAGCTATATTGCATCCATGAAGAAAGAGTTGAAGAAAGGTTTTGAAATGACTGATTTGGGTCATATTCATTACTATTTGGGTATTGAAGTAATTCAACATCCTAAATTCATATTTATTTCTCAAAAGAAGTACATTGGAGATCTCTTGAACAAATTTGGCATGGATGACTGTAATCCCTTAACCACTCCAATGGAACAAAACTTTAAGCTCACATCTATTGAAGGGAAGGAATTTGAGGATGCAACTAGGAATAGACAGCTTGTAGGAAGTCTTATCTACCTGACCACCACCAGACCTGAAATTTCATTTGCTGTTGGAATCCTCTCAAGGTTCATGCAAAAACCTTGTGAAGGACATTGGTCTGCTGCGAAAAGAGTGTTAAGGTACTTGAAGGGGACTCAAGACTTTGGACTCAAATATACATAGGTAGGCGACTTCAGCTTGATCAGATACTCTGATTCAGACTTTGATGGCGACAAAGAAACATGGGTGTCTACTACAGGTTACACCATGAGTCTTGGATCAGGAGCTGTCTCATGGAGATCACACAAACAGTCAGTTCTAGCAGATTCCATGACCGAGGCAGAATATGTGGCAGCAGCTGAAGCAACAAAGGAAATTGTGTGGCTTCGGAAAATCCTGGAAGATTTGCAGATGAAACAAATGTACTCCACACCACTCATGATCGACAACACTTCTGCAATAAAGTTGGCCAAGAACCCAAAGTTCCATGATCGAACAAAGCACATCAATACAAAGTACCATCTAATTCGACATCATGTTCGGGCCAAAACCATCCATCTACATCATTGTTCCACAAATGAGAAAACTGCTGATATCTTCACCAAAGCACTTGGAAGAGAAAAGTTTGAAAAGTTCAGATCGATGCTTGGGCTCACCAACATCCCTTCGGATTAAAGGGGGGAATGTTGACACCTAATCCTATGGGATGGGTGTGGATATGTATTTTTGTATAATAAATAATAGTAGGAAATAAGGAAGGCCAAGAGTCATTGGGAGAGGAATCCCAATTGCCTCACCTCCATGTATAAATGCATGTAGATTATTCAGCTAATAACACATTCTGATTTGAGGAGTTACCTCCTGGTTTGACATACGTGGCTACTGTTTGGTTCCACTTTTGTGTTATGACATTTTTTTAATGCAATTTGTTTAGCCCTCTTTGACTAGCTAATAGTTATGAATGAAATGTTATTATGTCGTATGATGTTGTTGTTTTTGATTCTATGTGTAGGCATCCGAGCATGACTGCGAAAGGATTGTGACTTGCCGAGACAAGAGCGAGAGGCCACCACCACTACAGAAACAACGACAATGTTGGATTCCAGGTACGTCGATATACCGTGTCCTTTGTTCATTCAATAATTAGGAAGCAACACTTTAGCATGTCCCTTTTTTTCTAGACCCACTCTAGGGCTAGAGGGATCATCTCTATCCGCAGAGAGGATTTACCTGCTTAACAAATTGGCGACTCCACTGGGGATTGGTGCGAGTTTGTCGTTTCATCTTGTTGGGTTAGTTTCAATTATTAATTTGGTTATCTGTCTTTTTTTGGTTTGCTTGCTTTGTTTCCATCCTCTGTTCAGCTCCAGAGTGTCAAGATTGACCTCTGCTTATTAGGTTTTGTTTTTCCTCTTTTTCCCATAGTTATCTGGCTTGGCGTGGTTTTCCTCTAAACAGTCACACCAATTGGCGCAGGTTGCTCTTTTTGCAGTCGTGCCAACCCCTGTATGGCATGGATTACAGCCTTACAGTCGCGCCAACCACTATAGGATTTGGTTTGACCTCCTTAATGAGTCTTCTGGTCAATTGTGCTTGCTTCTGGGTTATTTTTCATGTGTAATTATGCCTTTGGGACTATTTTGACTATCGTCGACTTGTTTTATTCAGTCATTTGTCCATCTTCTTATCAGTGTGAATTGAAGCCTTAGGGTTTTTAAGGGTTTGGTACACTAAGCCTTCTATTCAGAAACCAAGTCGTTTTGATTATTGTCAGTCTCCTTCTTCGGTTGATTACACTAAGTTTTCTTGATTCCTTTGAGTGATTTCTTTGGTTGAATGATCATTTTGTTTTTTGATTGATTCTTTGCCTTATTTCTCCAAGCATAGATTACATTGCTTGTTTTGGATCATTTTGAAAAATTTCTCTTGGTTTGAAAGATTGTGACATTAGATTGAGTGCTTTCTTCTGTTTGTTTTGCATTTTATTGAGTCATTCAATTTCAATTCCTATGCAACACTTAAGCTAGTGTTTTTTTTCTTTTTCCATGTAATCAGTGCATCATGTGCTTCTTTTCATTGAAAAAAAAAAAACATATTTTGCATTCTTTCTTTGCATTGAAAGTGAAATACTCTTTTGCATAGCTAGCATCTGATTATCTAGGAAAGAGTTTCATTTTTGTTAGATTCTGTTAGATGCATTAGTGGATTTCTTAGCATAGTGTCATTGTTTTTTTTTGTTTGAAAGATCTCTATCCTTCTCATAACTAGCATTCATTGAATCAGAAATGATGTTCATTTGCATATAGCTTGCATTTAGGAATTTTGAGAGCCAAATTCGATAGGGCCTTAAACTCGAAACATAATCCAAGATCAACTTTAAAATTTATTTAATTAACCTAAGGAAGCATTGAAACCTAACGAAACATTTTTAGTGGTCTAGGCTAGAGATGTGTTCCAACGTCTTAAAACCTAGTAGCTTTCATTCGCCATCTGGCTTTAAACAACGCTAGTACGGACTTGTGCTCCCCATACCATCAAGTATATAAAGGGAGACCCCTCTAGGCTGCAATATTTTTATCCATAGGAAGCCAAGTCTGTCACCTTGTAACCATGATACACCGAACACAGCACTCGGGGAGACTACCTGCATGTACGTTAAGTACTTGGTCATTTCTATTTCATCTGATCACTAAGGTGTATATGGCAGTTCATGGAAACCTAGTATACCCTCTTGCTTAGAATTCCAGCATAGTCATTTTGATCCTTTCATGACTCTTTAAAAAGAGAAGAGATCATCGAGCACTTGCCCTTTCACGCTCATTTAAAATGGAAAGCGACTAGAGTCATTTTTGGCCTGTTTCTCGACTCTTTAAAAATGAAACAAAAAAATATGGTTTCAGTGTCATAAAATTAATCACCTACGATCAAACGCCCATTAAAGTTTTATTACTTGGCCTGTTTTTTTTCCTTGGTTTTGATCTTGGAGTCCTCGATTGGTTCTCTTTTTTCCTTTCTGTTTTGATATACAGCCATGGCAGTGGAACTACCAGTTTCGTCGTCCTCACTGCCTCCTAGTGGTAGTTCTTTCCTGGATGTTTTTTTTGAAACCCCTCAATCCACTAGGTTTGCCAAGATCTCACAACCTATCCTCCCGTATGTCCTGCCTCTTACTACTCGATCTCCTCCTGAAGAGCCAGTTGAGTTCAATTGGCCACCTTCTGGTGCTTGGTCTGATTTTGGAGAAGAAGGAGATTTTCCTCCTCTTATGTCATGCTTGCCACTTTTTGCTGCTGTTGTGCCTCCTAGTCCCCGTAGTCTTTTCAAATATCTTACAGCGGAGTCAGACATGGACTCGTCTAGTCCTATTGGTAGTGAAGGAATTCTTGTTCCTACAGAGAATATTAGCTTTTTCCGAAATATGTCCCTCATGTTTCTACTTAGTCTTCTCCACCATCGGTGTCACTTCCACTTGAATATCGATCCTTGAGTCAGATTATGTCTGGTGTTGCCTCCATTGCACAATATAGTACAGTAAATCCTCCTCAGAGTTCGGTATTACCTTTGTTAGGACTATTGCCTTCGACACTTGGTTCGTTCATTACTGTTACATTTGTTCCAATCTAACTGACGATCTGTGTGGCTTCATCCACACTAGTTCTTACCCATCAGTTTTCAGGATCTTTTCACACTCACAGGTCTATTTTTCTCAATCCTACATGGCTTGTTAATCCCAGCTCAGGTAGATCACAAACCCGTGCCATGGAAACCCCGTCTACCTCTACTACTCCTATGGTTTCTACCTATGTGTTTGACGAGTAGACATTGGATATTCACTGATGTTATGCTCCCTCGACGGAGGCCACACCTGCTTCTAGTGCAGTTTCCACTACTCCTGTGATTCCTGGCAGTCTTACTTTTGAAGAATATATGTTGGTTGTTCATCAGTAGAATTCTCAGGGTTCTCAGCCGTTCCAAGCTCCAGAAAATATTCGATTCCATCACTATGATGCGGTTGGTAATCCTGTATATGTGTATCCACACCATCATGATGAGCATGGTGTTAGCCATCTATAATTTTTGTTATATCTCATGATGGCTAAAACAGGTCTATTAGTCTTCAAGAAACAAATTTGAAGCAAATATGTGAGTTCTTGATGTCTGCTGTGTTCAATATTCTTCATAAGACCCATCTCACTGATTCTCCACTTGAAAAACCTTCAAAATAGCCTGTTGCTTCAAAAAAGAAACTGTTTACAAGGCCTCAATATCCACCATTTCATACCTCTAAAAACTCTTCATTTCACTCATTATCACTCATTTCAAATAACCTTTCTCCTCTCCTAAAATTCCCTTTTTCCCTTTATTATTCCTTCACTTCCTCAAAATCCCTTTTGAACCTTATAAATCCCCTTTATTTGGTTTAAAAATCACCTTTTCTAACCTATTGGAACTCCTAAAAAAAGATTGAAAAACCCCATTTCGGCCTATTTTTCGACCTTTTAACTTTGGGCCTTAAGCGCTTTTTTCTTGAGCCCCTAGCCCCTTTTTTTCACCATAAAACCGAGGCCCGAGACCATCGGCTAAAGGTCTTAAGCCCCCATCACCATCGCACTTCGGCGATTCCAAATTCTTCGTTCCCATCCCTTTTATCTGTCGATATGTGAAACGCCAATGTGCTTTCCTGATTTAAATCCCCACTGTTGATCTCGTTTCCGATCTGACGGTCCTTGCTCCATCAGCGATCCTCGTTTCTTCGTTCCCAAACATTATTCCGCCGATGGAATTCCCCGCCGATAAGATCCTGACTGTTGATCGCTCTTAGATCGGACGGTCTGCAATCCTTCCCATTGGAAATCGGCCATCGCACTTCGACGATTCCCATTTCCACTTCCCTTTTTTCCCCCGTCGATGGAATCTTGGCCATCGATCCTCGCCATCCAACGACTCCCATTCAACCTTACCTCAGCCCCTTCCCTTTATAATTTCTCACCCCGACTATGTTTCTCCTTGACGTATCTCTTCCGTTTATCCTCAAGATCTAATGGCCCTCGCTTCATCTCAATTTCTCCATCCCCTTGACCCATCATCCACCATCTTTAATCTCCGATCCTCTGATTTAATCCCAACCGTCAATTTGCTCCCATATCCGACGGCTCCCGCTGTTGCCTCCTTTACCCCACACATTTTTGTTCCCTCGATATGCGAGGTCTCGATTCAATCTGGACAATCCATTTAACCCAAATCTATGATGCAGGGTCACTGTGGGGGCATCCGACCTATTAGCCACCCATAATATTTTGTTATACCAAAAGGTGGCTAAAACTTTTGGGAGCCTCCAAGGAACAAGTTTATCTAAAAATTGTTGGCTCTTGAAGTCTCTATAAGGCCTCCTACCTTTTTCCCTCTGTCCATATCCCATACTGCTGTTTCATACTTCAAAAGCCTCCAAAATCCTATTAAAATCCACAGTTGGATACTTCTGCAAAGGACCCTTTTCCCTTTTTCTTCTTTCCACCACTAACCTAATTTTTTATTCTCTGTTTCCCATGAAAACCCCACAATTTCATGTTTCTCCCTTTTCATTTCATTAAAATCCATTTTATAAGGTTAAAACCCACTATTTTGACCTTACCGAAAGCCTTTATCCCCTTTGAAAACCATTAAAAAACCATAGAAACACACATTTTCTATGCGTTGGTCTTAAGCCCCTCAGGCTAAGCCCCCTACCTCTTTTCCTCCATGCACCCGAGCGCCGGAACCAAATGCTGTAACCATTGGGCGCTTATCCATTTTTCTCCGCCCGAAGCACCAAATAACCTTTGAAAATCATGAAAATTGGGTTTTAATTAAATTTCAAAGTTTTATGCCCGCGAAAATTATGAAATAGTCTTGACCGTCGATCTGCTCTACAGATCGGACGGCGCGGCACACGACTTATCGTGTGGACCCCCCAGCGATACGTCACTTCTCAAATCCGCCTGGTTTTTCCGCACCGCCTTCGGGCAAAAGGTGGTTTTAACCCGACAGCTAGCGATTCCATACGCTGGCTGCCACACGTCCTCCGCCCTGTTTCAAAACCGCCGCATAAATTCAGTCCCCCGCGCGTTATCCGTCAGACCATAACCGCCCAGCGGAATCGATGATAGTCGTCCGATCTGGACCCGCTGATCCAACGGTTGATGATCGCCCAAGATGCCCGACCTTTAACCAAAGCGCCCGCTCGGTAACCAAGCTGTCACGCGGTGGGAAGTAAATCTCTGCCTCCATCTCTGCAGATCGACGGTCTGCATTCAATTGCCCGATTCTATTGCCCAGTCAACCTTCTCCGCCGCTGACTTTTCCAATTGCTCCCGACCATCGATCATAGCGCGATTGACGACTCAGATTACCCCGCTCCTCCGCACGCTCTCCGATGCATATCTACCCATATAAATGCAGGATTTCCTCATTTTGTTTGTTTTGTGCAGGTTTAAGGTTTTTCCGATTTTTAATGGAGAAATTTCATGGGACGAGGATGACGATCCTCTGCCTTTCGAATGCCTCAGAGAAATTATCCACAGGGTGCAAAACTTTGTGTCAACGAGGTTTCATGAGCCTCCGCTGCCATGTGCCCCTGTCGAACCTGGAAAACAGCAAAGAAATCGCAGAGAAAGAGTATCAGATTGCAGAAGGCCAAACTAACCAGAAGCCGAGGATTAATGGACAAATGAGTGGGGATTACGGCTAAGACAGTTATCAAAAGCCTAATCCCCAACTCAAACACAGTTTAAAAGAGAAAACCTAAAAGCATTTATCAGACATATTGCCTCCACTGCCATATCTGAGGCAAATTGATTCCTCAACCACCACAGTGCCACCTATTGTCTCAAAACACTCAATCAGAGGCCGAATTTATTGAACAAGATCAGATTTTTTCCTCGAAATAGCCAAAGAAGTTACTTCTGCCTCAGATTTAATGACAAAATGTTCGCAGAGTAGCCCTAATAGTACACAGAGCCTCAAATATCAAACAAAGCTCCCACCGAGCTAAATTCATGAGTGTAAATCATTTAATACAATGGAACACCTGTATAGTTCTTCGTTGAGCCCCTCGAAGGCTAAGAAGACATTAATATCGATATTAATTGGTTTTGAGATCTTTTCATCAGATCTCACCCCCTCATCTTTCTATAAATACTTCAGTAGAAGATGAGTGAGGGGTTGGTTGTTAATGTAATTGCTGAAGCATTCTATGTAGCTGAGCTGAAGACTCTTGATTGTAAATAGTGTTTTCACTGGCTCTTGGAGCTCTGCTTGTAGCAAATAAGTTAGGTTGTGAAGGAAAGATGAATTAAACACTGGAATTGAAGATTGTAACTGGTTTGGAGCATCAATACAAGCTGATTTATGGGATCCTGGTCTATGCTGACGGTGATGTTCTTCTTATTGTAACTTGTGATTTTGTTTTTGTTTTCATTATGTTTCGTTTTCTTCTGTAAAGAATAGTTTAAACAGTGTTAGGACCTACTGCATATCAATAACTTTCTCTGGCTGAGAAATCTTTATTTTAATGTTTTCCTTCAATTGTGTTATTTGGAGATGATTTAATTCAGATTCAAGCATAGGAATGCTGGTGTTACCTCGTCCTATCATCTTAGTTGAATGTTATTTCTGAATGTTACTTTCAGTATATGTTGTGTGAATATGACTGAGGAAGATATGGTAAGCCCTGGTCCCAGTCTTGTTTGCATAACAGTTTGATTGTTTCCCTTAGAATGTGTCAAAAGCTGGATAGTTTCAAAGTACTTACCAGATCTTAGGCCATCCTGTGTTATCTCTGTGATTGTCTTGGAGTAAACTAAGTAAAGAAGAGCTAGGAGAGGATTTGTGGTGAGCCCGACCCTCTAGATTCTACTCCAAAAGTTTCCTTCAAGTTTCCATTTGTTTTTTATATGTTTTCTATTGGAAGTGTATCAAAGGCTGGTTAGTTTCAAAGTACTTACCAGATCCTAGTTTGCTTCTATGTTTTTCTTAAGTGCCTGGTCAAAGGCTGGCTAGTTTCAAAGTACGTACCAGATCCTGGGCTGCTCTTTGTTCTTCATTTGTTCTTTCCCCTTCTTATTGCATCACTCCATTCCATAAATCAAACCTTAAAGAGATCCTTAGGCATAGATGACTTGCCCCATAGACCACTCTTGAACCTGATTTTCTTCAATTAAATCCTCTTATGACTCCATAGCCCAATGGATTGAAAGCTGCCACCATCTTTCATCTTGATCGAAGCTTACTCTTGTTACTTGCAACTTCTCACCTTTGAGCCTATTTTCATATAGATCTTTCCGCCTCTAACAGCAATCATGTTCAATCATCCAAACACAAAACCAAACCCTTGAAACTCATAACTAGCCTAATATCATTACCTTAAGCTTTCAAAGACAGAGTATCCCTAGCACACATTGGAAGATCCTCTCAGATTCAAGAAGACATAGATCCTAGAATCCCAAAGTTGGTTGAAGCGATATTTGTCTCTGTAATTGGACTACATCAATATTGCTAATAAATTACGAGACCTATCGTGACTCCCAAGGGCCTGTATTTAATATGGAAACCCTTGATTCAAGAAATTTTGTGAGTAAAAGCGGCCTTTTCAAGCACTCTTTGAGAAATGGTAATCATGATTAAACCTGTTTGAATCAGTGACAATCTAGGTTAACCCTAGGATTCTGATAAGTCCTCATCTAACCTTGAAAGAGCAGCTGGCATAGCCATAAGAGTAGACTCCCTTTGTCTCATAACCGTAGCTAAGTTTTGAAGCAAAGTTAGGTCATTCTTGCAAACCACAAATAAAAACAATTCAAAAAATACCAAAAAGAATCTCAGATTGGTAGTAAAACACTTGCTCTTACATTTCACTTACCATTGAATGTGTTTTACTTCATACTCTTAGACAGAGTCTGGAAAGGGCCAGGTAGCCTCCGGATCTCATCCTCTTTTAGAGGTGACATATCTGGTAAATGCCCTCCCATTCAATCTCTGGTTAGAGTTTGTTGTGTTTTGGGTTATCCTTGAAAAGGGATGTTTCACAAGCATTGTGGTGGACAATGTATCTTTTTGAAAACACTCTAAACTTTCCACCTGGCGACTCCACAATCCTGAAAAGACCTTAAGACTCCACTGGGAAGAACCCTCATCATTATAATATCTTTCAAACTCAGTTAGAGGACTGTAGGGTTAAAATTGTGTAAACAGATTAGTTAACCTCTCAAAGATTGTCATATCTGGTTAATTTTTCTTGTTTATTTGGGTATAAAAACATAGCATAGTGGCTCCTAGAAAGATTCACACTAAAGCCCATCCTGACCCTGATCCGAGATAGTTCATAGCAAGAAAGAATCTGTATGCTCTCTCCCTAGGCCGAATCTTCTAGCATTTTCGGATCATCCTAGAACGAATCGGTTCCTGAAAATCTTTCAGCTCTACAACAATCACAAGCTGACTTAGTTAATCCATTCAGGACCAGGTCATTTGGTGATTTAGACCAACTAGATTCTGAGTCTTCACTACCATCTCCTGAAACTAGTGAACATCTTGGTAACAGAGAAACAACACCTCCTGATTTACACTTTCTGTTGAATTTAGGTGTCCCTCATCCAAGATCAGCTCAGCAATCTACTACTGTTCCGTCCACATCTGCTCACCCTACATCCACTGTTCAAACCACCCCACTTTAGCCCACTCCACCTCTCGTAAATCCACCCCCACCACCTATCATGGCAGCATGGTATGCTCCCTTAGTCCTTCATGTACCATTAGCCAACCTTCCACAGGACTATCAGTCCAAAATCCCATTGTATGATGCTAGCAATGCTATAACTGCATCACAACATCTGGATAAGATGAATGACTATTTTGATAGAAATGAGGTGATTATTATGTCAAACAGAATTATAAGCACAAATGCGGGAAGCAAGAAATAGGTTTTTAAAGTTTAGCCCCAATAGCATTAATGATATCCAAGGTTTCCATCAAACATTCTTAAAAAAATGGGAAGTAAAGAAGAATCCTCTCCAAGTTCTTGCTGACTATAACAATCTCCATAGGAACCTAGGGGAAAGTGTACAAGCTTATTGTACCAAATTTAATAATTAATGTATGTCTTGCTTTCCCAAATTAAAACCTCTGAGGTTTAGCTTTAAACAAAATTTCTGAAGGGTTTGATCTTGATACTTATTTCATTAAGAGAGACTTTGCAACCCTTGAAGACATGCAAAGAGGTGCTCTTTGTGTGGAAGTCAACCTAATGGAAAAGAGGGCAAGGATGAAAGCTGAAAAGAGAGTATCTTTTAGAGAGGAATCCACACCTACTACCTCTAGCTCAAATATGGAAAGAATGATGGAAGAAATGATGAAGAAAATGAACATTCTTGAGAGAGCACAAGCAAGTCAAAACCAAACTGCTCCTCAAATGAAGCAGAATGAAATTTAGAAAATCAACCTTTAAGCAGGACATAGGAGATGAGTAGTGAGATCACTCTCTTTCATCAAATTATGTAAGTGAGGTTGACAGAAAAATCAAACAGAGAGGAGGATGATATAGCTTATTTGGGGTAGATGACGACGCTTAGAGTTCATTATGATAGAAAGAGGTCTTAACACACCTTATGATGGCAAAAATGGATGATAGTCAAAATTGTTGTCAAGACATGGAAAAATCCATCCTGAGAATCCTGAGAACCTCAGACAATGTGACCTCGGGAAGTAAAACTAGTCAACAAAACCTACGACAAATCTTCACACTTGACCACTATAATAAGCCTAAAAAAGATAATCCAAAGGGAAAAAGCAGTGGCTGATAATTCTGGTAAAGGTAAGAAAGACATAAATCTTGAAAAACAGAGTGCAAACCTTAGTATTACTAACACTTCAGCTAGTACTCCTTTTTCAACCGTTGTGTCAAGTGTAGAGAAAAAAAATCAGCAAGCTGTTGTTGCTGATAGAGTGGCAGTAAATAGGGCTGAAACCAACACCTTAAAGAATCATTTTCCTTTCAGCCTGGAACAGGAAATCTCAAAGATCAAAATTTTTGTCCCTTTGACTGAGTTAGCTGCCCAACATAAATATAGGTCCAAAATTTTGAAGGCTTTGAACATAGAAGAAAATGAGGATACACTCAATCTTAATGACGACCAGCCAGAGCTTATTTTTGGTCCAAAGATTAAGGGTAAGTTTCAAGAGGGACATGTCCCTCCCTTCTATGTAATTTTGAACGTTCATGACAAAATTCTACACAACGCTATGCACGACTCAGGCGCTTCTCATAATTTAATGCCAAAAGCTGTAATGGAGAGCCTGGGCCTTGAAATCACCAGACCTTATAAAGATCTTTACTCTTTTGACTCAAGCAGAGTCAAGTGTTTAGGATTGATCAAAGACCTTTGTGTTAACTTAGCCCAGATTCTAGCCAAATGCTTAGTCATGGATGTTGTTGTGGCTGATGTGCCCCCAAAGTATGGAATGCTTTTATCAAGATCTTGGGGGGCTAAGTTACAGGGGACTATGCAAATGGACATGACCTATGCGACTATCCCTATTTTCAATCAGACTAGAAGACTTTATAGGGAGTCTCATATGCAATACACAGTGACAAGTCAAGACAGACCTCAAAACTCCCCTCTGTATTCTATGAGTACAGGCCTTGATTCTTTTATCATGTTTAATGATGAAATGTTCCCTGAAAAAATTGCTTTAACGGGATCATTGGCTGAAACGGAGGAAGAGGAACACGGCACTGAAGTGTCAAAACAGTTTGCTACATTTCAAAATATTGGCAAAAAAAACACCGGTCTTGAGTTACAAGTAATAAATCCATTGCTGTTAAACCATGACAGTCAAGACAGCAATCCTCAACCCGATGAGAAAAATGAAGAATCAAATCATACAGAGGAAATTTACCAAACTGATAAAACTAAAAATGATCCTCTCTGGACTATGTATTTTGATGGGTCATGCACTAGAACAAATGCTGGTGCAAGTGTTTGGATTACAAACACTAAAAGCAAGCACACAGAACGTATTTCTTGCAAATTAAACTTTCAATGTTCAAACAACATAGCGGAGTACGAATCCCTGCTTTTAGGCCTGCATTTGCTGAAAAAGTTAGGAGCCAAGAGAATAAATGTGTATGGGGATTCTGAGTTAATAATTAGGCAAGTCAATGGGGAGTATAATGCAAATCATCCCAGACTTAGGGCCTACAGGAATGACGTCATGGATCTTTTGAAAACGTTTGAGGAGTCCAAACTAAGTTTTGTCCCGAGGAAAAGAAATCTCATAGCCCACAATTTAGCCTTTGCAGCTAGGACATGTTTAACGCCATATCAGATCGATGATTGTTCACCTCAAATAAAATTTAGACCAGTTGTGCCTGATAATAAAAAATATTGGCAGGTGTTTGACGGAGATAAACAAATAGAAGACTTCATGCAATTCAGAAATGAATTTGAAATGCATAGTTCAGATTCAGATTACGATACAGACTGCAGTGAAGAAAATTTTCTTGGTGAGGAAGAGCTTTCTCCAGAGCTTGTCAACATTAACCTTCAGACTAGCAAACTTAGAAACGAAACAGAATTGAGTGCAGAATTAGAAACAGAAGAATTAGAAACTCTTCATTCTAAAGATGAGAGTTTACCAACTAGTCTAACACCTTTGGAAGAGCTGTTTAATCTCAATGATGTGGCCAAGAAGCCTAAACTGGAACCTGTAGAGACTGAAGTGGAAGAGTGCAATATTGGCAGTAAAGAGAAACCAAAAATGAACAAATTGTCCAAGACTTTGCCAGCTCACATTAAACTCAAATACATAGAGTTGTTCAAAGAATTTTCTGATGTTTTCGCATGGAGTTATGAAGATCTGAAGTCCTATGACACTGAAATAATATAGCACAAAATCCCTCTTAAAGAAAACCAAAAACCATTCAAACAGAAACTGCGCAGAATAAACCCTGTACAGCTGCCTTTGGTTAAGAAGGAAATCATGAAGATGTATGATTCTTGTATTATTGTCCCTATTAGATATTCTGAATGGGTATCTAATCTGGTGTCTGTTAGGAAGAAGACCGGAGAAATCAGGCTTTGTATAGACTTTAGAGACTTAAACAAAGCTTCATTGAAATACAACTACCCTTTACCAAAAATGGATCATATTTTACAAAGGGTGGTAGGGTCTAGAAGAATTTCTTTGCTTGATGGCTTTTCAGGGTATAAGCAGATCTTAGTTCACCCTGCTGATCAATTAAAGACAGCCTTCACTACACCTTGGGGCACTTTCATGTATGTGAAAATGCCTTTTGGTCTAATGAATACTGGAGCGACCTTTCAAAGAGCCATGGACATAGCATTCTCGGAAGAACTGGGCTTCTTCATCATTATCTATCTTGATGATGTCACTATGTTTTAAAAAACGGATGAAGAACACTTGGAACATTTGAGGAAATTTTTCGAGAAATGCAGAAAGTTTGGGATATCTTTAAACCCTAAGAAGACTCTATTTGGTCTCCAAGAAGGTAAAGTTCTTGGGCACATTATTTATGAGGAGGGTATTAAGATTGATCCCAAAAGGATTGAGGCCATATTGCAAATCTCTCAGCCTCGAAACATCAAAGAGTTGCAGTCTTTCATTGGAAAGATAAACTTTTTACGAAGGTTCATCCCTAACCTAGCTGAGCTCCTTAGGAATATCAAAAACATGTTGAAGAAGGAGCAAGGGATAAAATGGACCTTGGAAGCAAAGACATCCTTTGAGCTGGTGAAACAAGCGTTAACCAAAACACCGGTTCTCATAAGTCCTGATTTTTCAAAAGATTTTTATATCTTCTCATTTGCATCAGAACATACCATTGCAGTTGTCCTTTTACAGAAAAATCCATAAGGACAAGAGCAACCTATTGCATTCTTTAGTAAGGCATTGAGGGATGCCCCTTTGAAGTATAACATTATGGAGAAACAAGCTTTTGCCTTGGTAAAAGCTTTGAAGGACTTCAGAGTATACATCCTTCACTCACACATCATTGCCTTTGTCCCAAATTCAGTTTTTAAAGACATTCTAACACAGGACCCAGATGGTAAGAGAGGTAAGTGGATTGCTGTTATTCTTGAATATGATTTAGAGATAAAACCCACTAAGCTCATCAAAGGCCAAGGTCTAGCTAGATTAATGGTTGAATCAAATTGTGAAGTTCTTGATATTAACATGATTAATGCTTTGGATAACCAAGAAGAATTCTCAACTCCCATTGTTGAAGACCATTTTATGAGTTCTCCTTGGTATGCTGATATTATTTATGTTTTGCTTAATCTGAACAAACCTCCTGGTTTATCGAAAACAAAGACAAGATTCCTAAAGTTAAAAGCTGTAAACTATTGCATTATTGATAAATGTCTTTATTGGAAAAATGCAAGTGGTATATTGCTTAAATGTTTTCCTGAGTTTGATGCAAAAAAGGTTAAGCAGGAATTCCATGAAGGAGAGTGTGGAGGTCATTTATACTGGAAGGCAACAGCCAACAAAATTTTGAGGGCTGGTTTCTATTGGCCTACTCTTTTTCCTGATGTACACAAGATGACCACTACTTGCCATAAATGCCAACTGTTCGAGGGAAAAAGAAAACTGCTACCCCTTCCTCTACATCCAATCACTGTTGAAGCTCCTTTTCAACAGTGGGGACTTGACTTCATAGGAGAAATCCATCCACCATCTTCTGCCCAGCATAGGTGTATTCTCACAGCCACAGACGATTTCACTGAGTGGATAGAAGCCATTCCTTGTAGGCAAGCCAATGATTCAGTTATCATAAAATTTATGGAGACTAATATTCTCTCCAGATTTTGCTGTCCTACCAAGATCATCATAGATAATGCAGCAGCATTTGGATCAAAGAAAATGGTTGACTTCTGTCATAGATATCAGATAACATTGGGGCATTCCACAGCCTATTACCCTCAGGGTAATGGACTTGCTGAATCTTCAAACAAGAGCCTAGTGAACATAATCAAGAAACTGTTGGAGGACAATAAAAAGTCTTGGCACACAAAGCTGATCCATGCACTTTGGGCTGACAGATTAACTTTGAAGAAATCTATTGGTATGTCACCATTCCAGCTTGTGTATGGTACAGATGCAATTTTTCCAAACAGCCTAGGTGTACCAGTGATGAAGTTCATTCAAGAGTTGCAAACTGAAGAAAATGACATGATCAGAAGAATAAATCAGACCATTCATCTTCAGCAAACCAGGGAGGAAGTGTACAACAAGGCATTACAGAAACAGGAAAGCATTAAAAAGCAATTTGATAAAAGAACAAAGGCTAGCAATTTCAAAATTGGGGACAAAGTGTTAAAGTGGGACTCAAGAAGGGAAGAGAAGGGCAAACATGGAAAATTTGATAACCTATGGCTTGGCCCTTACTCTATTCATTCAGTTGCTGGAAATAATGCATTTTTCTTGCAAGAACTGGATGGAACAGAATTGTTTGGGGGTCCTGTCAATGGCAGGATGCTTAAGCATTACTTCTCTTGATCCTTTTGTTTTAGATTCTTTTATCTTTTTACATTATGAATATTCCATCCACCATTGCATTTAAAGTTATGAAAAAAAAAAAAAAAAAATACAAAAACAAAGAAAAAATGAAAACAGGGCAAGAATGAAAACAAGAAAGGCAAAGCCCCATGCCAAAAAGAGTAACAAATCTGAAAGTGTGCAAGCTCAAAATTCCACTCCTTAAAACACACTTCTAGCTAGTCAAACTGCCTAATCTTGACTAATTAGCTTTTAAATTTTTCTGCTAATAGGTTAGTGAATCCGATTTTCCAAACTATTCAATCTTGGCTTATTAGTAGATAGATTAGGATAGAAATTGAAGGTTCAAACAAGCTCAAAACCTGAAACTAAGTTTCCAAAGAGAAGGGGCTCAAATCTGTTTTATTTTCTGAGTAAAAAAGATGTAAATCTGGTTCTAATTAGATCAAAATTTGAACCAGAGAAAGGGGAAAAAACAGCTCGAACAAAAGCAAAAACAGAGTTGTGGTAAAGGAGAAGGCTATGATAAGAAAATTTCACACCTTAAGCCTTCCATTTTGTTTTAATTTTTTGCAAATAATAATCTATGTGCAGCTTGTTTTTATGCCATAGATCACAGCAAGTCAAACAGCTTAATCTTGACTTGGTTGTTTTTAAATTTCTGTTGTAGAATTTAGAGAATGAAAGTCTGCTGGACAACTTAATCCCAACAGACAGTGGACTAGGTAGAGAAACATCTGAGCTCAACTGTTTAATCTGAGTTCAGGGAGAAATAAGGAGTAGCATTAGATTAGTTTTTATGCTTTCAAAAGAATAAAATGTTGTGAATAGAGTTTTCCAATCCAAGTGCACTCTAGTGAAGAAGAAAAAATGTTAGATCAGTAGGATTGGGTAGGTAGAAAGTTGTATTGATGAAGTCCATTTATCTTTCATGACTGACCTTATTTTTCAGAAGCAGAGCAAAATCATCCAGCAAAATAAAGCAATCCAAAGGATCAGGCACAAGTCAGCATCCCAGAAGAATCAAGTCTGAATTCTTGATGCTTTCAGGAAGGCACCATCCCCATGTGGAGCCACTGTTAGCCACCCATAATATTTAGTTATACCAAAAGGTGGCTAAAACTTTTGGGAGCCTCCAAGGAACAATTTTTATCTAAAAATTGTTGGCTCTTGAAGTCTCTATAAGGCCTCCTGCCTTTTTCCCTTTGTCCATATCCCATACTATTGTTTCATACTTCAAAAGCCTCTGAAATCCTATTAAAATCCACAGTTGGATACTTCTACAAAGGACCCTTTTCCCTTTTTCTTCTTTCCACCACTAACCTCATTTTCTATTCTCCATTTCCAATGAAAACCCCACAATTTCATGTTTCTCCCTTTTTATTTCATTAAAATCCCTTTTATAAGGTTAAAACCCACTATTTTGACCTTACCGAAAGCCTTTATCCCCTTTGAAAACCATTAAAAAACGATAGAAACACACATTTTCTATGCGTTGGTCTTAAGCCCCTCAGGCTAAGCCCCCTACCTCTTTTCCTCCATGTACCCAAGCGCCGGAACCAAATGCTATAACCATTGGGCGCTTATCCATTTTTCTCTGCCCGAAGCACCAAAAAACCTTTGAAAATTATGAAAATTGGGTTTTAATTAAATTTCAAAGTTTTCCGCCCGCGAAAATTATGAAATAATCTTGACCGTCGATCTGCTCCACAGATCGGACGACGCGGCACACGACTTATCGTGTGGACCCCCCAGCAATACGTCACTTCTCAAATCCGCCTGGGTTTTCCGCACCGCCTTCGGCCGAAAGGTGGTTTTAACCCGACAGCCAGCGATTCCATACGCTGGCTGCCACGCGTCCTCCGCCCTGTTTCAAAACCGCCGCATAAATTCAGTCCCCCGCGCATTATCCGTCAGACCATAACCGCCCAGCGAAATCAATGATAGCCGTCTGATCTAGACCCACTGATCCAACGGTTGATGATCGCCCAAGATGCCCGACCTTTAACCAAAGCGCCCGCTCGATAACCAAGCTGTCGCGCGGTGGGAAGTAAATCTCTACCGTCGATCTCTGCAGATCAACGATCCACATTCAATTTCCCGATTCTATTGCCCAGTCAACCTTCTCCGCCGCTGACTTTTCCAATCGCTCCCGACCGTCGATCATAGTGCGATCGACGGCTCAGATTACCCCGCTCCTCCGCACTCCCTTCGATGCAGATCTACGCATATAAACACAGGATTTCCTCATTTTGTTTGTTTTGTTCAGGTTTAAGGTTTTTCCGATTTTTAATGGAGAAATTTCGTGGGACGGGGATGACGATCCTCTGCCTTTCGAATGCCTCAGAGAAATTATCCACAGGGTGCAGAACTTTGTGTCAATGAGGTTTCATGAGCCTTCGCTGCCATGCGCCCCTGTCGAACCTGGAAAACAGCAAAGAAATCGCAGAGAAAGAGTATCAGATTGCAGAAGGCCAAACTAACCAGAAGCCGAGGATTAATGGACAAATGAGTGGGGATTACGGCTAAGACAGTTATCAAAAGCCTAATCCCCAACTCAAACACAGTTTAAAAGAGAAAACCTAAAAGCGTTTATCAGACATATTGCCTCCACTGCCATATTTGAGGCAAATTGATTCCTCAACCACCGCAATGCCACCTATTGTCTCAAAACACTCAATCAGAGGCCGAATTTATTGAACAAGATCATATTTTTGCCTCGAAACAGCCAAAGATGTTACTTCTGCCTCAGATTTAATGACAGAATGTTCGCAAAGTAACCCTAATAGTACATAGAGCCTCAAATGTCAAACAAAGCTCCCACCGAGCTAAATTCATGAGTGTAAATCATTTAATACAGTGGAACACCTGTATAGTTCTTCGTTGAGCCCCTCGAAGGCTAAGAAGACATTAATATCGGTATTAATTGGTTTTGAGATCTTTTCATCAGATCTCACCCCCTCATCTTTCTATAAATACTTTAGTAGAAGATGAGTGAGGGCTTGGTTGTCAATTTAATTGCTGAAGCATTCTATGTTGCTGAGCTGAAGACTCCTGATTGTAAATAGTGTTTTCACTGGCTCTTGGAGCTCTGCTTGTAGCAGATAAGTTAGGTTGTGAAGGAAATATGAATTAAACACTCGACTTGAAGATTGTAACCAGTTTGGAGCATCAATACAAGATGATTTATGGGATTCTGGTCTATGCTGACGGTGATGTTATTCTTATTGTAACTTGTGATTTTGTTTTTGTTTTCATTATGTTTCATTTTCTTCTGTAAAGAACAGTTTAAACAGTGTTAGGACCTACTCCATATCAGTAACCTTCTCTGGCTGAGAAATCTTTATTTTAATGTTTTCCTTCAATTGTGTTATTTGGAGATGATTTAATTCAGATTCAAGCATAGGAATGCTGGTGTTCCCTCGTCCTATCGTCTTAGTTGAATGTTATTTCTGAATGTTACTTTCAGTATATGTTGTGTGAAGATGACTAAGGAAGATATGGTAAGCCCTGGTCCCAGTCTTGTTTGCATAATAGTTTGATTGTTTCCATTAGAATGTGTCAAAAGCTGGATAGTTTCAAAGTACTTACCAGATCTTAGGCCATCATGTGTTATCTCTGTGATTGCATTGGAGTAAACTAAGTAAAGAAGAGCTAGGAGAGGATTTGTGGTGAGCCCGTCCCGCTAGCTTCTACTCCAAAAGTTGCCTTCAAGTTTCCCTTTGTTTTTTATATGTTTTCTATTGGAAGTGTATCAAAGGCTGGTTAGTTTCGAAGTACTTACCAGATCCTAGTTTGCTTCTATGTTTTTCTTAAGTGCCTGGTCAAAGGCTGGCTAGTTTCAAAGTACTTACCAGATCCTAGGCTGCTCTTTGTTCTTTCCCCTTCTTATTTCATCACTCCATTCCATAAATCAAACCTTAAAGAGATCCTTAGGCATAGATGACTTGCCCCATAGACCACTCTTGAACCTGATTTGCTTCAATTAAATCCTCTTATCACTCCATAGCCCAATGGATTGAAAACTGCCACCACCTTTCATCTTGATCGAAGCTTACTCTTGTTACTTGCAACTTCTCACCTTTGAGCCTATTTGCATATAGATCTTTCCGCCTCTAACAGCAAACATGTTCAATCATCCAAACACAAAACCAAACCCTTGAAACTCATAACTAGCCTAATATCATTACCTTAAGCTTTCAAAGACAAATCCATCTTTGTACACATTAGAGAGATCCCTCTCCGGATTCAGGAGGGCTAGATCCTAGAATCCCAAAGTTGGTTGAAACGATGTTGTCTCTGTAATTGGACTCTGCCAATCTTGCTAATAAATTACAGAGACCTAACACGACCAAAGTGGCCCGTACTCCCAGTGCCCCCGCAGTTGACTCTTTTAACTATGGAAAATCTCAGATCTACGGCTGAGGTTTCCTGCAGAGGCACACCCCAAGATTTCCCTCCGTACCCCTAGTCCCCTCGCTATGACGTCATCCACTGGTCCCACCGCCGAGCACATTGTGCCATTGTGCTCCCTCTCCAACATTGATCTGGACCCCCCAGATCTAACGGCCCACATTCATCTTTGCGCCTATTTCTCCATAACTGCTTAAACTCCGTTTTCAACATGAAAAGGGTGGTTTTTAGTGGACACATGTCAACCCCTAAACCTTATCGTGTTCCGCCCTGCCAATACCACTTACTGCCTGGGCCTCACGCAAAAACCATTTGCGGTTTTGCCAAAACCACCAATGCTTTCCTCGTGCTAAAAACTCTGTTTTAAACCCTGATTCTTTGCTCTTCGGCACAGAACCTCCTCGCTACATGCACCCTCCTCCTCACTGCTCCTCCTACACCCACACAGCTTCTGAAAGTAGTTTAAAACCACAACGTAGGTTTTCATAATGTTTTTAATGTTTATTTGCAGATTTTAATGACAGGTTAATGTGCAGGCTCTCCAACAGTCAAGAAAAGTGACAAAGAGCTGAGGATGATGATCCTCGAAGGCTCAAAAAAATGCAGAAAAGGGATAAGAAAGGGTTTATTCCATGTTTAAGGTGATGTGTCATGAGCATCGACCATTCATTCAAAACCCTCCAGCGCGGAAAGCCACCTATACACCAGCAAAATGAAAGAAACAGTGAAGATTAGTGAAGAGTATCAAAGAGATTAAAGTTTAAAGGTTAAGTCAAAAGCATGAAAGATTAAAAGACTTAAACCATGCAGATTATAGATAAATACATCATAGTGAAATTATGAAGGCTAAAAGCAGATCAGGCCTTAAATACAGTTTAGTGAAGAAATGAAGGAAAATTAGGCTAAAAGTCCTCAAATACATCAACAAAGAGCAGTTATTCCCTTAGAAATATCTAACTGACACATCCAGCCTACTTTCTATCCATAAAGCCAATTAAGAAGTTATTACACAAAAGAATATATTTTAAACCGTCAGGAAAATTATTGTAAGGATAAGATAACGCCTTAAAGTCAATATTTTCCACCTATCTTTATCTCAGAAATTAAGACAAAGTTATTTAACAGAGAAGTAGCTGCAAATATTTTTACCTTATGCCTTGCGTGGTTTTCAAGGCTAGGAATGCATTTACTCTATAATTAATAACATTCTAAACCCTAGAAGAGTTTCACCTCCTCATTTGCAGCATAAATACTGCATTGGAACTCATTGTAAACATTGGATGTTGATGATTGATGCTGGAATAATACATATTCCTATGAAGCTCTTGATGAGAAATTGATGTCTTGGAACTCATGCATGATCTGATTTGCTTGTTCATGGAGAATGATCGTTTGCAGGATACATAGGCTTGGTTGATGGTGAAGTTTTCTTTTGTTTATGTTTTCTAGTTTTCCATTATGTTTTCCATCTTGCTATGTTACAGTAGGACAAATAATTTAGATTAAGAAATGTTTTCTAATGGCACCTTAAATCTGTTTTTCCTTCACTGCCTTAATGTTTTCTTCTACTAAGATACATTAGAGAAATCATTTATTTCTCTCTAACAAGTTCGTAGCTCGTCCATTTATTTAATAATTTAGATCAGTTAGCATCAATTATGATTTATGGTTAGCCCTGCATATTGTTGCCACTGAAATATTCTATTCTTGGAATCATCTCTTTAAAGCAGCTTTGTCTAGGTTTGTCAAAGAAGTCTGTTTAAAATCATGCTCTTTGCCTTTACTTAGCTAAAATTGTTTTAAGGAAGCCTTATAGTTGTAACTTTGGATGTTAGAGTTTTCTCTTCTTATATGGTTATAGTTACTTGTGTATCTTAAATGTTTTTCTGCTCTAGATGATAAAAGCTCTGAAAGTTGGATAAGTTTCTTACCTTTCTAAGTTTTTAATTGAATGTTTGTCTTGGTTAATTATCTATTTTCAGTCTGAAATCAAATGGGTTAGGTTCTGCTTATGCCTTTGATTCTCTGGCCATTCTTATAAATTTTCTAACTCCCTCAATTTACAAGTATATAAAGGATTCAGTTTTAGCCCTTTATTAGTTTATTGATCTCAATCTTTATGTCCATTTCATAAATCCTTCATAACCTTAAAATATCCACCAACCAAGTAAAATTGCCATGCAAATTCTCTTAAACACCATTGACAAACTTATCTGGACCTTGTTAGACTCCATTTCCCAATGACTTCACAATCTTCCATGTTTCCTATCTAAAATCTATCAAAGTATCATACCCAACCAAAAAACAATAAAAATACCTTGCATTTAACATCTAGCCTAAAATCAACCCTAATCAGTAAACAAGACATATATTTTCACACATTGAGAGATCCCTCTCCTAATCCAGGAAGGCTAGGTCCTTGGATTCCAAAGCTTTGTTTGATCTTACCCTTGTCAATTTTTATCTCAATCAATCTAACAAAATACAGGGAGTTAACATAATGGCGTTCACGGTGGGACAGAGTTCATAGTAGCCTAACAAACTCTTATAGACTCATATACGTCCCTAGTCTGACTTAAAAACCAACCCATAGCCAGAGTAGAAACTAATTACTTCATAATCCTAGCAAGATAATGACTTAGTTAGGGGATACTAATTAACCTTAAGGTTTCATAAAGAAACCAAAAACCCAAAAGTACTCCCTAGATTGATTTTTTATCAAGAATTTGGTGGTGGACCATTGTATACATATCCTCAAAATTTCAAAAAAAAAATCAACCTGGCGACTCCACTAGCCTCTAGTAGGCCTTCCTCATCCCACTAGTCCCATAGGTTGTTTTAGAATTCTGTCAAATCAGTCAAAAACAATTTTTAAGGCCTAGTTATACCTTGTGTCAATAAAGAGATCTAACTTCATGAAGGATCTATACCAGATCACACCCGAACCCAAATCCTCCTACCGTAGTTGATAACCCAGAAAATATTTTGTGGCAAAATCCTAAATCTGAAAACTCACCCACTATTAGGAACATCCTTAGAGAAAGTTCTGCACTGGAACACCTTACATTTTCACAAGATCCTCAGTTTGATTTTCACCATACCAAGAACCTATTCAGGACCAAGTCACAAAGTAGGGTTGACCAAGCTGACTTTGAGCCCATAGATTTTCAGCGGAGTTCCAGTAGAGAAGATTCTCCTTCCACTCCACCTGATTTTCATCTTCTACATCACTTCAGTCCTTTTCATCTCAAATATACTCAGAATTAGTTTTCCGGTCCAAGTAGCTCAACTACACCCATCCATACCACCAGTGTGCAAACCACCTCACTCCATCCTCCTCCACCTCTCACAAATCCTCCCCTTGTAAATCAGCCTTTGTTTCCTTTCCCTCCCATCATGGTAGCCTGTTATGCTCCACTGGCTCTACAACAACCACTATTACCTTTGCAAAATGACTATCAGTCCAAAATCCCTCACTTCTTAGGGACTGAATCCATTTATGCTCAAAAACATGTAGATAGAATTAATGATGCTTTTGACTATATGGAGATAGAAGAAGAAACCATAAAAATTAGGATTTTTGCTCAAAGCCTAGGGGGAGAACCCAAGAAATGGTTTAAAGACTTACATCCCAATAGAATTCATGATCTCCCTACTCTATACAAAACCTTTGTGAAAAAATGGGAAATCAAGAAGAACCCCCTCCAAATGTTGTCCAAGTATAAAAATATTAAGATAAATCCAGGCGAAAGTGTTCATGACTACTCCACTAGGTTTAAAAATGTTTACAATGCTCTCCCACCACACATAAAACCTCCACAAGGCTTGGCCTTAGTAAAATATCTCGAAGGCTTTGATGCGGATATGGCCTATCAACTAAGGGAGAGAGATTACCTAACTCTAGAAGACATGCAAAAGGGGGCTGTAAGTGTAGAGGCCAATTTGATGGAGAAAAGGGCTAGGGTGAGATTAGAAAAAAGGGTGACTTATAGAGATGACATAACACCTGCACCCTCCTCTTCCGAAACCAAACTTGACTCCATAGTTAGGACAATGGAGAGGATGATGGAAAAATTCAGTTTGAACGAGAGAACACCCCCTAGGGAAAATCAAGCCAATCTTAAAAATAGGAATAGAAATCAAAATTTTAGAAGAGACCCTCCTCCAGTCAGACAAAGAGAGAGTGACCAAAAAATCGGACCCCCTTTCCAAGACAACTATGTAGATGAAGAAGAAAGAGAGCCTGAGCAGTTGGAAGAAGACCATGTAAATTTCATAGGTAATGATGATGAGGATAACACATTCCTTACTGAAGAAGAACAAAGGATGTTTTCCTCAAAACCACATGATAAATCATATGAAGATTTTGAAGACTATAGATTAGGATTTGAGAATGCCATAATGGAAGTCCATAGGCAGTATAACCTTAGGAGAAAAAAGAGTCAAGATGTTCCCAAAACAAATCAGCCAAACGCTGCTATTAGAAAGACCTCTGAAACTATTCCTAAAAAAACAGCAGAAAGCACAAATACTATGGCTAAGAAGACTGAACTAAACAAGCAAAATACTAGCCAGCCTAGTAATGATTCAAGCTGCCCTAGTACTTCAAATAGTGGCCCTGAAAAAACTTTACTATCCAAACCATAAAATCAGAATCAACAAATTAAAAATATAGAAAATTTCATGGCTGATAAAACTGATGTAAATGCAATAAAGGCACCCACGCCTTTTAGTTTTGAGGGGGAGATTTCCAAAATCAAGATCACTATACCCCTCACTGAATTGGTAACCCAAGAAGTATATAGATCCCAGATTTTCAAAGTGTTAAACATAGGCAAGGATACTGATACCTTAAACTTAACTGATGATAAACCAGAACTATTGTTTGGTCCTGAAGTAGAGGGAAGATATCAAGAAGGAGAAGTCCCTCCTTTCTATGTAAGTCTGAACATACATGACAAAATTCTGCATAATGCCATGCTAGACTCCGGTGCCTCACACAATCGCATGCCAAAGGTTGTGATGTAAATATTGGGCCTAGAAATCACAAATCCCTATAAAGACTTGTATTATTTTGATTCCAGTAGGTTAAGTGTCTGGGCCTAATCAAGGATCTCTGTGTTAATCTAGCACAAATCCCTACTAAGAGTCTAGTCATGGATATAGTTGTGGATGACATCCCCCCAAAGTATGGCATGCTTTTATCTAGATCATGGGGGGCCAAACTCGAGGGTAGCCTTCAAATGGACATGACCTATGCCACCATCCCAATATTCAATCAAACAAGAAGATTGTACCGGGAATCCCACATGAAATACATGGTGAGTAACATAGATAGGCCAAATAACACACTAGTTTATTCTATTCACTCAGACCTCGACTCCTTCATCCTGTACAATGAAAATGACATAAGTGAACAAGTGAATGACAATGAGAGAGAACTAAGTCCCCCAGAACAATCAAACCAACTCTCTAATTAAGAAAATGACTCCCAAAACTCTAGCAGCACCAAAGTACACAACATTGACAAAACTAAAGTTGACACCCTTTGGCATATGAGATTTGATGGTTCTTATGGTAAAGCTGGATCAGGGGCTGGTGTTTGGATCCACAACACAAATGAAGGCCATTCCTATAGGTTAGATTTTCAATGCACCAATAATGTTGTAGAGTATGAGGCTCTCCTTATTGGTCTATACTTACTTAAAAATCTCAAAGCCAAGAAAATATTGATCCAAGGATATTCTGAACTAATCATCAATCAAATTAAGGGAGAATATTCAGCCAAGAACCCTAGGTTAAGGGAATATAGAAATTCTGCCCTAGACCTTCTCAAAACCTTTGAGAAATATGAGCTTACTTTCATCCCTAGGGCCCAAAAGTGCCTTGCCAATGAGCTTGCCTTTGCTGCCAAAAATTGCTCTTTACCTTTTGAAAATAATCAATGCCTCATCAAAATAAAGAACAGGCCTACTGTACTGGAAAAATTGAACCATTGGAAAGTGTTTGAAAATGATGACCAAATAGATGATTTTCTACAATCCATAAATGACTTTGCAAGCACAAAATAGAGTTTGAGATTTGAAAGAAATAATTCTGCTGAAAAAGAAACTCCCAAAACAGAGCTGTCCTTTGATGATGATATAAACCACCTTCAAAACCCTTGCGTTGCAGAAGTATTTGATAAATCAGATCAAAGAGAACTTGAAATTCTGCAATACAAAGATGACACCTTGCTTAGAGGCCTTACACCACTAGAAGAGTTGTTTGATTTTAATGATGTAGCTAAAAAACCCAAGATGGAACCCACTGAAACAAATGTAGAAGAATGTAACATTGGAGGGATGAAAGAGCCCAAAATAATCAAGCTGTCCAAAACTCTCCCATCTCACACAAAACATAAATACATTGAGATTTTTAGAGAATTTAAAGATGTGTTTGCTTGGGGGTATGAAGAGTTGAAATCCTATGACACCAAAATCATCCAACATAAAATCCCTCTCAAAGAAAATAAGAAACCATTTAAACAAAAGTTGAGAAGAATAAACCCCCTCTTGTTACCCTCAGTTGAGAAAGAAATCAAAAAGATGTACGATGTCGGGATCATAGTCCCTGTCTGATACTCAAAATGGGTGACCAACCTTGTGTCAATTAGGAAGAAGACCGGGGAAATTAGGCTTTGTATTGAATTTAGAAATTTGAACAAAGCCTCCTTGAAAGACAATTACCCCTTGCCTAAAATGGATCACATACTCCAAAAAGTAGTTGGTTCACAAAGAATCTCCTTACTATATGGCTTCTCAGGTTATAACCAAGTTCTAGTCTTTCCAAGTGACCAACTTAAAATTTCTTTCACTACACCTTGGGGTACGTTCATGTATGTTAAAATGCCATTCGTTTTAATGAATGTAGGGGCTACTTTCCAAAGGGAAATTGACATATCTTTTTCAAAAGACATAGGTTACTTCATAGTCATATAACTTGATGACATTACTGTCTACTCTAAGACTGACGAGGAGCACTTAGTCCACTTGAGAAAAGTATTTGAAAAATGTAGAAAGTATGGCCTATCCCTAAACCCTAAGAAAAAAAAATTTGGCCTTCAGGAAGGAAAACTCTTAGGTCACATCATCTCTGAGGAAGGAATCAAGATAGATCCCAAAAGAATAGAAGGCATCTTACAAATCAGCCATCCTAGGAACATTAAAGAGTTGCAATATTTCATTGGAAAGATTAAATTCGTAAGAAGATTCATCCCTAACCTTGCTGAGCTCCTAATAAATATCACGAATATGTTGAAAAAGGAAGTAGGAGTGAAGTGGAATATGGAAGCAAAACAATATTTTGAACTGGTAAAACAAGCACTCACACAAACATCAGTCTTAATCAGCCCTGACTTCACCAAGGACTTTTACATTTTTTTCCTTTGCCTCTGAACATACTGTGGCAGCAATATTGTTGCAAAAGAACATCATGGGGCAAGATCAGCCCATAGCTTTCTTTAGCAAAGCCTTAAGGGATTCCCCTCTAAAGTATAACATTATGGAGAAACAAGCCTTTGCCTTAATCAAAGCTTTGAAGGATTTTAGAGTTTATATTTTGCATTCACATATCATAGCCTTTGTCCCAAACACAGTTGTCAAAGATATACTTAATCAAGACCCTGATGGTAAAAGGGGCAAGTGGATTGCTACCATTTTAGAATATGATTTGGAAATCAGACCCACTAAATTGATTAAAGGACAAGGAATTGCAAAACTTATGGTTGACTCAAATTTCCAAGCTCTAGACATGAATATGGTTGGCATGTTAGAAGAAACTAAAGAAAGTAAAGCACCATACATTGAAGAAATGTTTCTAAATTCACCTTGGTATGCTAATATTATTTATGTGCTTCTTTATCTCAATGTTCCCCCTTCTTTTTCAAAAACTAAAGCAAGATTCTTAAAACAGAAAACATTAAATTTTTGCATTTTAGATGGAGTACTATACTGGAAGAGTTTTTCTATTTTTTTGCTTAAATTTTTGTTTGAAGATGATGCAGAGAAAATCATGCATGAATTACATGAGGGAGAATGTGGGGGTCACCTCTATTGGAAGACCACAGCCAACAAGATCCTTAGAGCTGGCTACTATTGGCCTGCCCTTTTTCCCGATACTCACAAACTAGTTTTGACTTGCCATAAATGCCAAATATTTGATGGAAAAATAAATCTTCTACCCTTCCCTCTACATCCCATCAGTGTCGAAGCCCCTTTTCAACAGTGGGGATTAGAATTCATAGGTGAGATCCATCATACTTCATCTTCCCAACATAAGTGGATCCTCACTTCCACTAATTACTTCACCAAATGGATAGAAGCCATCCCTTCTAGAAACACCAATGACTTAGTTATCATCAAATTCCTTGAAACCAACATCCTATTCAAGTTTGGTTTTCCTAAGAAGATCATCACCGATAACGTTGGTGCCTTTACAACTAAGAAAATGGTGGACTTTTGCTATAAATATCACATCACCCTCGGGCACTCCACTTCTTATTACCCACAAGGTAATGGACTAGCTGAGTCCTCTAACAAGAGCTTGGTAAACTTCATTAAGAAGCTCTTAGAACAAAATAAAAAAGCATGGCATAACAAACTAGTGCATGCACTATGGGCTGATAAACCAACCACCAAGAAATCTATTGGTATGTCTCCCTATCAACTAGTGTATGGCATGGATGTAGTTTTTCCCACCTCTTTAGGAGTCCCAGTCATGAAGCTTCTTCAAGAAGTTCAATCAGAAGAAAATGAAATGTAGAGGAGGCTGAACCAAACCATTCATTTGCAGCAGTCAAGGGAAGAAGTTTACAAAAGGACACAATCTATCGAGGACAATATCAAGAAAATCTTTGATAGAAGAACCAAAGAAAATGATTTCCAGACTGGAGACAAGGTTCTGAAATGGGATTCAAGAATGGAGGACAAAGGCAAACATGGTAAGTTTTAAAATCTATGGAAATGCCCCTATATCATTGATTCGGTGAGAGGCAACAATGCCTTTTTTTCTAATGAACTTGATGGAATTGAAATGTTTGAAGGTCCTGTCAATGGCAGGATGCTCAAACACTATTTCTGTCAAGAGTCTTAGTTTCAAATTTTTATTCATTGTACATAACATAGTTAAAAGGAAATTATACAAAATACAAAAAAAATAAAAATAAAATAAAATCAAAAGAGGGCAGATTCAAAATAGGTACATCCCCATACCCAAAAAAGAGAATTTCTGAAAGTGAGCTAGTCTAAATGCCACTACTGATTCAAAGGGATATATTGTTCAGTTATCTAGCCTAATCATGGCTGAACATGCTTTAAATTTATGCTGATAAGTTAGTATAAACTTTGATCGATAAAACATTATTTCAGACTTAACTTGTTCAAAGAAAGATAGATTAGGAGATTGAAAATATACCGGTTCCACATGCTTAAAAATGAACCAAAGAGATAGATAAAGATGCCTCACAAAAGACAAATCATGGCCTTATCTTTCTTATTTACTTTTTATACAAAATAATGTTTGTAAGCAAGTTCAAATGCCACTACTTGTAATTATTCAGTCATACATCCTAAACATGATTGAGTAAATTTTAATTTCATGCTGATAGGTTAGTGAAAATGATTTGCCAAACTGTATAATATTGGCTTATCAGTAGAATAGATTAGGATAGAAAAGAATGGTTCAAACAAACTCAAAATCTGAACCAAGAAAAGGAAAAATATAGCTCTAAATAGATCAAAACCAGAGCTGGAAAAAGAATAGAAGGATGTTTATAATTTTCAGATCTTAAGCCTTCACAATTTTGTTTTATTTTTCTGCAAAAAAAGTTTATGTGCAGCTTGTACATAAAGCCATAGACACCATATAAAATTAGACTGCTTAATCCTGATTTAGCTATGTTTTAAATTTCTATTTTAGAATATAGAGAATGTAGATCTGTCAAACAACTTAATCTTGACAGATAGTAGTATAGGTAGAAATTAAAGAGTTCAACTGTTTAATCTAGACTCTTAGAAGAAATAAGGATAGATTTAGATTAGTTTTTCCTGTTTTGAGAAGAACAAAATGTTGATGTTAAAGGTTTGTAAGTCCAAATGCACCTTATTGAAGAAAAAATTCTAGGACAAGTAGGATTGGGTAGGTAGTGATGTTGCTTTGAAGAATGTCATATGCTGCAGATTACTGAAATGTTCTCAAATCCAAAGATAGCCAAAAAAAGAAAGAAAATAATGCTACCCAATGGATTAAAACACTAGTCTGTTGAAAGCCAGAGATTGATAAACTGAGGTTCTGGACTCCTGAAGAGCAAGTTGTCCTCCCCAAGTGGAGCCACTGTTAGCCATCTATAATTTTTTTTATATCTCATGATGGCTAAAACAAGTCTATTAGTCTTCAAGAAACAAATTTGAAGCAAATCTGTGAGTTTTTGACGTCTACTGTGTTCAATATTCTTCATAAGACCCATCTCACTGATTCTCCACTTGAAAAACCTTAAAAATAGCCTGTTACTTCAAAAAAGAAACTGTTTACAAGGCCTCAATATCCACCATTTCATACCTCCAAAAACCCTTCATTTCACTCACTATCACTCATTTCAAATAACCTTTCTCCTCTCCTAAAATTCCCTTTTTCCCTTTATTATTCCCTCACTTCCTCAAAATCCCCTTTTAAGCCTTATAAATCCCCTTTATTTGGTTTAAAAATATCCTTTTCTAACATATAAGAACTCCTGAAAAAAGGTTAAAAAACCCCATTTTGGCTTATTTTTTGACCTTTTAACTTTGGGCCTTAAGCACTTTTTTCTTGAGCCCCTAGCCCCTTTTTTTCACCATAAAACCGAGGCCCGAGACCATCAGCTAAAGTTCTTAAGCCCCCATCGCCATCGCACTTCGAAAATTCCAAATTCTTCGTTCCCATCCCTTTTCTCCGCCGATATGCGAAACGCCGATGCGCTTTCCCGCTTTAAATCCCCACCGTTGATACTGTTTCCGATCTGACATTCCTCGCTCCATTGGCGATCCCCGTTTCTTCATTCCCAAACCTTTTTCCGCCGATGGAATTCCCCACCGATAAGATCCCGACTGTTGATCTCTCTCAGATCGGACAGTCTGCGTTCCTTCCCATCGGCAATTGGCCATCGTACTTTGGTGATTCCCATTTCCACTTCCCTTTTTTCACCCGCCGATGGAATCCTGGCCATTGATCCTCACCATCCAACAACTCCCATTCAACCTTACCTCAGCCCATTCCCTTTATAATTTCTCACCCCAACTATGTTTCTCCTTGATGTATCTCTGACATTGATCCTCAAGATCTGACGGCCCTCACTTCATCGCAATTTCGCCATCCCCCTGACCCATCATCCACCATCTTTAATCTCCAATCCTCCAATTTAATCCCAACTGCTGATCTGCTCCCAGATCCGACGGCTCCCGTTGTTTCCTCCTTTACCCCACACATCATTTTTCCCCCGATATGAGAGGTCTTGATTCAATCTAGACTCCTCGTTTAACCCAAATCTACGACACAGGGTCACTGTGGGGGCATCCGACCAAAGTGGCCCGTACTCCCCAGTGCCCCCGCAGTTGACTCTTTTAACTATGGAAAATCTCAGCTCTACGACTGAGGTTTCCTACAGAGGCACACCCTGAGATTTCCCTCCGTACCCCTAGTCCCCCCGCTATGACATCATCCACTGGTCCCACTTCCGAGCACGTTGTGCCATCGTGCTCCCTCTCCACCGTTGATCTAGATCCCCCAGATCTAATAGCCCACATGCATCTTCGCGCCTATTTCTCCATAACTGCTTAAACCCCATTTTCAACGTGAAAATGGTGGTTTTTAGTGGACACACGTCAACCCCTAAACCTTATCGTGTTCCCCCCTGCCAATACCACTTACTGCCGGGGCCTCACGCGAAAACCATTCGCGGTTTTCTCGAAACCACTAATTCTTTCTTCGTGCTAAAAAATCTATTTTAAACCCTAGTTATTTTCTCTTTGCCATAGAACATCCTTGCTGCATGCACCCTCCTCCTCACTACTCCTCTTGCACCCACACATCTTCTCTAAGCAGTTTAAAACCATAACGCAGGTTTTCATAACGTTTTTAATGTTTATTTGCAGGTTTTAATGGAAGGTTAATGTGCAGGCTCTCCCACAGTCAAGCAAAGTGACAAAGAGCCGAGGATGACGATCCTCAAAGGCTCAAAACAATGTAGAAAAGGGATAAGAAAGGGTTTATTCCATGTTTAAGGCGATGTGTCATGAGCATCAACCATTCATTCAAAACCCTCTAGTGCAGAAAGCCACCTGTACACCAGCAAAATGGAAGAAACAGTGAAGATTAGTGAAGAGTATCAGAGAGACTAAAGTTTAAAGGTTAAGTCAAAAGCATGAAAGATTAAAAGACTTAAACCATGCATATTATAGATAAAGAAATCATAGTGAAATTATGAAGGCTAAAAGCAGATCAGGCCTTAAATACAGTTTAGTGATGAAATGAAGGAAAACTAGGCTAAAGGCCTCGAATACATCAACAAAGAGCAGTTATTCCCTTATAAATATCTAACTGACACATTGAGCCTACTTTCTATCCATAAATCCAATTAAGCAGTTATTACACAAAAGAATATATTTTAAACTGTCAGGACAGTTATTGTAAGGATAAGATAAAGATTTAAAGTCAAAATTTTCCACCTATCTTTATCTCAGAAATTAAGACAAAGTTATTTAACAGAGAAGTAGCTGCAGATATTCTTACCTTATGCCCTGCGTGGTTTTCAAGGCTAGGAATACATTTACTCTATAATTAATAACATTTTGAACCCTAGAAGAGTTTCACCTCCTCATTTGCAGCATAAATACTGCATTGGAACTCATTGTAAACGTTGGATTTTGATGACTGATGCTGGAATAATACATAGTCCTTTGAAGCTCTTGAAGAGAAATTTTTGTCTTGGAACTCATGCATGATCTGATTTGCTTTTTGATGGAGAAGGATTGTTTGCAGGATCCATATCTTGGTTAATGGTAAAGTTTTCTTTTGTTTATGTTTTCTAGTTTTCCATTATGTTTTCCATCTTTCTATGTTGCAATAGGACAAAGAATTTATATTAAGAAATGTTTTCTAATGGCACCTGAAATTTGTTTGTCCTTCACTGCCTTAATTTTTTCTTCTGCTAAGATACATTAGAGATATCATTTATTTCTCTCTAACAATTTCTTAGCTCGTCCATTTCTTGAATAATTTAGATCAGTTAGCATCAATTAAGATTTATGGTTAGCCCTGCATATTGTTGCCACTGAAATATTCTGTTCTTGGAATCATCTATTTAAAGTAGCTTTGTCTAGGTTTGTCAAAGAAGTCTGTTTAAAATCATGCTCTTTTCCTTTACTTAGCTAAAATTGTTTTAAGGAAGCCTTATAGTTGTAACTTTGGATGTTAGAGTTTTCTCTCCTTCTATGGTTATAGTTACTTGTGTATCTTAAATGTTTTTCTGCTCTAGATGATAAAAGCTCTGAAAGTTGGATAAGTTTCATACCTTTCTAAGTTTTTATCTGAATTTTTGTCTTGGTTAATTATCTGTTTTCAATCTAAAATCAAATGGATTAGGTTTTTCTTATGCCTTTGATTCTCTGGTTGTTCTTATCAATTTTCTAACTCCCTCAGTTTACAAGTATATAAAGGATTCAGTTAAAGCCCTTTATTAGTTTATTGTTCTCAATATTTATGTCCATTTCACAAATCCTTCATAACCTTAAAAGATCCACCAACCAAGTAAACTTTCCCTGCAAATGCTCTTAAACACCATTGACGAACTTATCTGGAACTTGTTAGACTCCATTGCCCAATGACTTAAAAATCTTCCATGTTTCCTATCTAAAATCTATCAAAGTATCATACCCAACCAAAAAATAATAAAAATACCTTGCACTTAACATCTAGCCTAAAATCAACCCTAACCAGTAAACAAGACATATCTTTCCACACATTAAGAGATCCCTCTCCGAATCTAGGAAGGCTAGGTCCTTGGATTCCAAAGCTTGGTTTGATGTTACCCTTGTCAATTTTTATCTCAATAAATATAGAAAATTACGAGGAGCTAACACATAGTAATCCGGTCTATTTGCCTCCTACTAATCCTTATCAGACCATTTCTCATTTCATACCTACCTTTCCTGTGCAAACCTCTGGCTTGCAAGGGAAACCCTATGTGGGAAAACCTGTAGCTTAGCAGGGCCCTGATTTTGGTCCACAGGGACAACCATATAGTCCACGAGGGAAACCTTTACAAGGAAAATCTTTGTTCCAACATGGACAACCCTCCGGTCTGTTTGGTTAACCTCCGAATCAACCAGGACTATCTTATGCTCCTGGGGGGCAAATATACCCCCGTGCGGGGATAACCACTGCCAGCCCGGAGAATCTCTCCTTTCATATGCATATAAAAATGCATCTCAATAACTTCCCAAATAAAAACTCCAAGTCTAGGCAATTTCACATACTATCATTCACAGAAGCTTGTAACATCTGTTCACAAATTTTTATGGTTTATGAAAACCATACTTCAACACACCCCAAAACTCAATCCTTTCATGCGAAAGCTCTTCTCTTTTTAACTTCAAATCTATGGTTAAAACCGCTTCATATAGCCTCTAGAAACCAAATCATACTCTCAACTATATGACTCTTCACTAACATTCATTTATGTAAAGGTTTCTCTTCAACTTAATAGGATGACCACTCTCTTTTTACCATATGGAAATTCATATTCTATCAATCCAAGTAATGTATGGTCTTTAATTTAAATGTTCATAGAACATTTGGAACAAACCTTTGATTTGGTTTAAATTTCGATCTTCCAACTCCAATATACATGCGCCCTTTAAAACTTCTAAGTTTGATATTGGCTAACCATGAGACACATTCACAGGTTCATTTTCGACTATGCAAATTTCCTTCCAAGCTAGGGCTTTAATCAAACAACAATTGGCCCACGCATTAACTTACCTTATTCTTCATTTGCACAAATCTGAAAAAACCTCTGCATCCTTGGATCAATTCAGTCTCCATGATCCGCCTCCTACTTCCAACGCTGCTTCGATTTTAACTCTGCAAAGGGAATTCATGATCGAACAGATCTTCGATTCACAACGCCTTCTTTTGTCGAGATACCACTATCGCATAGTCAGCTTTCTACAAAAACCATACATTACACATCCCTCTTGCACATAGTTTGAACGACCAGGTTCGATTTTTAAATCACAAATTCCTCAGTGCTAAGAAAATAAAGGTCGATCCCTCTTCAATTTCATTATAATAAAAACATGGGAATCGATCCACAATTGGATCTGGCAATTATAAACAGATTTTATTAAACGAACTATACAATTTCAAAACCTGCCCAATCGAATTCCATTCGATTGTATACCACTCACTCTTTAACTCTTGCAATTGCAGATTTGCTCCTCCATTACAACCTGCGTTTGGTCAGTTCAACACTGAAGAAACAAAGATCGATCCAAACTACAACATTTCTCTACTGCACTGTGCGTTTTCAATACAAACTCGGTATTGATTATGCAACCAAGTCTTTCATCGATTTCCAGCCAGCAATCTCCTCCAGCACTCATTAATCCGAGTCAAACAAATCACTCATAGCAACACTCTTTACGATTTATCATGCAACAACGTATCTAACCAATTCGCTTGCGTACTTCCAAAGAGAATTTGAATTCTCTTCAACCTTGGGCGCATGAGACTTGCTGCAACTGTACAATGGTTTCTTTAAACACAACACTGACCTTCCAATCTTGTCTATCTCTGCTCTACTTGATACTACGGATCGGCTCAATCCGATGCCAATTCACAACAACATCTCAACTTAAAATTCAAACATGCTCGATCTCAAAATTTCAGTCCCAACTGTATTGAAGTCGGACTTCAATAAACTTCTGTTTCATTCCAAAATCTACTTGGACTTCGTATATTTGTTAACAGAACTGTGAAGTATTAATCCAGCCCGAGTAAAACGAAACTTATTGCATTCAAGTTATACAGGAGTAGAGACATTCGATTGCATTCAATTTAAAACAGAACCATATAACTCAACAATTCAAAAGGATTCAAAAACCCTTTTTATACCATGAACACGTGAATTAGATTCACCCAATGTCTTACACATAATTCTCCCTCTATCAGAATCAATTCAATTTGATGCTAAATTACCCAATCAATTCTACACAAAACTCAATAATGGGATATGAACTTCAAAAATTTAAATTGTGCATTAATAAACAACACTTACATCAACATTCTTCTTCTTTGGCCTGATTTTCAACCAGTGGCCACATTACAACTTGCCCGAAGGCTTCCAAGTAGAAATCCCTGTTCTCTACTCTATTTCTCTCTGATTTTCAATGCCTTTGAGGCTTGATAATTTATACAATTTAAAATGATCTAATTTAAGTTCAATCCCTTCAACTTCTCAACAAAATCCTAAAATCACTCTTGGATCCCTAAGGATCCTCTCTCACCCATAATTAATGAAACTAATTTCTAAATTAATATTTAGAAAAATCTCTCAATCCCTTTACATCCTCAACTGATCAAATTCTCTCATATTCTCAAACATTTGATAATTATTTAATTAAAAATACTTAAAACCCACTCAAATCATCCATAAAAATCTAGCTCCTCTAAAAACTTAAAAACCCCTAAGTTTTAATAAAATACAAAGTATTTTCTCTTTTCCTAATGCTTCTGCTGTCACTACGAAACGAGGGGACCTTTGTTGCACCACAACCACAGCCACATGCTCAGTATGGCCAAAATTTTGTGCAACCAGGATAACCCTAAGGTCCTTCTCTGGGTCAACCTGGTTATCAGGGACAACCTGGTCCATCACAACCATCAAATCGATCTTTCCCACAAAGCCAACCGGTGGAGCTCAGCCGGGTTTACCCTCTCAGCAGCCTACTCAACCTGCTCAGTTGGGTCCGCCTGCTCAACCGCAAGGCACTTATTACCCTTAAGGTTCATATCAACTAGTATATAGTGTGCCCTAGGTTCCTTACCCTCAAAATCAACCTATATATCATCAACCTCAAAGCCATGCTTACATTCCATATCAGATTCCTTATACTGCTCAGCAAGGACCTCAGTGGTCTACTTCGACTCAGTATCCTAGTCTTCAACCCCAGTATCAACCGACTTATCCTGCTTCTAATCCCTATGATCCTAATCCTCTGGGATAGAATGTATGGGGACAAAATCCCGCTCGACTGGGTGGAATGTACATGCCAGTCCTTATCAAACACCTCCGATGACTTTCAACACTCAATCACCGTTTATTGCTACGTTGGAACTACCTTATGTGTCAAAGTTGAAGAACGATCCTGTTCTTCATAACCCGTATTGGCCTCCAGTTCCAACCAAGATTCTTGGTTATTGTAATAAATTTTAGGGCAAGTCTGGTGAAGACCCCCAAGCGCATGTTATGAATTACCATTTGTGGTGTTCCTATAACTCTTGGGTGGATGATTCTATTAGACTTCGTCTTTTCCAACGAACTTTTACTGGTGCCACTGCAAAGTGGTACATTAAGCTATCTCGTGGCATCTTCCAAGATTTCAATTCTTTAGCCATGGCATTCCTTACGCACTTCCAGTTACTAGTCCATTATGAGACTGGGACGCACCTCCTCACTTCATTGAAACAAGACTGAGCTACTCATATCTCGGATCATATTCATGAGTGGCGACGTCATCGTCGCATGATAAAATTTGAAATTCCTGATCAACTTCTAACTTTGGTTCACCACCCCCTTTTCCAATCAGATTTCCAAATACATAGCTATGGCGGCATGTGTAACCAAGGAACAAGCCATTTCTTACGCCCAGTACTTTGATCTTGTGTACTCTCAGTCTGGCACATTATATGATATATTACTTGATGCTCCTCGACCTGGAACTTCTAAATGACCAGCCACTCCATCCGTCGATGGTATTATTGGTTCCATGTCTCAGACTTCTCATAAGTCTTCATCTTCAAACTCTGGGAAGCCGAAGTCCGCTTCTTCCAATAATGTTGCTTCTCAGCCCACTTTGAATTCTGGTAAACCCGCAGAGTTTAATGCCATTCAGGCCAATCTTACGGATAATGCTTCTAAAGGTAAAAATAAGGGTAAAGGTAAGGCTAAAGCCGATACCCCAAAACAGAATTCTCAGAAACCTCGTGCTAACGATGGTTCTCAATGAAAACCGAAGTACCCTTGTTTGATTTGTGATGATGAGCACTTCACCAAGGATTGTCCTCGATGATCCAAAGTGAGCCGATTGCTCAAAGGCACTCAGGGAACTCTGACCATTCTTAAAGAACTTTTCCCATCTCATCAGACTCAGATGGTAGAGAAACCTCAGTCCTTTGCCCCATTTGGCTCTTAGGTGTTCATGATGAACGGTTCTGTAGCCATTTCTATTGCTACTCAGTCAAAAGATTATACTGGATCTCGTCAGGCTACGGGAACAGAGATCACTAATGGTCCTCCTCCTCTACCTGTTACTGGTCCTCTTGAAATTGAAAGGCCCAATGCTGAATCCGTTATGCGACCACCTTCCAAAGGTGTACCCAGTAAGTCTTCTTATAATCCCAATGCCCCTGCCGCTCACCATTACAATATTGTTGAGGACTTGGCTTAGGCATCATCCGCGATGTCCACGTTAGAAGTACTTCAAAGTTGTCTATCACAACACAAAGCTTTGTTATCTACGATTGGTGGGATTGATCCTGCTGATACTAGCCTTCTTGCTTTCGATCTAGAGAATTTCATTCCACGACTTCCACATCATATTGTGCTCATTATTCAGGTTGTTATTAATGGCCTCAACATCCATCGAGCAGTTGTGGACGAAGGTGCATCAACCTATGTCATGTCATCTTCGTGTTGGAAAGCTATTGGTTCTCCAGCCCTGAATTCATCACCAAATGCCCTAGAAGCGTTTGATGGAAGATAATCAAAACCCTTAGGTGTTCTCGCTAGTTTACCAATTACTTTAAAAGGGAAGATAATCAATGTCGAGGTCGAAGTCATTGATGCTAAACTCAATTATAGTCTTCTCCTCGGTCGCAGTTGGACTCGCGCCATGTTATGTGTTATGTCCACTCTCTTTTGTGTTTTGAAATTTCCACATGAAGGAAATATTATTACTGTTGATCAATTTTCTTTCTTCACCTCTTCTTCTAAGAACAACATTCCGTATGTGGATTAGATTCCTACTCCCTACGAGAGCATAGGGCCTGGTATTTTTAAAGATCTTGTCCTCATGGGTATTTTTCCTCTTCCTCCACCGAATACTGTTCAAATTCGTATGATCTCTTGGTCTAATGACCCATGGATTATTCCTTCCCTTGAAAAAATTGATTCCTTCAGAGATTCGATGCCTTTGAGTTTGAATGAGATTGATTATTGTGAACTCATTGCTGCTTCGGAATCTCCGTCCTCTAATTGTGCTCCTTTAAGCATGTCTCTTGACATTTATTCTCAATCCCCCTGGCTTGGTGATTCAAATTCACCCAATCCTTTGAAAGAAGTGTTTTCTTCCAATGAATCCATCGTGGAAACCATGTCTCTTGAGGATCTACTGTGGAATGATGGTCATCATCGTTCCTCGTTTATGACTGGCCTTGGGGCCATGTCTACTTGTCTCAAGCATTTTGTATCTCAGGTTCCTTCTCCCCCACTTCAATTGCCTGTTTTGACATAAGACGTCTTTATGGAGGGTAACTTGAGTAACATTACACAGATGATTCCTATTGAAATTTCCGTTAAACTGGGAATCGTCGAGAACATCCATATTGGGGTTACTTATTCTTCTGATGAAGTACAAGTTTATACTAGCCTTTTCCATGAATTCTGTGATGTCTTCGCATGCTCTTATGAAGAAATGCCTGGCATTTATCCTAGTATAGTGGTGCATGAAATTCCTACTTATCCCGGGTCGAAACCTATTCGCCAACGTCTTCGTCCAGTGCACCCTAGATAAGCTGCTGCCATCAAGAGCGAAGTTGAAAAAATTCTTAGAGATGGTTTTATTTATCCGATTCCTTTGATGAAATGGGTCTCTAATATTGTTCCTATAGATAAGAAACATGGAACTATTCGTGTCTGTGTTGATTATCGTGATATTAATCGAGCTTGTCCCAAGGATAAATTATCCTACTCCCTTTATCAATCAAATCATTGATGACTATGCCAGGAGTGAGATATTGTCCCTAATGGATGGTTTTTCTGGTTACAATCAGATTAGCATTCTCTCGAATGATCAACATAACACTGCCTTTATCTATACTTGGGGTGCTTTCGTGTATAAGAAGCTCCCTTTTGGCTTAAAGAATGCTGGGCTACGTTTCAACAAGCGATGTCATATGCTTTTCATGACATTCGCCACATCATTCAACCTTATCTGGCTGATATTCTCACTCATTGAGCTAAACGTCTGGACCATCCTAACCATCTTCGTCTGATTTTTCTTCATTTTGACGTTACAACATTTGGCTTAATATGCACAAGTGCATCTTCTACGTTAATTCCGGTAGACTCTTAGAGTTTATTGTATCCAAATACAAAATTCACCTCGATCCTCTCACAGTTGAGGCTATTATCAATCTCCCCTCTCCCTCCTCATTACATCAGTTGCAGATTTTGCAAGGTAAGGCTAATTTTCTACGTCGTTTTATACTTAATTATGCAGAAGTGGCTAGAGGACACACGCGATTATTAAAGCAGGGCGTCTCATTTTGTTGGGATTAGATTGCTCAAAAGTATTTTGAGACCTTGAAGACATTTCTTGTCAATGCTCCTCTGTTACGTCCTCCTAACTATCACCATGATTTTTCCTTTTATTTAGCCGCTACTTTCAGTACGATTTCCATGGTTCTAGTACAAGACGATGATCACGGTAATCAGAATGTTATCTATTACTTGTATCGTAACCTTCTTGACCCTGAGACATGCTATGCACACGTCGAGAAGTTAGTGTTAGCTGCGGTTCAAGTCGTTCAACATTTTCGTCATTATATTCTTTTGCATACAGTGACTGTGAAGAAAGTTCTTATTACCATGCTTCAACGTATGATTGGGATCCATAAATCCAATTTCCATCTCATGTTATTTTTAGCTCTTTGGGCATGCCAAACCTCAGTTAAGAGTGCAACTGGATTTACCCCTTTTCAGTTGGTTTATGGTATGGAAGCTACTCTTTCGATTGAATGTGAGATACCTTTGCTCAAGTTCGTTGTTGAATTACTACCAAACAATTCACCAGAAAAATAACGTCTCCTTTATCTCGAAAGGTTAGATGAAACCTGCCGCTTTGCTTCTCTGGTTATTAAAGCACAGAAAAAGCGGGTCAAATATAATTTTGACCAATCATTTTCCCTTCGTTCTTTCGTTGAAAGAGATCTTGTCCTCCTATACAACCAAGCTCATGATAAGCTAGGGGTAGGTAAATTTCAACCCATGTGGCATGGGCCTTACATTTTTAAACATGTATTGCAGAATGGGACCTATGAGCTCATTGATTACGAAGGTCATCCTTTAGAACAACCTAGAAATGGGTTGTATCTCAAAAATTATTTTTCATGAGCCATTCATGCATGATTTATGTACATAGGTGTTTTTTTCATTTTTGTAAATGTTTTGATTTAGTGTGCTTTGTGAGAATTTTTCTACTTATTTGGTTCTTTCTTATTTGTGCAGATGTCTATTACCCCTTATGTCGGTTTCGTGGATGGTGCTTCTCGCAGTACCAGGAACTTGTCTTCAGCAGCCTGGGTAATCTATGATCCTACTAGTGAGTTGATAGAACTGCAAGGTATTTGTCTAGGATGAACTACAAACAATGTCACTGAATATAGTGCTATCCTTGAACTATTAACCGAGGCAATCAATCTCGGCATACGCACATTGCTTGTAAATCTAGATTCGCAGCTTGTTGTTCTACAACTCATTGGTCATTACTCCGTTAGAAACCCATACATTCTGAGATTGTATTTACGTATTCTTCTAGTGGAAAGACATTTTGATTTTATCACATATCAGCATATTCCTAGACGAATGAATTCATTAACTGATACAGTGGCCAACATTATATTAGATAGACATTTGCATAGTTTGTAAAATCATCATCATATGAAAAATATCCATGTATGAAAAAAGATGTATATATATATATATATATATCACGTGTTTGCATTAGTTTGCATCATAAATTAAAAAAATATGTGTGTTTCTATTACATCCTAAGACACCATGTCTCTCAAAATATGCATATATAAAGCCTAGGTTTCTAATCGGCGTGATGCTCATGGCATCATGTCACTACTCGTACAAGCTACCTCGGAAAGCAGTGAATACGGCTTGGCACCCCAACGGTATGTATCTGGTAGGCGCGAGGAACATTGTCGAATCGTGCATGATCCGAGACTCCATGTGTGATCCCTATAGGTTGTGCACGAGCTCCTCTTCCTCGATTCCCTTTCCATGAGGATAAAAATCACGAGGAATTCACCTCACTATCGGAGACATGCCTATGGGTTTCTCTGGGTTGACATCTGCAAATACACGGATTTAATGTTAGAACAACATATTTAAAAAAATAAAAATAAATAAATAAATAAAAATCATAACACTCATGAAAATTAAAAATGATTCTTACCCAAATCTTCATCCCAATCCTCTCCCTTTGGGAGTGGGAGGTCCGGATCACTAGTAAAATCTGTACCAGAGTAGGGCCAGTCCTCCACGACGATCAACTGTCGGTAGAGCCAATCAAATAACTTCGGTCTCTAGGACATCTTTTGACCGCCCGCTACCCTTGGCATCAGAGCCGCCCATTGGGCCATCCATGGTTCTCTTACTGGTGGTGTTGGGACTATGACCTCCTGATGCTGAAAAATTGGTACTCGTTCTAGGAAGAACGATACCAGGAAAGACCCATAACAAAATTACTTCAATTTTCCCTTCTTGTGTTTTGTTAGCTGGCGTTTCATGTTTATTGTTATGGCCTTTGCCCAGCTGTAGATGGTCAGTGTCAAGCAGTCTACAACAAGAAGCAACTATTTTTTTTTTGCTTCGTGCGGTGCTTGAGTTCCCGCAGCTTGTGTGATAGTATGTAGCACTACTTTTAGTGCTAAGTCAGGGATCATTTGGATATCAACCTTCCCACTTCTTGTTCCCTTATGTGCCCCTAGATATACCTTGTCCATCACCATGGACATACTCTCCATGCAAGGCCGGGTACCAGTTAGGATTGGTGCTGCTCCTCTCCGCGACAATCCTGTGATAAAGTAGACATCAGAAACATCAATATCAAGCTCTAGATCTCGAAGGATTAAATTTTACTGGTCGTCATCCCATATGCTGATAAAATATTGTAGCAGCTTTGATTGATCACAAAGACACGGTGTCAAGAATAAATTCTTCAGTCCACAGTCTCTGAGAGCTTCCATTTATCTCTCATTCTCCATGGCAAGCTCGTCTTCTTCACTGTGTTCCCGTTCTTTCCATTCAATCACCATTTTTCCACTTTCTACCTATAAACACATTAATATGAATAGTATTAGCCATTTTTCAAACTTATATTTGTGAAAAATTAGGGTATTTGACTTGCATTTTGCACAGAAAATGGTTTGCACCATTGGCGCACCCTAGTGTATAAAATTGGGCAGTTGGCGCAACTCCGTGCCCGAAATGCGCACCAACCGTCGTGCCCTAATATTCACATTTCCTCTCCCAAAATTCAAAATTGGAAGTTGCAGATATTAAAAAATGACTCAAAATGAAGGGAAAGATCTCGGCTCTTACCCAAAACTAACGGATTTGAGATTGGTTTGCTGGATTGGTCGTTATTGTCGCCACAAGATTTCACAGTAAAATGGGTAACTGTTGCTCCACAAGAGATAAAAAAGTGAAAAGTAATTATTTTTACCATTTTTGGAATTTTACAACCCTAATTAGGTTTTAAGACAAGTTTTTTGATTATTTTATTATATTATTTTCGAAAAATGGGTTTTACACGTGTCTCTTGTGCAACAATAGGTTTTTCAGGCCATAGTGATGAAGTAACGAGTTGAATTTTATATTTTTTTGGACTCCGTAAAAACACGAAAAAGTCACTACTGGAGTCATCTTTCAGCTCTTTCATGACTCTCTAAAATTGAAAATAGTTCCGAGACTCTTATTGTTTCAATCTCGTTAAATGGCTGCGAAGCGATATCTACCCAGTATATTTTTACCCCTTTTTCGGGCTGGGATATATTATTTATGAAAAAGGAATACCTTAGCCTATCGCGACTAGGAGGTTCTTTCAGATATTTTTTTCTACCTTTTTGGATCTGAGAGACTATTTATGAAAAGGGTCATGATGGAATTTTCTTTTCTGCCTTCTTTTCAAACTCTCTAAACATGAAAAGATGTCGAGTTCTCCCTTTGTCAGACTCGTTAAAACCTGATGACATCGGATTTCATCACCATGACGTTCCTTGAGTTCCTCCTTCCTAGGGCTCGTAAAATGTACTACGTTGGATTTTTCCGAAGGAAAAACTTACAACACAAGCATATGCTACCCCCTTCAAGTTTGTTTTAAAAAATAATTGGGGTATTCACCAGAAATGGTGGGGGAAAATGGAACCAAGTTTTATAATGTTGGCAGTATGTCGCTCTTAAACATGGCACTTGTCTGCATTCGTGTCGGGTTGGGGACATCTCATTTCATCATTTTTTGCCTCCATGGGTTTGAGTAATCTCTTTTGAACTCTCATCTGCTCTTTTCCACGTCATCATGACCTCAGATCCTTTGATGTCATATACTGCCAAAACTAGTGTCGTGTTGCTGATATGTTCAAGAGAAGTTTGCCTCTGCAGTTTTCAACCTCCCTCTGATTCTCTGTTGGTCCTGTTCATCATAATATTCCTCTATCTCGTATCGATGATGTGGGAAATATTATGGCCCACCTTCGATCAGGTCACTTCCTGTCAACTTCAGCTCATTATCTAGGAATTTGATCTAGAGACTCTATCCTGGTACTTTGGAGCCTGCATGCCTTAATGGTAGGTTTTTTGCATTCGACGCAAGGTCCACATCATTGGCCTTCGATCGAGTGATTCTCCAAATGTTCGATGCCATATCACTGTTCATATTCTGTGGATTGTACCGGTTGTATCTTGAGAGCCATTGTCATTATTGGTGTTTTCTCTCATGCCTGTTAACAACTTTCATCATTGGCTGGTAATTAGGTGATTTTCTTGCATGTTTGACTTCAGCTCATATATTCGCATTTTTGAATTTGTACTTGTTTGGGTCGGTATGGAGCGCAAGACCCTAGATCTTGTCTGATAAAATCCAGGCTGCGGATTTTGGTCGATTATCATGAGTTATTGCATGAATATTTTTATCAGATGGATGCGACCATACCTGAGTCTATTTGTTGATCCTTATTGCTGGATGGCTGCATCCATACCTCGGATCTTAGTTTTTATATATACTCTATTATGGATGGCTGCACCCATACCACATGTTCATGTATCAGAGATATCAGTTGTATTCATAATTTCAGGTTTTCCGACAGCGGTGTTTGGTTCGAATGCGTTCTCATAAAGCATTTTTCCCCTCCCTCACCCTCAGAGCTCATGCTTTAGGGGGCATCTGTTACACAACATTTTGTCACTATCCCTACAATCCCCATCTCCCGCATTGGAGGGTCATTTCCATGATAAATAAGAAGTGTCATGCCTTGCAAATTCCATCATTGTATCCCTTTACATGAGAGTAATATTCCTTTTGTTGACAATTCCCTGAGCAGAGACTCAAAAACCCTTGTTTTTGCCTTAGCGTGGGTATTCAATTATGCCCTCGCACCGAAGAGGAAGATTAACACTGGGCCCCACGCCACCTGGAACTCTGTCCCAGTTTGGCACCCGCGCCAAGCTGTTTATGGAATGTTTTTTAAAAATAGAGGCAGAGATTCCACTCCAACCACCTCGAGGATGAGTCATTGGGAGTGGTTGCACTGATAAACCACAGACTACCTCCTTTAGGTTTATGGTTTCCACCTCTAATGGGAACTCCCTAAAGGATAGGCCTACTTCCCACATTTTTAGGGATCCTAACCTCCTCCTTTTCCTCTATAAAAGAAGCTATCTCTCTTAGAACAAGCTAGCTGAACTTGGAGAATTAAACATATTATAGCTGAATTACTAGAGAAGATAGAATAAGAAGGAATTACGTTGAGGAAGCTTGAGTCCATGACTTCTGAGAGAGATTGAGTACATGCCTTCATCCCGTCTGAATTCCCTAATGAGCATCTGAGATGCGCTTCAGCTGAACCCTACTGGAGGAGACTACGATGTTAAACCATTGGTTGTAACTCTTCCTTCTATTCATTTATATATGCGACTATTGTTTGGTTCCACTTTTGTGTTACGACATTCGTTTAATGCAATTTTTTTAGCCCTCTTTGATTGGCTAACAGTTATGAATGAAATTTTATTATGTCGTATGTTGTTCTTGTTTTCTGATTCTATGTGCAGGTATCCGAGCATGACCGTGAAGGGATTGTGAATTTTCGAGACAGGAGTGAGAGGCCACCACCACTACAACAACAATGACAAAATTGGATTCCAGGTAGGTCGATCTACCATGTCCTTTGTTCTTTCAATAATTAGGAAGCAACACTTTGGCATGTCCCTTTGTTTCTAGACACACTCTAGGGCTAGAGGGATCGCCTCTGTCCGCAGAGAGGATTTACCTGCTTAACAGTAAGGGATGCCATCTTCTCTGACAAGATTGCATACTTTCTATTCCTAGCATTCCAAAAGTTTCCTCAAAGTGTAGAATGTATTTCTCTTGGGTTGTAATGTACTTGGGTGCTAAAGCAGAATGAGTAGAGCAATGAGACTATGATTTTTTATGACAACCTTAGGGCTTACTAGGTCTGCTATGATATACATGGATCCCTTCTCTTCTTTTGTCATTACAATTTTCACCTCTTTAACCCTTGCCTCCTCATGAGTCAACCAAGATGCCAATGTCATTAGTTTCATATCTCCCAATCTTGAATTGGGGTCCCAAAATTTTATATTTGTTAGAATGAAATTATGCATATAAAACTCATCTAGCTTTGCCCTATCTTCCATACTTTCCTTCTTGCAAAACTCAATAAACTTTTTGTACCCTGGAAAAGGAAAAGAGCCATATTGTGTTACTGTTTCTATTTGGAACTGTAACCACTGTTCCTTGAAGAAAAGAGCATATGATTTTTATGGTTGTCTTGGTGAATTCTCTTGGTGTTTTTGGGGTTCTCTTCTAGTAAATCATCGTCCCATTTCTTCTATTGCCCCATCTTCATGTTACTTAGGTGTGAAATTTAGTTTTCCAGGGTAATCTCTGTGGCAACATTGTTAAACTTGGTTCTTATCAAATAAGGAGAAGGATGCTATAATTTTTATCAAACTAATCCTTTTTCTTCTGCTCCTATCTTGCCTTCACACACAATAATTTCTACTGCTCAATTGTCTATTACAAATTATCAACTTTAGGAAAAATTCTCATGCAAGTGGATGGAAAACAATGAAGTAGTATGTCACTCACTTCTTTTCAAAATAGCCCTATATGTGCATGAGGGTTTAGAGAGAGTTTCAAGTCACTGTCGCTCCCTTTCACCCTTCAATTCCTCCTATAGCTCCTTCTCATCCCTCTTATATAATTTCAGACCTTCTTATAGCTTCATCTTGTAGCACCTACAAACAAGGTTCAAAAATTCTCGGTGGAACCCTAGGTGGTATGATAGAAATACATTGTCCTTCCTTTCACTATTTTTTTGGAAATGAGCGATGGTGCAAATGAAGTTGATCCCAGTATATAATATTCCCTTTGTGATAAAGTCTCAAAGTGATTTGGTGACATGGCATATACGTGAGTTTCATTTTTTTTTTTTTGAATTATTGTCCCTACTCCTTGCAATCATTTCCCATCTTGTGATTTTCACCCCCCTCCTAGTGAGCACTACCTCACTTTGAGTTTACATATCCAAATTACATGGGTTACTTTTACAAAATTAACTAGTCGAGGTTGACCAAGTTTACTAGCCACCTCTAGCCTATTAAAAATCATTTCTCGACCATTAACATTATTCATAGGGAAGAGTTGAGGGTTGTTATATCTAATCCTACCTATGGATCAAATTTCTAGAGATGGTTTCATGCTCGAGACGATCTTCATAACATCATGATATTGATGGATTTTATTTCTTTTGTTTGTTTATGTCCATGTCTTCATAACTTGATGATATCCTGATTGATAACTTGTTGTGTGTGTTGGTGATTTCCTTATGTCAAAGATTGTTGTTGCTACTAGTGAATTTTCTTCCTGAGGATGATGTGTCTCATATATGTTGCAGACATGGATCCAAGATGTTCTCTGTGGGTGAAAAATAATTCCAGGGAGTCTTGTTGTGACTACACAAGTTGCTACAGTAGGAATTTCCTTCCTATAGCATTCATTTAGTCCTCCCTTCAAGTATTAATTTTGCATGCCAGTGTTTAGGGGAAGTTATGAAAGGAATGAGTAAAATATTAGGATCATGAGGAAGTGGTGTAGGTGTTAGAAGAATAGAAAACAAGGATTTATGTGTTTTTAAGATGCATGAAAAAGTGGAAATTTTGAGCAAATGTTTGGCTAAATGGAGTGGATGGGTGATGGATTTTACATTGGAGGACCCCCCTTAACATCTCCTAGAGACACCATGGAATTTTGGTTGCTTTTCCCATTGGATGCACCTCCTATAGCCTCAAAGTCTCCTCCTGTAGCATTATATGACCTCTTGTAGCATTACAGGTCCCTCCTGTAGCATCAAAATGAGGAGGTAAAATTGGAGTTTCTTGTTGATTGGATGGTCGAGAGATGTGGGTATGTGAATGGAGATTGTGGAGATGAGGTGTATGGATGAAAGGATGGAGGGAGACTTGTAGATTTTTCCCTGTATCCATAGTTCTTCAAACTGTGTGGAGTCTTGCAAAAGAAAAATTTTAGCAGAAATGGTGTAAGAACTCCCTCCTTGTGCTTCTCTTTTTATCTTTTATTTTTTATTTTATTTTTTGAGACAAGAAGACTGCCCATGTATAGGTTTTCAACTTGCATGTCTGCCCTAGGCACCTCAAAGGAGGATTTCACCCAAGGATATTTTATTTTTCTTTGCTCCTGAGCTGCCTCAAAGAGGTTTTCAACTCAGGAGTGGGCCTCAAAAGCCTCATGGAGGTTTTCATCTAGGCCCTCTTATTATTTTTTTCCCTTTTTTGTTTTTTAGAATTTTGGTGGACTGAGGGCTATGAGCCTCTCAATCACATTTAACTCTCCACTGAATGAACTCACAAAATCTTCCTTTAACAGAGGTTTCTTGTATAATTTCAACCTATGACCATTGAAAAGTAAGGGAATTCATTCCTCATCAATAGTTCTGATTTAGACAAACCCATTCTCATGACACTTCTCTACTATATAATGATCCAACCATATTTTCATCAACTTCCCCTTGAAATCCTTGAATCTAGAATCATACAACATGGCCTAATCTCATTTCTAGATATTCCTATATCTGATGTGATTTGCATGCCAAGTATTCATTTGTAGTTGGATTACCTTAGTGTGTAGGATATCTTGCATTATGAATTCATCTATACCATTGAGTTGGATTAGCCTGTATTTTTGTGCTGAAGTGAGATCCAAGTCTAACTGAGCTGCCATCCTCGAGGTGTTGTATTGAAATTCAGTAGACAATAGAGCCTTCTTCCCATAAACTAGCTCAAATGGAGTTAATCCAGTGGTGGTCTTCCAAGTGGTGTTGTAGGCCCAAGTGGCTTCCACAAGTCTGTTTTCCCAATATTTTTTGTTGCTGCTAACAAAATTTTTAAGGTTGTTCTCCCTTTCTCTATTTGTGACTTTCACCTGCTCATTTTCTTAACGATTATAAGAAGTATATTTCCTATGCTTTATATGGTGTTTCTTCATAACATATTCAATGAAACTTAATGTAAATTATTCTCCTTGATTAGTGACTAATTCCCTTGGAAAACAAAATTTGTAGAAGATATTCTCCCTCAGAAATTCAGTCACCTTCTACATAGTTGTTTCTTTACTTATTTTGTTTCATCCCATTTGGTAAAGTATTCAGCGAATAAAATGATATATTTTTTCTGTCATGATGGGGGATCAATAGGTCTAATGAAATCCATGGCCACTTTTCAAATGGCTCTAGAGTCACTTGAGGTTGTAAGGAAATTTCATCCTTGGGTGTTTTCTTATGCATCCTTTGACATTAATCACACCTGGTGGTGTATCTCCTTGCATCTTGATGTAAAGAGGGCCATTAATAGCCCCCACCAGATCGTCATGGCATGTGGGGAGAGTTTAAAGACCTATTATTCCCTCACACACCTTCTTAGGACTTGATCCAACCTCAATATGAAAATATTCCCCCCCAATTCAAGTGAATGGGGCATTTTCCTAACAATATTTCTTTTATGCCTGAAGGATAGGTTAGGAGGGAACCTCCCAACAACCGAATAATTGGTTATATCAGTAAACCAAGGAGAAAGCACCGAGATGGAAAATATATGTTCATCTGGAAGTTGATCGTATATAATTTCTTTCTTTCTTGGAGATAGAGTTAGTATTGACAAGAAATATGCAACCACATTCAATTTCCATGGTTTATCAACAATATTCAAATCAAATTGTTGCAATAATAACAACCACCTAATTATCCTAGCATTGACCTCAATTTTATTCATTAAATACTTAATGGTTGCACAATCACTATGAAACAAATTTTGATAACCAATGATATAATGCCTAAATTTGTTCAAATAATGCACCATTTCCAAGAGTTTCTTTTTAGTGACACTATAATTAAACTCATATTTGGAAAGGTTCTTACTGATGAAATAGATGGCATAAGGCAATATTTCTTCTACTTGTCATAAGGAAGTCCCTACAACTTTTTCTGAGGCATCTGTGTGTATATGGAAAGGTAATTCCTAGTTGGTACCCCTAAGGATAGGTGCAATGGTAATATTTTCTTTCAATACTTAGAAGCTTCTTGGAAACTGTTTATCCAACAAAAATATGAATATTTAACTAATAGTCCAAACAGTGCTGAAGCCTATTTACTAAAATATTTAATGAAACCGTTGATGGGGAAAATTTCCTTTCCAACAGTAAGGGGATCTCCCCCGTATAAAGTCCCAACTAGACTCTAGACCATTTGGGATAGGGATCCCTTTCGGAGTGTAGATATGGCTACCGTTGAATATGCCTTTCTCGTATGGAGTTGTATTTCGAGAACAAGAGGATGCACGACTACTTGAATGATATGAAACAAATGGTCGACGATTTCTCTTGAAAATGAAGCATTATAAATAGCGAAGTGAGATTTATAGCATGCAGCCAAAGGAAGTATTATTAGCAACACATCATTAGGGTCATGCTCATAAGAGGCTTGTTCGACCAGAAGAGAAAAAATTCACTATTGTCTAAACACCCTTCAATTCCTTAAGTGTGTTTCCAAGAGATTAAGGTTATATCAACAACTAAGTTATTAACATGTCCTTGTGCTAAAAATTCACAAATCATTAATACATCCAAAGAGCTTAAATGTATAAATGATGCATGAGAAAAAACATAGATTGATCAGTCACGAATGATAGCAAGTATGTAAAGACATAATATTGATAATGTTAACACACATGAGTTTCCATCAGATCCAATAGTGGAGTCAAAACATTGTCTTGTATTCATTCCCGAAATCATGCATTCAATGTTGTACAATTATCTCTCCTCTCTGTGGAGTCCAAAAAAGGTCCTTACATTATCTCTTGAGGGAGTACATATAGATCCAAAAATGACCTTTGGGTTGCCCTGTCCTTTCAGCTTCCTGACTATTGGCATGGTTTGCGACCTGGGAGGATTTGCGACCTGCCTATGTCTGATACCTATAAAATCAATCCTTTTCAAGGGAGAAACTATGTGATGGAAAGGTTTGGGGTCTCTACTTGTTGTTGTTCTCTGAGATAAGTCTACCAAACCAAGTAGTCGACAACTACTAGAGTGATTTGAGGAGTGTCTTCTCCCAGCCTATGAAAACACTCTAGAGCACCCAAAACTAACGTGTGCCTGTTCACGGTGATCTGGTTGAATAAAGAGGCCAACTTAGTGTAGATCCAGACTAGTGTGACGATGTACTAGTCGATGTTCTCCTTGGAAGCTAGGAGGTTCTGGGCAGCAACTTCTTGTCTGATGGGTCCCAAGAATGCTTGGATGTCTTGGGTCACCTCTTCCCTTGTCTTCTGTGTGGCCAATGTCTGTAAGGAAGGGATTTGGTGTACCTCTTCCATCGAATCTATGCCACTAATTAGGTGTTAATAGGCAGACATCAACATCTCTACATATTTTACGAGCTTGTCCCTGGAGTGAAACTTCATACATATCCGCACCTTATCATTCTGAGTGTGGATCCATTCCTTCTTTGGAAGAGTGTCAAGAGCCTGTGAATACCTTTCTGATCATTCAAGTATGTTGTCCAAATTTGTGGAGGCTTCTTTTAGTTGTGCAACTCTTTTCTTGGTTTCTTCCTAGGTCCCTAACAAAGGAGCGATTGTCTATTTTATGGTCAACATATCCTCATACAATTACTTCATGGCATTCTATAAGGTATCCAAATCTCCCTGAATGGCATTCTGTAGCTTGTTTTCCTGAGTGATTGTGAGTTGGAGCCTTTTATTTTCAGATTCAAAGGCTTTCTTTTCTATCTCTGCTTGAGTTTCCCTTTGCTTGAATGCCTGGAGTCTTCCCTGCAGAAACGAGATCTCTCTTCTCATTCGGATAAAATTTTCTTTTGTGGCAACTACAAAGGCAGTTCCAGCCGATGTTATCATCATGGGTTAGTCCTGGTGTCCAGGAATATGTCCTTTTCTATGGTCACTGCAAGGGGCTCGGCTGGATTTCGTGTAAGTCATTTTCTCCTTTCCTGCCTAATTTTTTGAGTGTACTAGTCGTAAGATAGTATTTTTAGATCCAGTAAATCATCCTCATGCCCCTATGGGATTCTGAGTTCTGAGATTGGAAGGTGTCTCCCTGTCATGGGAGTTGCCAGGGGTACCTCAATATGTGGCAGGTCTGCTTGCCCCCAAGTCTTCGAGGGTTGTGACTTGCTTCCCTCTGCCTCCTCGGATGCATCCGCCTGTAAATTCTAAGTTTCTTCCTCTCTTATCCTCTTTCAGGATTCTTCTTCCATTCTCTTCTTTTTGGCTTCTTCTTTATCCTGCCCCTGCTTTAGCCTGTGCTCAACCTCCCTTTTCTTTCGTTCCTCTCTCTACTGCTTCTTCTAGTGTTCTTCAGCCTTTTTCTTCTACTTTTGTTCTTCCTGTTTTTGTTCCAAGGTATCTTGGGATTTTTTGAGCTCTTCCTCTCTTAGCTTCTTCTCAGCCTCTTGCTGTGCTTTGGCCTATTTTCCCTTTCCTCCCTGGCGATCCTTAGGAGGATTACTTCTTGTGGTATTCTTCGGCCTTTTGGATTGGGAAGACAATGGTCCTCCCATAGGGTCCTTCTGTTTCAAATAATCTTCTCTGTCTTATAGAGTTTGTTCCTCCTGACGCCCTTGATATCCACCCAAGTTGGCTGGTCCTTTGGGAGTTTCTTCTCTATTTTCATTGTACCAGTTTTTAATCTACTCTTCCACAGGGCACTTTTTGTGTTGGTAGTTCCAGTTAAACTTGGCCCTCTTGCAGTGGACGGGGATGATCCTTTTAGGATCATAAGACCTATGGGCGAAGGTTACGAAGTGAAATCCTTTGATATCTTCTTACGTACGTTACTTCCTTCGTCCATTGCAACGTTGGTGGTCTGTGATTTGGTAGATTGGCAATCCAAGTGATTAGCAAGCCAAATGACAGGGTAACATCAAACCAACTTTGGAGCCCAAGGATGTAGCCTTCCTAGACTCAGAGAGGGTTCTCTCTATTTGTGCAATGGATGTAACCTTGTTTGCTTTCTATGTATCTGATTTTAGGATATTTTTTAAGTATGTTTTGGTTTGTTTTAGGTTTTTTGAGGGAGAACTGATCAAAGGATAAATAGATAAAAATATTGTCAAATCAATTGGGCTATGGGGTCAAAAATGTCGAGACTGCGTCAAAGGGTGGACAAGGTATATTGCAAGGCCGATTCGGTCGAGGTGAAATGGATTCTTTTAGGTGGAGTGAAATGGGATGGAAACTAAGTTTGTGAAAGACAAACAATTTTTAAGCAAAAATAGTTTTACAACAAACATCCATGTGGTAGGGCTAACCATTAATCACTATAAATGAAACTCAAACTGATAGATGCATAAAATAAAAATTCAGGCGATACATAGAAGTGTAAGACCCTCTAACTTTGGGAAACTCACCTTCAGACTTTGGAGAAAACAAATAAGATAGACAAACAACTCAATCTATGAAGAGGGAACTCCTAAACATCATATTTGAGCTATCGGGAATTTTGAACTAAGATTGCAGAGCATAGGCAAAGGGCAAGATCGAAACAAGACCTCTTTGGTTTAACTAGGACAATCAAACATTCAGAGAAAGGTTTCAGTAATGGGGTTTTGGTTAGCTATGAGTAAGCAGGGCATACCGTGAATCATACTAGATAGCATACATAATAACCATTAATGAAATTGATAACAAGTTCTTAGGGTATCAAAGAGTAGTTAAGAATTCTTTGACATAACTAAGAAAGAAGAAAAACATAGAAGCTGTAATGAAATCAGGAAACTTGAGGTGCCTCCATGGGCATGTCTCAAATCTATTCTTTACTGACCTACAACAAGCAAGAAACATGGAAACATGTATGATAAACTAAGGAAAACATACAGATAGGAACACTATACCATTTACCAAGCCAAGGAATCCAACAAACAGTCCTCTTCCACCATCCAAGACAAACAAGAAATCATCCACATCATGAGACAAAGTGTTTCTTCAAAGCTTGTAATATCATGTATTGCTCTATATCATCAATTTCAGCCCCTTGATAAAATGAAATCTCTTATAATATATAGGCTAAAGAGAAATAAACTATCCAAGAGTAACTAGAAGGCCATTGGCCTATTACAAATATCTGATTTTGTCCTTGAGGCTTTGCAAAGCCCAAGGCACAAAATATATTTAAAAATATCTTAAAATTATAAAAAAGGAAATAAAATTGACTTTTCCTAACTGACAATGGCCAAAAAAGGCTTAACGCACATTTGGATAAGCCACTTCAGAAAACTGCCTTTTTTGCCAAAATGTTATAGGAACGTGGCAGCAGAAAATTCTCTGTCTTGTAGACAACCTTTGAGGGACCTCCCGATGTCAAAACGAGGCCCGTGATGGCTCGTTGGAAAGCTCTGGATGTCTAGTTTCTAGAAATATTTTATTTCTACCAAAATAATCCCTAGAATTATGTCAAAAACTGAACTGAGTGGAAAATACCAAAAATTAGCCCTTGCTGATATGTGAGGCAGAAAGTCAAAAAATCACTGTTTTTCGCCTCTTTGGGGGACCAAAACACCTCCTTTGGATCTGAAAATTTGTGATTAGCTACCCCTGAATTTATTCCATCCAAAAAAATAACTTTCATGAGTTGAGGATGCTCCTAGCACCCATGGCAGCGCCTTGAAAAATGTGCAATTATGGCCAAAAAACACAAAAACAAAATCTTGTCAAAATTTGCTCAATTTTGGCGAGCAAGCCCCTCATGGGTTTTCAGAAGCATTTAAGGAAGCTGAGGCCAAGATTTCGAGCGCTGATGTGCCTTTCTCCACTTTTTCTACCGGGCACCTCTTTCGGGCAGCCTTGAGCCTTTCTTGAGCAAGTTTGAGCTTTCTTCGGGCAAATTGGTTCAAATTCTTGTAGTGCCCAGTCATCTTCTTTTGTAGACTCAAGTCTCTGTTATTTTTCTCTAACTTATCCTCCAAATGCTTGTTGGCCCTTTCAAGCCATACTTCTCTATTATTTTCTATTTCTTGGGTGAGCAATTGAGTAAGAGGATAAGATCGAACAAGGGCTGCCTCTTCTTCCTTATTTTTCTCCAAAGCTTTCTTGAGACCCATAGTCCTAGGCCTCTTTCTCATTGGCTGCTCTTCTTCTTCAATATCATCAAATTCGCCCATAAACTCTTCAAGCTTGACTTGTGCTTTGTAGGCTTCCCTTTGGTATTTGAAAGCCCGGGCCTCATAAACTGCCATTTGACCACTCATTTGTTTGTTTTGCATCTATAGAACATGTATGAGATCCTTGAACCTATCTAGATAAGCTTGTAGGTCATGAATTTGGGCTTCTCTGTTTTGTAAAAGAGCCTCAAGAATTCTAGCTTCATTATCCCCATCATCATTATCTATTTGTATGATATCAAACTCCCTTTCCTTTTCATGACTACTCTCCTCTTTTTGTTTCCCCTTGCCTTGGATAGACTTCTTGGTCCTCTTCCTCTTTGGAAATTCAACGATGCTCTTTTTAGGTAGTTTGCCTCTACTTCTTAGCGCTCTTGTGACATTGCTAGTCACTGTTGGAGTGATCTTCTTCTTCGCTGATTTAGTGTTTCTAGGCTTCACCACTTTTAGTGGAAGAGTCATGGCCCCTTGCCTAGGAGAGGCAGCTAGCACATGCTATTGGCTGTGTTGAGGAGAAGAGAGAGGAAGTTTATCTATTTGTATTTGCTCAACTTGGTCTTTTACCTTGCTGCCTCCATCATCATCAGCTCCAACTTCACCTTTGTCACTGTTTTCTTATGTTTGAAGATTGCCTTGTTTGTTTTCACCACTGCTATGCTCATGGTCACTGATTTGGTCTTGGATGCCCTCATCACTGCTTGCTTGAGGGCTGTCTTGTTTCTCATCATAAGTGTCTCTTTGAGGACTGTCATGACCCTCATCATCATTGTTTTGGCTGCCACTTTGTTTGTCTTCTTCAAGATTTTCTTGTTCATATATGTCCCTGCTTTCTTCATGACTGATGTGCTCTTTACCTTCACTGTTTTGTCCCTCATCGCCCTCATACTTACTGTTGTGTTGGCTGCCATCATGTTCCTCTTCATGGCTTGTTGGATGGTGAGGAAGGCGCATGAGATGAAGAGGCAATGGCAAAATCGGGATGGGAGATGAAAGAGTCCCAAGAAACTCCCTTTTTCTCAAGTTGATGGAGGATGATGATCTTGATAAGGGAATGATGAAATAAACAAGCTTGTTGTTGAGCGGAGGGCTTCTTTTGGACAGTAGAGGCCATCTTTTCAATGCTTCTGTAGAGGAAGAAAGGTAGGTTCAGCAACTGAGTTCTTGTGAAATGCATAAGAAGCCTGATGTGATAGGCATAAATCCAAGAAAACCTCCCTTCACATGTGAAATACTTCATGATCACTTTCATGAGGGGGGCATGACTGCTCAATAAGTGACAAAAAGGGAAAATAGCTTGGCAAGCATCATGATGGTCTGGTTTTAGAAAAGGTTTATAGTGATTCAGATCTAGGTATGTTTGTTTGAACCACTTTTCTCCCATATAGGGGATCTTAGTTGCTTTGGAGATAGCCCTAGGAGTGAGTTTGAAATCCATACCTACTAGATGGACATGCTTTCCTTGTAGCCTCAAAGCAAACAAATGTGTCAGAGGAGGGTGATTTTTTACTTCTTGGACTTTTTGGCAAAAATCCAAGCACCCTACTTCATGAAAATTGAAGAGTACTGAAGGAGATTCATTCACCTCTTGAGTTGTAATAGGCTCATACCTATTGTGATACCCACTTCTGTTGTCCTTATTTGGAGGCATTTTTTCTTTTGATACCCTTCACTGACTTACCAAACAAGACCTTGAAATGTACTAAAAAATAGACTACTTCTTTTCTCTTTAGTTGGAAAACAAGTATTTGTCAAATGAAAACAAATTTACTTCTCCAGCACTGTGTTTTGAGCAAAGAGGCCTTTAGTAAGATCTATTTGTGGTTTTTGAAGACAAGTCCCCTTTTGTTTTTTACACAAAAACTCTTTCCCTTAATCACTACTTTTTTTTAAATCACTGTTTAAGAGGTGAGCAAACCCCTTATAAACTGATCAAAACTGTTTCACCCAATCACTATCTTCCTTTCTCTCTAAGCAAAGAATACACTCTTGGAAAAAACATTGTGCTTCCCCTTTGAACAAATTTTCCCTCTTTGATGATCATTGTTTCTCTAAAAAAAAGGTAGTCTCCCTGTCACTGAGTGAGAAGCTTTCAAAACAAATTTTGTCTCTTCTTTATAGACTGTATGATCTGTTATGTAATTGAAAAACCAATTTTAAACTTTCATAAGGCACTAGTTTTTAAACACTGATTCTCTGTTTTATGTGGTAAAAGTTCTTGACCTGGAATGATGAGTCTCCCTGCCAAGACTAAGCTCTATTATTTATCCAACATAAGGGCCCTTTTGACACTGATAACAAGCCCTTCCTCCCTTAACTTACTGCTTCTTTGTGATTTTTATATAAATAGAAAACTCTTGGAAATAGCTATGTTTTCCTCCTTTGAAAATTACTATCCTTCCTTTGAAATCTTTGTTCTATACTGGCAAACAAAACAAGTTTTGAGAGCAAACTATGCTCTTTTTCTTTTAATTACTCAAAACTATTTCAACTGTTAATAAGCCCCTTCTTAAAATATTGTTCCTTTGTCTCTAAATAAAACTGACAGTGTTTGAAAACAAGTTGTGTTTGGAGGTGAGCATACTTGTTTAAAAGCTGATCTTGGCACCTTTGAAGGCTTCTTTCAGTATTAGCCTGGGCTGGCATAAATTCTTTCAGAAGTGGTTGCTGGGCCAGGTAGGGCTGAACAGAAGAACGCGCCGCGTTCAGATATGGTTGATGGGCCAGGCAGGCTTTGAACGAACAAACATGCCACGTTTGAGCAGTCGGGATGGCCCTAGGCGCCCGTTGAATGCTGGGCACAGGCGTGCTGCGCAACCACACAAGCGTGCCACGCTGTGTGTAACTTCCTTCTGAGGATGCCTGCAAGTGCGCCGCGCAAAGATATAGGCACATCGCGCATAAGCAAGGTTGCAAAATGAGTTAAAAAACGCTCAAAATTATTTATCTTCTCCTTGACTTGGCTTTGCATAATGATGAATGATATGTGCTCGAGCTCCTTTATACTTGATGAGGGTTTTAAAACTCCTCCCCTCCTTTATCATTTTCAAAATATGAACTCACATTTTTAAGCCTTTGTGAACTGTCCCTTAAAACTTGAGATTTGGACTTATCCTCTGATTTAGAATACCTTAAAAAACCACTGTTTGTGTCCATCTAGACATTGGTCTGTTATCATTTGAAGGAGGGTTTATATGAAAATTTGCCACTGCAGTCTCTCAAAATCATCATGTAAATCCACTGTTTTTTGAAGTGGTGAGGACCTTTTCGCCATGATTTGATCTTCTTTTTGTATGATGAAGGAGGTCCTTAAAACATGATTTTACCTTATGTTGGTTTACATAAAGGAGGCCTCTAAAACAAAAATTTATCTTTATAAGACACTGCCACATTTTCCTTTCGAAGGTGATCTTTTAAATTTGGAACTGGAACTTATCCTTTGATTGAAAAAATTTCATAATGTAAACTGTCTGTGTCCACTAAGACTCTGTCTCTCATTATTTGTTGAAGGCACCCTTTGACTGAATGTGAATCATGGTTACATCACCCTCTTTTAACCCTTTTAATAAGCTGATCTATGTGGATTGTTAGTCATTTGAAGACCTGACCCTCTTCTTTTGTGAAGGAGGCCACTGTTACTGTTAGGCACTTTGTATTAACACTTTCTCTTGACTGTGTATAGACCTTCTATTTTGTCCTGAAGAAAATCCTTGCAAATTTGATCACCTATGCTCATTTAGAAACATGGTTAGGCCCTCAACTTCATGAGGAAAGAGGCCTTCAATCAATGAAAGTTCATCTATTTTAATAATGTGCCCACTGTCTTTTAAATGAGCTGGAAAGTAACCTTTGGCGCTCTCCCTTTATTTATCACTTGGAGGGAGTACTTTTGATAGACCATAGAAAATGTTTTTTCAACATGAACCTTCTGTGTGAATGCCTCTTTGCATTAGTTTTGCAGAAATTTTTTTTAAACCAAGCTTGGTCTGCTACTTTTACCATTCAGATGAGGTTGCTTTAATTCAAAAATATAACCTCTAATTCATCCCTTGAAGAAGGCTTTTATAAACATAAGAGCAGAGGCTTTTTAGCACCATCATGTCACTGCTTTTCTTTTGATGTGAAATAGGCCCTTAACTTATAAACTTTCATTTGTTACACCATTGTTTCTCAACATGGTCTTACCAATAGAGACTTTATCAAACACAACATCAGTCAATCCTGGTGATGCATCCTCTGTCCTCTTTGGAGGAGGTGGCACAAAATAACTCCTGTAGCTACTTTAAAAATATTTTTGACCCTCTGCTTATTAGTGAAGGAGGTCACCACAATGTGTCTTATAACCCTCTGCTTTTATATGAAGGAGGTTTCATCATTTGTTTCTAACCCTCTACTTATTATTGGAGGTTATCTTTGACACAGGATCTTCATCTATTTCAACACTATACCTTGCCCTGTGTGTTTGTTTGAAGAATGTCAACAAGAAACAAAGTGGAATTTGACATTTATCATCGCTAAAATCACTTGAAAATAATGTCCTCTTGCTTTATGAGGCCTTGTCTGAGATGTATATATCCTTTTGTAAAATATCACTGTGAACACAAAACCAGAAGAAATGTGATTTGTACATGGAGAGTGTTTGCTGCTAGATATCATTGAACTATCTTTTCCCTTGACTGTGTTGTCAGAGGTTTATTGAAATTGCCTTTAACTACTTTTCAAAACCCAGGTTCAAGGTAACATAAGAAGCAGTTGTCTTCTTATGCCCTACATGATGATGCCCTTCGGAAAGATTATGCAGCACTAATTTTGGAGGAGATCATGGAGCACTGCTGATCAGCATCTCATTTTACTTCATTTGCTTCATTGATGAGGAATGATCCCTGCTCTTCAGGCAGCCTTTAAATTTATAACATGTACACTTGCTGCTCTTCTCTTTACAGCTCTTCATCTTATCATTGATGGCAAACCTTTTCAACATGAGAGACCTGTTTGAACTTGTCCCTTTTCTCTTATTTTCATACTTATCATCATTCAATTACACCCCTGCAGAGATGTAAAAATAGATGCTTTGGAACCTTGGAGAGCTCTTTTGGTGTTTCATGGATATTTTGCCTGATCTAAGCATATTTCTTCAGACAGTGACAAACCTTCTCTTTTCCTGATTTGGATCTTAGTTGAACTTCTTCTAAAATGAGACAAAGTGACCCCTTAGTGGTGTGTGACCTATGGATAGAACAATTCTTGCTTTGCAGAATAGGGAAATAATTCATGGTTGACTAGTACGAGACAGAGGCTTTTTGGCCTAGGATATCTTAGCCAAATGAAAAAACTCCCTAAACACCACTGTCTAACTTAGGGACAATTTTCACAGATTCTGAGTATTTTCTTAGGCATGATTAGATTGTCATATGACAAGATTATCAGGGATAGAGTAGCAGACACTTTGTCAACCTTTGGATAATGAATGGCATGAATAACAAGGAGACAATGATAGCAGGGAAACCAAGCTAAGACAGCTCTAGATAGGGATATTTTGCTGAAACAAGATAGGACTTGAAAACTGGAGTTTGTTCTCATCATAGACTGACAGGGAGGGGTAGGAGGACAAAAGTTTGTTTGGGGTGTTTTCTAGATGACAGATTGAGATTAGCTTCTAGAAAAATTTAGCTAAGGAATCTAGTCATCAACAACATGTAAAAAATATTGATGACTAACAGTGGCTCCATTTGGGGAGGGCAGCTCCTTTTTCAGGAGGTGTCCAGAACTACAGATCTCTGGCTTGTGAATACCAATGCCTTATCCATTGGCGCAAATTTCTCTCTTTCTTGATGCTATTTCTGAAAATTGACAGCATGATTAGCATCAAAGTCATCTCTACCTACCCAGCTATATTTCCTAGAATTTTTTCTTCTTTAGGTGCATTTGGACTAGCAACCTTTTGACATTATTTTTTTTTTTTAAGAAAAGAAAACTATCTAATTCTATACTTATATCTTCTGGGATTTCAGATTAAACTGATGAACTCCTTTGATTCTCTACCTATGCTAGATCGACTGTCAAGATTAAGCTATTTGACAGGATTTCATTCACTAAACTAAAACATGAAATTGAAAAATGACCAAATCAGGATTAGACAATCTGATTTGTCATGTGTTTGTGGCATAAAAGACAAGCTGCACACAAATATTATTTTGCATGAAATGAGATTTAGAAAAATCAGGGCTAGGATACATAGTTTGTTTTTCATCATTGTTTTCCTCTTTGGTTTTGTTTTGAGCATGTGGAACCAGTATCTTTTCCTAATATACTTTCATTGATAAGCCAAGCTTACACAATTTGACTATCACTTCTTTCACTAACTTATCAACAATAAATTTAAAACATGTTCAATTATGATTAGGCTAGATAACTGAACAAGATATCTTTTGAGCACTAGTAGTGGCATTTAGACTTGTGCACTTTAAGTATGAATATTTTTTGAACATGGGGCTAATCTGCTATTTCTAAAACTGCCCTCTTTTCTACTTTTCCATTGTTTTTGTATTTTCTATTTTTTTATTTATTTCTTCAAACAATCTAGAACTGAAAAGATACTCACGAGGTTGAGCTTATTTTTCACACCTATCTATCTATCCTAATCTAAACTATACACAACATACATTTATTTAGTGAAATATATTTTCTAACAAAGCCAATCAAGCAGATGATTCCATGAGGGATTTAGTTTCAGCTTTTTTAGAGTGCTGAAGAAATGAAAAGGCCACTTCCACTTTGCTTGTTTTCGAACAGTAGTGCCTAAAATTTTTCTCACTCTTTGCAACAGACTGTTCTGGGCGGAACACACTACTCCTTCAGATTTCTCAAGGAAAAAAACAAATGGATCTTGGAATAATACCTAATATAGAGGATTTGATATATAGGCTTCATTCAGGACTACTCTTTCTTCCACTTGGCTATATTTGGGACTCGCTTGGGAAAGAAACTCTTCCCCTTGCTCATGATCACTTGAACTGTTATACCCCTCATATATTGTAGTGTGGTCTTCTTTCCAAGCTAATGTGTTCTGATTAAGTGGACTGAAAACTGTGCGAAATTCATCATGTTGATGAGCAGGGTTACACTTTGGTAGTAAATCCTTTTGACAGGATAGTGTGACAACTCTCATGTGATTATCAACCTCTATTTCTTCATCTACAATTTGTAGCTCAATGGAACTTGGTGGCTATAAATCTGGAGTTAAGGAGGATTCCATGTCCAAAATTATTTCCTCAACCATTTTAGGAGAAGGCTTCTCATTGACAACTTGCTCAAGAATTTCATCATCCTCCTCAACCTCATCATTAAAGCTGAAAGACTGTTGATTTCCAATTATGTGAACGTTATTTTTGATGGACTGAAGTGAATTAAAGCAAAGAGTCAGAGAATCTTTACTTACTTCTGAACTCTCAAGACTCTCCTCATCAGTGTCATAGGTGACCTGTATTGGCTGCTTACTTTTTTCAACCTGATGATAATGAACTTCGTCCCATAAATCAACTGTTGATGGCTCTGCAAGGTTAGTTTCTATTTGGATAGCATAATCATCAAAATATTGATCAAACCTAGGAGAATCATTAATATAAGTAATGTCACCAGCCATGCATATTGGACTATCAGATTGCTTCTCTTCAAATTGATTTACAAATATATCTTTTGACTCATGGTATGCAAGATTAACAGGAGAGTGATCATAAATGTTTTGGTCATATGAAGTTTTAAAGGTTGTCTGCATGTTTATAAGTTGATCTATCTCCTCTTTAGTTAAAAAGGAAGGAATTTTCATCTCTCTTTGGATATAACTACAATAAAGAGGATAAATGTATTTTTGGGCCTTACCTACGAGAGATGATGAATCATCACTTGTGCCTTTAGAGAGATCCTCTGGGTTCTCTTTCATTTCTTGATTGTTTTCATCTTCAACCAATTCTTCGAGATGTTCGGGATAGTTAGCATACAATTCATGAGTTTCTTCTGATAGATTTTCAGGAGGCCAATTTGCTCGTATGAACTCAAACGACTCAAAGCATAAAGGTAGAGATCCTATAGGTTTTGATTTTTCTTCCATTTCATATTTGAATTCATCCTCAATCAACTCTTCTTGATGTTTGGGATAATAAGCATGGGATTCATGAGTTTCCTCTGATAGATTCTTAGGAGGCCAATTTTCTTGTATGAACTGAAATGGCTCAAAGCATAAAGGTAGAGATCCTACAGGTTTTGTTTTTTCTTCCATTTTGAGATTCTGTGATTTCAATATGGTTGATAGATTCTTTAGAGCATTCATCTATGTCTTATTTGCAACTTTCTTATTAGGCACATTTTTTTTGTTACTCTTGTCTTGTAATGGTTGAGTGTGTTCCTCCCGAGGAAAAAGTGTAGGTTGGTTTGAACAAGCAATGTTAAACTTAACTTTGTGTCTTTCTCTTTTCCTGTCAAGTAGATGCATCGGTTTATACATATCTGCCAATTTTTCAACTTTTCCCACTTGTGTTCTCATGGATCCATATTTTTTTACCGGAAGAGTTACGCTCCTTTCAGCCGGTCTAGTTTCTACCGGTGGAGTCATTTGGTGCATTGAGGCTATGGAGTCGCAAGGTGGAGACTGCTTTAATGTCCACCATCGACGCAAGTTGGGATTGCTCAATGCATTCCCGAGGGAGATTATAATAAGGACTGAGTGGAGTAACTAGGCCTCTTTGGAGGCTAGTGGAGTCGCCCAGTGGATGTTTTTGTATTTGTTTTGAGGGTATATGTGTTACACTAAAAATTTTCACCCTGACATTTTCGGTGTGTATGAGCTCATTATTACTCATAATTCTCCCTTTGCAAGTCTAACACATCATTTCCTCATGTCAAACCTTGAAAATCAGAAAAAGTTCCTAAAAGTCTCCTAAACTTTGGTATCGCACTCTCTGGCTATCTTGCCTGTGGTCCCGCACCCAATGTTCAGTTATCCTGCGCAGCTGAACGCACTTTATCTTTGTTATAGGTGCGGACCCATGTAAGATTAAAAAGGTGCAAGTAAATTCCAAAAATCTAAATTAAAGTAAAATCTGGAAGCTTCTAGAATGGATTTTGCGGTGGCAGAACCGCTCTTGTGAGGTGCATGTATCCCTTACCTTATGGAGATAACCCCTTGATGTGAGGATCTTATCCCTTTGAAGGAAGATTCTATCCCTTCATATTTGGAACAGAAAACCTCCTCTTTTCCACTATAAAAAGAGGCATTGGGTAGCCTCAAAGGGAGTTCAAGCTTAGAATATTTGAGGTTAAGTGTTGTTGAGATTTAGATTCAGTTAACTAAGCCTTTTTGAGGAGAGATTACATACCTCTACTTGTCTTGGTTGGAGGAGTGCAGAAATTGTCCAAGTAAACGAGACTCCTGCTTCGGACCCCGGAAAGTCCTGTGCAACATCAAGGCTCAAGTTGTAAGGATTTTCTACTTTTGAAATTAATACAAATATACTCATTTTCTCGATAAAGCTTTCAATCAATGGTTTATTTCATAGATTCCTTGATCACTATGATAAGCATAGTTTTATGATGATTTCTATACAGGTGCTATGTAATATTTTCCTTGTTTGTGACTGCAGGTTTACGAGGAAAACTCCTTCAAGCACGCGAGGGACAACAACGACTTCAAACAAGCACTGGACAAATGGTAAGTCCTTAACACCTCTGCCAGATTTTCATTTCTGCCAGATTTTCATAGATCGTATATGCTTAGAGAAAGATTAGTCTATTTGGTTGTTTGTTGCTAGATACTTTTAGTACTAGGGAGATCGGTCTTGTCCGCAAGACGGATTAATCCATACAACAAATTGGCGACTCCACTGGGGAAAGAACTTGTTGTTTTTGGTTTTTTTTTATTTTGATTTGAGGAAACGTTTTTCTTGGTTTTTAATTGATTGACATCTGCCTAGGTAGCTTAGGTTTTCTCTATTTTTAAAAATTTTGAAATCCTTTAAGTTTTTCTCTAGTTTTTCCTGGGACCGCACTTTTCCTTGTTTTCACAGTGCGGGCAGTTTCACACTTTTCCTGTGTAAACAGTGCGGGACCGCACCTGTGATATCCTGGAGCCTGCGGACCCTGTTAAAGTTTTGAAAAACTTCATATTTCTTTCTTTAGTTTATCTTGATTGTGATTTTCAGTTTTTGTTTTCTGCCCAGATTGATGATTGTTTTTGTCAAAAGCTTTCTGTTAATAAGTCTCAGCAGTATTGGTGTTTTGATGATTTTCTAGAAGTTTTGCGTTTTGGATTGCATTTCACTTGGTCTTTGTAGCGATTTGAAGCATTTGAAATTTTGAAGTACCTCAGATTACCTTGGTCTTTTTGGTCTTTTTTGTCTTTTTGCTGGATCTGACCTAATTGTGAAATCATTCTGTATTGAGAAATAGAGTTACCTGTTTCTTTGCAAATCTTCGAAAAGAAACTTTGTTATTGGTTTTTGAATTTCATTTTTAATAAAAACATAATTGAGTGTTTTTTATCTGTTTGTTATTCTGGACGAATAGATCCTTAGTTTGCTGAACAACTAAGTAAAAAGATTCTTCAAAAAATCTTAAAGCTTTAATTCATTTAGATTATTAAAGTTTGTAGTTTTGAGTGCTATTAAACTTTGTAGATCTCGAAATTGGTTTGTAGTTTTGAGTGCTTTTAAAATTTCTAGCTTTCGTTTGAAGGAAAATTGTTTTGTAGCTTCGATTTTTTGGAAAATGAAAGGATTTTTATTGTGAGCTTTGATAATTTATTGGAAAATAAAAAAATAATTTCTTTCAAGTATTCTTTATGTTTAAAGAAGGAATTGTTTATTAAAAGAGTTGCATTCTCTAACTTTTCCTTAATTAGAATTTCATTGAAAGAAAACAATCTCATTATCATTTTTAGGTGCATTTTTAGCATCTTTTGGAAATCGAGTCTTCACACCATCAGAGTTTCATTTCCGCACCCATTGACTTAAGAAACAACTCTTAAAATTAACGCTTAATTAAAATTCATCTAGAAATCTTTTTATTTTCTAGGGCTCTTATCACCAACATAGCTTAGGGTAGTATCTTGGATTAGGGAGTAGTTAACTCTCCAAGGTAGTAAAAATAAACAAGTAGACAAATCTTGGGGTAGGAGATAAATCCAATTGTAGTTTGTATAATCTGGGAAGCTTCTCTTAAATAATTCAATCACGAGATCATGTCCGAACCTTTGAGAAAATCAATTCTGTTTCATTGGGGAAGATAGAAGATTTTGCACGTAGTACAAACGGTAAACCTCATATTAAGCATTGTCGAGGAGCCTGGGGTCACTTGTCGATAAACCTCAGATTAACCATGTCGAGGAGCCTTCAAGGGGATTGAGCTTGCTACTCTGCCCTTGTGCGTGAAATCAGATCGTAGACTGTTCCCCCAGTTATATTTGTTAATGTTGGTAACCTTAGTGTCCATTATCTTAAGATTATTTCCTAAGGTGACGGTGAACGAAAGATCTCACTATACCTAGAGCAGACATTGACTAGACTCACTTGGACTCTCTAGGGGGTTCTCTTCGCACGAGATGGTTTTGTGAGGAAAATTGTGCCAGTCTGTTTCATTAAGCAGGTTGTCGGGGTAACTGTTCCAACCGCCCTTTCTGTGTTAAATTTCTACTAAGTTGGATTTCATCACCAACTAGTGTTTTTAGTACGGAAAGCTACTGTTTGTGTGTGGTTTGAACTCTTAGATTTTTAAGCGTGTGATTTAGTTGTTTGTTTCTTTAGATACTTTAGGTTTTTTCATTGAAATTTTCTTTGTTTGCGTGTGATTAGTTAATATTTAATCATGGCGGAATTGCCGAGACAATCCCAGAGACTACAAGGGAAACCCCCTGAATATTCACCAAGTCAGCTTGAAGGGCTTCGTGCTATGGTATCATCCAGTAGTGGTAGGATTAGATCAATAGAAATTGGAAGTTAATCCATAGTTGTCCATCCTGATCATCAAATACCTACAACAAAATACATTCAAGAACCGATTTCAGTTTCTGAAGTTACGTATATATTCTGCATTTCACGTTGTCAGTGCCTCACCGCCCCGTATTCACACTTCCGGTGGTAAAATTTGTGAACCCGAAATCTCACAGACACAGCGAACCTTGTTTAGAAACATCCTCAGGATTTATTTCACCAAATGCTAGTGATCTTGGTTCACCTAGGGTAAGAAATATTGTCACTGACGATCTTCCAGCTGGTCTTATTTCCATTGAAGAACTTACTAATCCAAACGAAGATATATCTCTTCCTGACTCCCCTCAATCTTTAAATCTTAGGGAGCGTGAATCTATTTTGTACAACCCTATTCGAACTAGTGCTTGGTATTTATCCTTAACAAACTTTTTATAGAGTCTGAGTCTTTCTTTTTCTCCACCTCGAGTTCCATTTCATCCTACACCCAGAGGTTACTATCCACCATCCATTATGGCTGGAGAGTCATCCATGTTTTCCCAGACACCAGAATCATTTTTACACGGTGGTCCTTCTGTTCCTTCGGGATATCAGGCTCTGTCTGGTACTTTCTCTGGATCAGCTCCTCAACCAATCGAATAGGTGTTGTCATCTGGTAATAGTGGTGTTAAAACTAAAACGTTGAACGCAGCGCAAATCTATATGATGTCTGGTAATGTTCTGAATCCTCAACCTCAAGGCAGTCAGTTACCGCCTGGGGGGCTAACACAGGGAGATCCATTACCGCCTGGGGGGCAACCTTCAGGTAGTCAGTTACCACCTAGGGGGCAACCTTCAGGAATTCAGTTACCGCCTGGAGGGCAACCTCAAGGTAACTTTTTCCCAGGACAAACTGTGGAATCATATTATTTTGGGGGACAACCCCAAGGGTAGTACACACCTCAAGGGTATCAACCTTCAGGACAGTATATGCCCCAAGGTCAACCCCAAACTCAATATGCTCCTCAGGGTCCTTATCAACCCCAGCTTCAGTACGTGCCTCAAGGTTATCAACCTCAAGGTCAGTACCCAATTCAAGGTTTCCAACAGCTTTCTGTTCAGCCATCTATTCAAGGAGCCTGAAATGTACCACTTACTTATCAACCCTATGTTCAACCAGGTTATGGTCCTTACGTTCAACCTTCTGCGGGACAATACCTCGGAATGAATATGGTGTGGGATCCGTCCCAATATCAACAACCTATGCAGCCTAATGTGTAGTTGCCTTATCAACCTGGACAACCTTTAATTTCTGGTCCAACTCAGCAACGTGTCCAGCCTACTATTCAACCTTCTGCACCTAGTACTGTTCAGCAAGCTGGTCCTAGTTCACCTAAGACTCCGCCTCAAACTACTGCAACTGCTGCTATGCCTGTTCAACCTATAACACCTGCTTCTGGAGTATCTGTAACCCCGAGTTCATCTATCCCTGCATCCGTGCAAATCGCTCAAGTCTCTGTACCCCAGTCAGGATCTTCAGTTCAGACTTCGGTGCAGATTCCTATGGGACAAGCCGGTACAAGTACAGTTGTCACAAGTCAACCACAATTCACGTATCAACCGTATCAAGGACAGCCGCAATTCAGTCCCTATACACAAAATCCAAACTATCAGTATCAACCGTACCCTGGCTATACTTATCAACAGCCTCAACAACCCCAGTTCGGTCCGATTCATCTTGGTTTTCCAGGAGCTTATACAATTCCTAACGCAAATCCAATTCCCAGTTATCATGGGTATCCGCCTCCTATAACTGCTTTGGCTACTCAAGGTTTTCGCGACCCTAACCGTCAGTTGCCATTTATCGCAACTTTGGATTTACCTGATTTGACGTGCCTTACGAATGATCCAATTTTTTATTATCCGTACTGGCCGCCAATGCCGCATAAGTTGCCCAGTGATATACCAAAGTTCGAAGGTAATTCAGGAGAGGATCCATCAAATCACGTCATGACTTATCACCTTTGGTGTGCGTCTAATTCAATTATTGATGATTCGATTCGCTTACGTCTTTTCCAAAGAACTCTTATTGGTCTTGCAGCCAAATGGTACATTGAGTTACCACGAGGCTCGTTTCATAACTTCAGTCAGTTAGCAACTGCCTTCTTGAATCATTTTCAGTTGTCGGTCAGATACGACAATGGCATGGAATTGTTAACCTCGTTGAAACAATCCACGTCTACGTATATTTCTGATCATATTCATGAATGGCGACGTAGGAGACGTTTGGTGAAAGTTTATATTCCGGATCAAATTTTGGCAGAATGGTTTGTTAAATCATTGTTACCCAAGATTACTGAGGATGTAGCTAAGGCTGGTGTTGTTACTGAAGAGCAAGTAATTTCTCAAGCTCAGTACCTTAACCTCGTTTATACGCAGTCAGGTACTTTACATGAAAAAATCCCAGAAATTCCAAAACAAGGTCAAATAGCTGCTGCTCCTTTAGGGTCTCATGCCGCTGACGGTATGATTGGTACGGTCAATACTAAAAGTAAGAAGAAATCTTCAAATAATTATTCTCCAATTATAACTTTACTTGATTCCCCGAAAGGAGAATCTTCCCCCAAAGTTTTTGCCGATATTCATGTTGTGGAGACATCTACAGCTAAATCTAAATCCGGTAGTAAAAAGAAAGGGAAGAATAAAAACAAAAAGAATTCGAAAGAAAAAACTGATAAAAATGAATCCAATGATGAAAAACGTAAACCACGTTATCCTTGTTACATTTGTGACGAGGATCATTTTACTAATGAATGCCCACATCGGGCCGAGGTTGCGAAATTCGTCAAAGGTTCACAACCTACTGTCTTGAAGGATCCCTTTCCGACTCAAGATAGTAATATGGTTGGTTCTACCTCGACTGCTTCAGAAGAGCCTATTTTGATGATGTCTCATGTAAGGATTGCGACGCGGTCACAAGATTATGGTACTAAGAATCCTGTTGATGGTAAATAAGCAGAATCTTATAATGCAAATACATCAACTACACCTCCTCCTATTTTTGGTCTGCTACAGATCGAGAAACCAAATCCAGACTTAATAATCAAACCACCTGCTAAAGGTGTTCTTCATAAATCAGCTTTCAATCCACATGCGAGAGCTGCTCAGAATTACAACATTGTTGAAGACTTAGCTATTTCTCCTTCAGCAATGTCAGCTTTGGAAGTGCTGCAATCATGCCCAGCATAGCATAAATTGCTTTTTTCTGCTATAGGAGTTGTCGATGTTCAGGATTCTAATCTTATAATCTTCGATTTAGAAAATAATACACCTCGTCTACCTCATCAGATGGCTTTCCAGATACCAGTGTTAGTAAAAAACAGACCGATCTATCAGACTGTGATTGATGAGGGAGCTTCAACGTGTATTATGTCAATTCAGTGTTGGAAATCACTTGGTTCTCCTACACTTAACCAATCTCCGACGATTCTTAAGGCTTTTGATGGTCGATGTTTCCACCCTTTTGGTATTTTGCAGGATTTACCCATAGGGGTTGAAGGTAAAATTGTAAATCTAGATGTGGAAGTGGTTGATGCCCCTCTTGATTACAACCTTATTCTGGGTCGTAGTTGGTCTTACGCTATGACTGATGTTGTCTCTTCGGTCTTCCGACTCATAAAATTTCCATATCAAGGAAGGATCGTTACAATAGATCAGTTAACTTATTTTTCTTCCGACCCAGCCTCTACATAAACAATCCAGCATGTTGGTAAAGTGACTATCCCATACAAGGATGTTGGAGTAGGTTTGATTAAAGATTCTAGTTTGTTAGAAACTTTTTCCATTCCTCCTCCTAACGTATCGCCTTCTGTTGCAACTATTCATATGATTTCATCAGACTCTGTTATGTTTGATGATCCTTGGATCGTGCCTTCCGAATCCAAGTTAGATTCAATTGATGGCATGATGCCTTTGAGTCCATTTGAACTTACATATCAGGCTGTACAGTCATTTTCCGACTCCTCTTCGACCGAAATTGATCCAGTTAATGGGATCCATGAGGAATCACTTTCTATATCTAGCTCAGCCACAACGACATTTCCTGAACCTGTGCATTCTGATGAACAGATTCATGAATTATTGTCCGTTGACGATTTACCATGGGAAGATCTACATCACCGATCTTCATTTTTACCTGAAATAGATCATTTTGAAGATGATTTCGCTTCAATATTTACTGCTGAATATGTCAAGGAACCGCAAAATCCATTGCAAAATCCTGATTCTGAGTTAAATTTGGAAAATATTTCTCGAACGATTCCAATTGACATTTGAATAATTGAAAACATTCATATAGGTGCTTCCTGTACTGAAGAATAAATTCAAACTTATAAAGCCCTATTTCAGGAATTTCGTGATGTGTTTGCCTGGTCCTATGAAGAAATGCCAGGAATTGATCCGTCAATTTTCGTACATGAAATCAAGACTTACTCGGATGCCAAACCTGTCCGTCAACGTCTACGTCAAATACATCCTAGAAAAGCTGCTGCTATCAAAGCAAAGTTTGAAAAATTACTTCGTGCAGGTTTTATTTATCTGATTCCCTTAACGGATTGGGTATCTAATATTGTTCCTGTGACTAAAAAACAAGGAACAATACGAGTATGTATCGATTATAGGGATATTAATCAAGCTTGTCCTAAAGACAATTATCCAACTCCCTATATCGATCAAATAATTGATGATTGTGCCGGCAGTGAAATGTTTTCCTTTATGGACAGCTTTTCAGGGTATAATCAAATAAACATACTCCCTGCTGATCAGCCAAAAACAGATTTTATTTGTCCGTGGGGGACATTTGCTTACTGCAAACTACCCTTTGGATTGAAGAACGCTGGAGCAGGCAATGTCTTATGCATTTCATGACATTAAGCACATTGTGCAACCGTATCTCGATGATTTACTTGCTCATTCATCACGCAGGGTTGACCATCTTACACATTTACGTGCTATCTTTATGAGATGTCGGCATTATCGAATTCGGCTGAATCCACACAAATGTGTTTTTTGTGTTGAGTCGGGTCATTTACTAGGATTTGTTGTCTCGAAAGCAGGTATTTGCGTCGATCTGTCGAAGGTCGAAGCTATTGTCAAATTACCTCCTCCTTCGACTTTACGCCAACTCCAAAGTTTGCAGGGGAAAGCAAACTTTTTACGTCGATTTATTCCTAACTACGCCGAGCTTACAAAAGGTTTTACCTGGTTGATAAAATAGAACATTCCATTCTTTTGGGATGAGATCGATGATCGATCTTTTGATGCACTTAAACATGCGTTGACCCATGCACTGTTATTGCATCCTCCCAACTACAACCAGGATTACATTTTGTACCTCGCTGCTTCTCATTCCACCATTGGGATGGTGTTATTTCAGGAAGACGAATCTCATACTGAACATGTGATTTACTATCTTAGTCGAAATCTGCATCCGACTGAGATTAAGTATACGCATGTGGAGAAATTGGCTTTGGCAGCTGTTCAAGCTGTCCAACGATTTAGACATTACATATTGTTACGCAAAACTACGGTAATTTCTGATTGCAACCCTATGATGTACATTTTTACCAAACAATTGATAGGGGGAAATTATTCCAAATGGATAGTCATCCTGCAGGAATTCGACTTGGAATTTGAAAAATCCAAGGCGAAGAAATCCTTAGTCTTTGCGGAACTAATATGTGATTTCCCCTCTAATGGTACTGAAACTGTGGCAGAGCAGCCCATTGTGGAAAAATCTCTATTTCTTATCAGTACTCTTGATCCATGGTATGGAGATATTATTGTTTATCTCCAAACCCAATATTTTCGGCCTGAAATCTCGCGGTATTAGCGACGGAAGATACGTTTCCAATCCCAACAGTATAATATTATTGGTGATACATTTTATCGTCGTGGAGCGGATTTTGTTTTCCGACGCTGTCTTATTCATGAAGAAGCTGAAAAGGTTTTAAATGACTGCCATTCTGGAGCATGTGGCGGTCATATGTCTGGGTATGCCACAGCCCAAAAGATATTGCGTGCTGGTTATTTCTGGCTGTCGTTATTCAAAGATTGTATTTATGCAGTCCGGAAATGCCACAATTGTCAACTTTTTGATTGTAATATGCAAGCGCCTCCCGCTCCTCTTCATCCCATAATTTATGTTGGTCCTTTCGCAAAATGGGGTATCAATTTTATTACATTTAACCCTCACTCGGCCGGGGGGCATGCATATATTATCTTAGCAGTAGATTATTTTACTAAGTGGGCCGAGGCGATGCCTACATTTTCAGCTGACGGTAAGACTGCTGCAACTTTCGTATTTAATCACATAATTTCTAGGTTTGGTGTTCCTTAAGCCATTATCACTGATCATGGAAGCCATTTTCGGAATGTCATGATGACTGAACTGACAGAATAGCTTGGCCTGCACCACGATAGTTCCACTCCATATTATTCGCAAGCCAATGGTCTGGTCGAAGCCATAAATAAAGTTTTAGTCACCATGATCAGATGAATTATTGGTATTCACAAGACGAATTGGAATTCCATGTTATTTTTAGCACTTGGGGCATATCGAACCTCAGTCAAAACATCAACTGGTTTCACTCCCTTTAAGCTCGTTTACGGTTTGGAAGCTGTGTTGCCGATTGAATGCGAAATTCCATCTTTGAAATTAGCCATAGAGTTAATCCCAGCTACGTCTGAAGAGGAGAAAATATTTTTGTACTTGGCTCAATTGGATGAAAATCGGAGAAACACTGCAATAGCAAACGAGGCTCATGTCAAAAGAGTAAAAGCTCAGTATGATAGAAGTGTTACCCCTCGAAATTTTTTAGAAGGAGACCTAGTCTTAGTTTATGATCAAGCCAACGATAAGCTAGGGGCTGGGAAATTCGTGCCCATGTGGCATGGTCCTTTCATTGTTAAGCGAAAACTGGCAAAAGGGGCCTATGAGCTTATAGATTTTGATGGTATCCCTTTAGATAAGCCCAAAAATGGGTTATATCTAAAGTGATATTATGTTTAAACCTGGTGTGGATATCTTTTATTTTTTAGGTTAGATTTCTTTACTGCTGGTGTGTCTTAGATTAGAAAGGTGTGCCTAGTTTAAAAGTGTGTTTTTATCACTATTCCTGCTTATTTGAGTTTTACTCTTGATATTGCAGATGTCGACGTCTCTTCAAACCTACATTGGTTTTGCTGATGGTGCTTGTCGTAGTACACAGAACATTTCTTCCGCAACTTGGGTTATCTATTCACCCTCTGACGAGTTAGTTTCCATGCATGGGGTAAGCCTTGGTCAAACAACGAATAACATTACCGAGTATAGTGCAGTGATTGAGTTATTATCTGAGTCCATATCATTTGGGATTCGGAGTTTGATTGTCAGGTTGGATTTTGAACTTTTTGTATTACAACTTAACAGGGTTTATGCCATTAGAAATCCAGTGTTGTTACGGTTGTTTTTAAGAGTTCGTCTCTTGGAACGTGAATTTGACTACATTGAATATCAACATATTCCAAGACATTTAAATACATTAGCAGACGCAGTTGCTTCTAGTATGATAAATCGACATTTGCAGTGATCAAAACAGTAAAACAAATAACATTCATAAAATGTATGCAGATAGCCAGTAAAAAGTGATATATATCATAGTATAAAAGTGTTTTCAAAAAATATACATCGTCTTCGATCATAGGTTGGAAGCACCTTATGATCGGCAAATGATAACACAAAAAGACAAAAATATGAGTCTACAATATGATCATCCCATCACTAATGGTGATCACGATAACAAACCACTGCATGATCCACCCTACACAGGAACCTCCTAAAAGGTCCCGGAACACCAATCACGTATCTTTGCAATCTGAGTGGAATGTCATCTATGTCTATCTCCGGAATATCTAGAGTCAAACGCTCTAGATGATGCTCTAAATCAGTCAAGATTTCTGTTGATTGGCTTGCTGGAGCTGGTGCGGCTGCAATTGGTTCTCTTCTTTCATAAGGTTGGAGATGGGCTGGTCGCCGTGGGCCCACATCTATATTCAAAAAACTTTTGGTTATTAATTTTCAAGACGATTTAAAAATATATAAAAAAAAAATTATTAGAAATTAGAAACCGTTGAAGAAAGATTTTTTACCTGAGTCATCCCACTGCTCCCCTACTGAGAGAGTCATCTTTCGGTCGCCGTGGAAATCTATCCCGGCGTATGGAAAGTCCTCTATGACAAAAATTTGGCGATCTAGCCAACGAAAATATGAAGAAGGAAATCGAACAATCTCAGCGCCCTCAATACCGTGACGAGCCATCAATGTGGACCAACGAACCATCCTAGGTTCTCTAAGTCGACCGGCATCAACAGGGATACTCTGTGGAGCTAGCATCGGAATCCTCTCTAGAGCAAACGAGACAAAAATGGATCCATATCCAAAGTTATTCAGTTTCCCGTTTTTTTCTCTAGTTAGTTGGCCTTTTATATTAGCCAACACAGTGTCACACCAGTTGAAAATGGTGCCGCGAAAACAGTCCACAACAATGCGCATCTCAGAACCGGTAGCTGCATGCAATGCTGCACTCCCGTGTAGCCTGGTAACTGTAAATGCAATAACTTTCATCTCGAGACAGATGATATTTTTTATATCAATCCGTTTGTCCCTGGGGTCTGCTTCATCATTACAGAATTCTTGCCGAAGACTAGCGATAGTCTGGCCACCTGGCCTAGTCCCAAACAAGGAGAGTTGTTCGCCACTCTTGGACAAACCAGTCAGAAAATAAATTTCCTCCAGCTCGATTTCGAGCCGGTGGCTGCCAATAATGAAACACTGGTCCTGCACATTCCACCTGTTTACCAGCCATGTCAGGAGCTCTACCTGTGCTCTCATGCCTTGGATGGCCCAGAATTTATATAAACCGCACGCTCTTAATCTTTGCATTGTGGGAATATGGAGCATTGTGGCGTCATCCACGTCCTCGTGTTCACGTTCTCTCCAAATAAACATCTTTTTAATCCTACAATACTGAAAAAGATATATTAGAATAATCTAATTTGAAAAATTTTGGGCGGCAAAAGAGAAATTTGAGTTTTAAATTTAAACGCGCGGGGACAGCACTTTACCTTTGTAAACAGTGTATAGGAATGCACGCGCTCTGTAAGGAAAGTGCAGACCCACGACTTTTTTCCTTGTAGGAAAAATTCGGGGTCTGCAGGTACCATGTGTGTCACCTGCGGACCCCCGCGGGCGATTTTCGAATCATATTTTTCCCTTAAAAATAAGATTTAAAGCCTAAAAATGAATTGTAAATGGATGAAATGCAAGATTAAGAGTCGTGGATTACCTGGGACTGATGGTTCTCGATTTCAACGGACGGATTTTCCAGAATCTTCATAGGAACTTTTTTACCCAAAAGCTTCTACTTTTCACTCTGAACTTGAACGGTAAAAATGAAGTTGAAAAAGTCCTTTTTATAGGTTTTTTCAAATAGATGAATTTTTAATTTATTTATTTTTCGCTTTAAAAAGGGTATTTTTGAAGCATTTTTACTCATCTTAAACAGGGATGTGTAATGTTTCAATTTTTTGTGCAGAAATTGGATTTTTTAGGAGAATTGATCATTTTTCAACAAAGAGCACACTTTTATCACTTTTTCGGACTCTTTCAAAAATTCACAAAAAAGAGAAACATTGGAGTCCTCTTTTAAGCCCTTTTCAGACTCTCTAAACATGAAAAGATCGCCGAGTACTTGATTGTTCGAACTCGTTAAAGTAAATGAATAATCGTCCCTTCAGTATAAGTTTACCCCTTTTATGGACTGAAATGGAATATTTATGAAAAAGGTATACATTGACTAATTACGGTCAATAGAGTTCTCTCCCGCATTATTTTATCCTTTTTCAAGCCTGAGAGACTAAATTTACGAAAAAGTACACCCATGGAGTTTTCTTAAGTTTTTTCTTCTGACTCCCTAAAATTGAAAAACACCAAGTTTCTCCTATACTGGACTCGTTAAAATTTAACAGTAAAGGACTTGTTCAATTTCAAATAGGAATGAACTACTCCTTCTTAGGGTTTGAATCTTAAACTAAGTTGGACTCATCCGAAGGATGAGCTTATAAACAAGAAAATGTTATCCTCTTCAAGCTTGTCAACAATAAAGAGGTACTTGCCAGAGGTGGTGGGGGAAAAGAGAGGAAAATGGGCGTGTTTGTTGTATTTTGATTCTTCGAAAATTCATTCAACCACTCTTGAACACGACACTTTCATTCACCTGGGTTGGGAAATCCTTTGCCTAACAGTTAATCAAACCTCATTGAAATTTTTCATCCAGTTTCTGGGTATTAGCTTTGGGTCAATTGTCGCCAAGCCATCTGCAGTGTCGTTATGTGTTCAAGAGGATAGTTTAAATAAACCATTCATCTGCAAAATATCTATCATTCATTTTGACCATCCCTGAGTCAGTCCTTGCTAATATATTTTCAAAATTTGATCTATGATTTCTTGTTGTGGGATTGCCTACGATGGATTGCTTTCTATCGACGACAACTCATTATCTGGGAAGTTGATCTAGAAATCGTCAGTACCTTGAAATCTGCATGCCTTAATGGCAAGTTTCTCATTTTCGACGACGGGTTACATCATCAACCTTCGATCGAATGATTCCGTGAGATGTTCGACTTCAGCTCATTCATTCACATTTCATGGATTGTACTGAGTACTTTGAGAGCCATTGACATTACTGGTGGCTACTCTCACACTTGTTAACAGTTTACATCATTGACTGGTAATCAAGTGGTTTCTACCATGTTCGACTTCGACACATTCATTCGCATGGATAGAATCGTACTAGTTCGAGATGCAGAAATCAAGACCCTGGATCTAGTTTCTACCATCCAAGCTGCGAGGAATTTTGTTATCATTTATACAGTGGACTATTTATAAACAGATGGCTGCATCCATACTATGTTCACATATGTCTATACTGTGATGTACTCAAAATCATTCCTGTATCAGAACAGTTGAATCAGTTTTTAGTTAGTTTAATCTGAGTATGGGAATGCCTACCTCAGTGATGATATGTATACATATATATTTTGCATTGAATGTTTTTACAGGTGCTGACTGGGGTGACCATGGGATGATCCTTGAAATGATAAAGTACTACACTCTTCATATATGAAAGACTTCAGCATCATCTATTCGAGACTTTTCACTTTAGGGGGCAATCTGTTACACTGAAAATTGTCATTCTGACATTCTGTTGTGTGTATGAGCTCATTATTACTCATACTTCTCCCTTTTTCAAGTCTAACATATCAGTTCCTCATGTCAAGCCTTGAAAATCAGAAAAAATTCCTAAAAGTCTCCTAAACTTTGGTGTCGTACTTTCTGGCTATCTTGCCTGCGGTCCCGCACCCAATGTTCAGCTTTCCTGCGTTCTTGAACACACTTTATCTTTGTTATAGGTGCGGACCCCTGTAAGATTAAAAAGGCACAAGTAAATCCCAAAAATCTCAATTAAAGTAAATTCTGGAAGCTTCTAGAATGGATCTTGCAGTGGCAGAACCGCTCTTGTAAGGTGCATGAATCCCTTACCTTATGGAGCTAACCCCTTGACATGAGGATCTTATCCCTTTGAAGGAGGATTCTATCCCTTCATACTTGGAATAGAAAGCCTCCTCTTTTCCACTATAAAAGGAGGCATTGGGTAGCCTCAAAGGGAGTTCAAGCTTTTAGAATATTTGAAGTTAAGTGCTGTTGAGATTTAGACTCAGTTAACTAGGACTTTTGTGAGGAGATATTGCATACCTCTATTTGTCTTAGTTGGAGGAGTGCAGAGTTTATCACAGTAAAGGAGACTCTTTCTTCGAACCCCGGAAATTCCTGTGCAACATCAAGGCTCAGGTTGTAAGGATTTTATTCTTTTGAAATTAATACAAATATACTCATTTTTCTCAATAAGCTTTCAATCAATGGTTTATTTTATTTAATAGATCACTATGTTAAGCATGGTTTATGATGATTTCTATACATGTGCTATGTAATATTTTTCTTGTTTGTGACTGCAGGTTTACGAGGAAAACTCCTTCAAGCGCACAAGGGAAATCAACGACTTCAAACAAGCACTGGACAAACAGTAAGTCTTTTACACCTCTATAGAGCTTTTTGTAAACCTTACATGCTTAGAGAAATATTAGTATGTTTGGTTGTTTGTTGCTAGATACTTTTAGTACTAGGGAGATCGGTCTTGTCCGCAAGACGGATTAATACTCCAACAGTAGGCCCAGAGAGCTTCAAACAACTTTTGAGCCCAATCCCAATGATGGTGTGCCACAGTATTTGTCAAGAAATGTTCCAGTACCTTGTTTTTTCTTTCCACTTGTCCATTCGCCTGGTGGTGGTATGGAGATGTCACCCTGTGCTTGACCCCATATTTCCGCATAAGCCTCGCTATAATGCATGACATGAATTGTGCTCCTCCATCTGAAACAATCTCCCTCAGAGTACTGTAATGAGAAAAAATCTCTTCAAATAGAAAATCTGAAACCACTTGTTATGTTGCTTTCACAACAACTTTTGCTTCTACCCACTTAGTAACATAATCATTGCAGACTAGAATGTGAACATTTTGCTGGGAAGGTGGATTAAAGGGTCCAAAAAAATCGATAGCCCACTTCTCAAAAGGCTCGAGGACTACCTGGGGTTGTAAAGGCATTTCATCGGATTGACCGGGCTACCCCATGCATTGGGAACTATCGCACCTTCGGACATAATTTCGCACATCCTGAAATATAGAAGGCCAATAATATCCCATCTGTAACACCTTATGACTTGTTCTTTTATCTGCAAAATTCCCTCCACAAGGGCCATCATGGGCAGCCTTCAACATTTCATGGATATCATCCTCAGGTACACAACGTCAAACCTGTTGATCGGCTCCTGTATGAAAATGGTATACTGCCATCCAGGAATATCAGGCACTATGATGAATGATTCTCCATTGTTACCTGTATGACAAATGACGGGGCAC